>LNAC01000252.1:1771769-2314107 GCA_002007465.1 Ailurus styani | reverse complement strand
CCAACCCCCCACCGCCACCGTGCCTCTAGCTAACTCCTGCAGGGCAGGCTTGTGTGGTTCCGGTTTCTGAAAGGTGATTTCCACCCCTGGGCTCTTGTAGGTTTCTTCTTCTTTTAGCCTCTCTAGTCCCAAGATGGTGCCTTCCTGGTATTGTTAACTTCCAGAATGCTTCCCATTTCCCTGTTTGGTTCTCATCTTCTCTAACTAATACCCTGAATTAAATCTCCTCTGCCGTAAACACTCAAAAGTGCTTTCTGTTTTAGAGCCTCACTTCTCCAACTGCTGTATTCCCTGTGCCCAGAACAAAGCCTCACACATATTTATGGCTCGGTATCTATTAAATGAACAAAGAAATTTCTGTGGGGAGGTTAAGAGGTGTACAGGTGATTATAATATATTCCTTAAGTATGATAAAATGGACATGCATCGGAACACACAAAAAAAGTGCTTGGTGTGTTTTGAGAGTTCAGGGAAACTGAGTTTTGAAGGAGGAATTTTCAGGTGAGCAGTAGGTAATGTGCTTTCCAAGAGTCAGAAGCCATGTGAATAGAGATAAAGACACAGAAAGTAGAAGGGTATATGTGCTCAAGGACCTACTGAATATTTCTTCATGGGTGAGAAATAAGATTATTGTTTGCAAATTACGGAAATCAAATTAGAAGACGACCTAAACTACAAAAAGCCTCATGTCCAAACTAAAGAGTTTGGATTTATTCTGAAAATCATTGAACAATTGCATGTGAGGAAACTATAAGAATGTCCCCCAAATTTTGATACCTCTAATAGACCCATTTCAGAAGCAAAGCAAGCATTTAAGATTACTTAATTTTTACCTTTTTTGTTTGGTGCTTATTTTTGTCACAAAAAACAACAGTTTGCTGGAATATTTTGTCTAGTTAGAAATGATTTTCAATGGCAGTGGGTGTTTCTCTGTGAAGATGGCTCTGTGAATACGGATGAGTTAAGAACCTCCGGGTCTAGGCTGCTCCGTTATAACATCAACCACCTTTTGTTTTGTTTTTAACCACTGATGCATCGCCTTACAGTGTCAGAGGTGTGCTCCTTCGCTTGCCTGCCAGATGGCCGCAATGTGCCAATTGCTTAAAACTCTACAAAAAATGTCATGTACCTCTAGAATCATTCAAAAATGAGAAAAGAAGACTGCAGAGTGTCAGGAAGCTGTGTTTTTACCACCTTGTTAAGTTTTACAATTATTTTATTTCCTCTTTGCTCCTTGCACTTTAAAGAATATATATATTTTTTTAAATTTATTTGGAGAGAGAGCGCATAAGCAGGGGGGAAGGGTAGAGGGAGAAACAGACTCCCCGCTGAGCAGGGAGCCCCATGCAGGACTCGATCCCATGACCCTGGGATGATGACCTGAGCCAAAGGCAGACAATCAGCTGAGCCACCCAGGCATCCCTCCTTGAACTTTAGATATAATTGGTTTAACTGCCCTGGTCGATACTTTATGGAAATCCAAAACCTGACTCAAGATCTGTGTAGGTTTCTCATGTGAATAGGTCACCTTCGCCTCCTAGCTGCTGAGATGTGCTGCTTCTGTGTCCTCTGTGTTGATGGTCAGAGTCGGAGCTCCGCTGCTTCCTCCCTTCCCACGTGCACACCGGGGCAGGACTTCATTGTGTTACGACTGATCTCTTGCTCAGCATCAACAAGTTCAGTTCTCTCAGGGCTCTGCTCCAGGTTTCTCACCGGCCCCTCCCCAGCCACCTGTGTCACTACACTTCAGCTTCCTGGACAGGATAGTAAACAAGGAAGCCACATGATAAACAGTTCTACTTCATAAAGGATTACCCCTTTATTCTTATTCACCAACTCTCAACACTAATGAGGAAGAACCTTCTAGAAGAAGTTAAGCCAGCAAAAAGGATCAGTATAAGTGATCTTGTTATTGAGGCCACTTCTGTGCTTTAAACATCATGAGGTCCCGACTCCCTTGAAATTCCGACAAAAATGTTGGGCCGCCATTTCACTGTCACCAAATGGGGTAGAAGTCTAGGTAGGCACTTGAGCAAGTGGATCCCTATTTAGTGTTGGATGCATGTGGGAGTTGTGGCTCCCCACTAGGCCCCCACTGATGTCTCTCTGGTCAGCAGGAGTAGGAATCCTCCCTCATGACCTCCACTAAAACCACAGAAGGAGGCCATCCTCATTACCCCTGGACAGTGATGAACCCACTCGGCCTTTGTGGGTGTAGGCTGGAGTGGAGCCAGTTGGGTGTTTTTTGCTTGTTGGTTTCTTTGTTTTGTGTGTGTGTTTCATTTTCTATGGTGCTTGGATACAATAGAGTGATTATTGTCTAAAACTTCTCTTTGCTAGGCTGCCCCTTTCCTGGTCCTTTGGTTAGAGAGAGCAGGCTTTTGTGGGGGCTTTGTTCGTTTGTGTCTTTGGATATACCTTGGTTGCTGGCTTCTTCAGAGCCAAGTCTAGAATACATGAGGAAAAAAACACCCAGAGAACTCACCGCTATTTTATCCCTTGAATACCCATGTCTTTAGCCAGTCATGCCACCCTCTCTCCATGTTCCATAGACTTCTTATGTTTGTTTTACATAGAATCCCAATATTTGTAATTGTACTTAGTGGAGGAATAGGGAAAATATGTCTACTCCATCTTCTGGGAAGGAGACCACTGCCCCAGTTTTTGTGAGATTTGTTTTTATTCCTTCATGAATTTTCTGTTTATGATTTTTACATATTCAACTATTGAATTATCATTGCTATTTTTATTTCATTACCCGTTTTCAGTCTAAAATTAACAATGTCAGGGGTGCCTGGGTGGTTCAGTTGGTTGTGTCTGTCTTTGGCTCAGGTCATAATCTTAAAGTCCTGGGATGAAGCCTGGCATTGGGGCTCCCTGCTTAGCAGGGAGTCTGCTTATCCCTCTCCTTCTACCCCTCCCCCAACTCATGCTCTCTCTCTCTTCTCTCAAATAAATAAATAAAACCTTTAAAAACAAATAAATAAATACAATTAACAATGTCATACTGGTTGCAAGTATTTTACCAGCTTTTTGATTTAATTTAATTTTAAATTTTAAATTTAATTTTGTTCATATTGTTGACATATAGAAATTTTAATATTTAGATAATCAAATCCGTATGGTAATTTTCCACAAGAAGTTTCCTTACATAAAGCTTATGAAGTCTTTCTCTATTCAAATATCAGATAAACATTGTAGATCTTTGTAGATAAATATTTATATTTCCTTTTAAATTTTTTTTTAAGATTTTATTTATTTATTTCACAGAGGGAGAGAGATCACAAGGAGGCAGAGAGGCAGGCAGAGAGAGAGAGGAGGAAACAGGCTCCCCGCTGAGCAGGGAGCCCCATGCGGGCCTCGATCCCAGGACCCTGGGATCATGACCTGAGCCGAAAGCAGAGGCATTAACCCACTGAGCCACCCAGGCGCCCTCCTTTTAAATTTTTAAGACTGTATCTTTTTCTTTTATTTTTCATTCTTTCATCCACTTAAAATTAATATTGTTCCATACTGTGAGGAGATAAATTCTTCTAATTATGGTTTTAGAGGAGGAATTCTTGACTGTATCGGAGACTTGAAAATGCTCCCAAATAGCCTCAATTCTAGTACAAAATTTTGCTGCAATAACTACAGATGGTATCATTCATTTACTACATGAATTAGCAGTACCAGTCCTTCTTGACAATGTGTTTGCCTTCACCTCGGTTTACGTTGAGGATGATGGGAAGGGAACCTTGCCAGAGCTGTCACCCCCAGGAAACGTGGATGATTGGACTTGAGCTGGACGGCCAGATGATACTGGGTGAGCCCTTTTGCCGAGTCTCCTAACATTCCACATAACATTTCCAAGCTCACCAACAGAAATGACCTCTACTACAGTATTAATGAAGTGATTTACTTCAAGCACCTTGATTCAAAGTTAAGGATGTTTTGAGAGATGAGCAAGCATACACTATGCCTCCTTCATTTTCCCTCTTAAATGTTAGTCTTTGTTAAGAACTCTAGGGCTAACCCAAGATCATTTCTTGTCACACTTTTGTAGGCTGGGGTTCTTTGTAATCATCTCCCCGAGAACAAATGGACCAGTGTGGTGTTGCCATCTTGAGATTTAAGGAAGGGATTCTGTGGTAGTGGACACACCCCTGGAACGAAATTCCTCAGTGCTCACTGCCTTTGCCTTTCCCCGCCCCTTTGGCCTATGCTCCTAAGTCTTCAACAAAACCAGAGGCTGAATAAAACAATAATTTTTCTCTGCTTAATGCATCAAATTAAGAAGTAGGAACTTACAATTCTATATTAACAAGGGTAACTCAGAAAGAGAGTCAAAAAAAGGAATCTCATTGCTGCAGTGAGAAAAAAAATCAGAGCTACCATTAAATATGACAATTATAAAGGCTTCATAGAAGCACAGAAGATATTTCTGAGTTATATTAAGAGAAAAAAGCAAGACGAGAAATACATAGTGTGCTCGCCATATTAGGGCATAAGTATAAATTACCGTGGCAGTAACTTTCAGATCGTTTTTCTCTCTGTTTTCTTCACCACTTGTAACATATATTTATGAGATAGCCTAAAATTATATCATAATTTTTATTAATGAAGGGAAGGTAATTATACATAGAATATATAAAAGCAGGAGTTACCTTAGTGAACTTTGTTGCTGGTTCCCTGGAGTTATGGACAGAGTGACTTTTGATGAACGTTTACATAGGCTCCTTCTACAGCAGTAAAACGTCAGTTTATTGAACATTGCCTCATCACTGTGTATTTTTATTGCGATGAAACCCAACAGTGGATTAAAAATAACTCCAATGTTAGAGCACTTTATAAATTTCTGCTATTTTATAAGCAATGTCCAGATAGAAAAGAGTGCAAAATAGTGTCTGCTACTTCCCAAAGCTGTTCTCTTTGCTGTTTTCTCAGAGCAATGAGAGGGATGTTTAAAACCAATGAAACCAGAAAGTAGCAGCAGAACAGGTTTGTTTCCTTGGGGTGTGCTTTTCAAAGAGGCCCTTTGCCAGGAAGTCCAGGCCACAGTATTTCTTTCAGAGCCAATGAGAGCCTTCAGCCATGTCAAGAATTGCTTGGAAAACCCCCCACCCCCAGGAGCACTTCATTCTCCAGAGGGCAGAGTTTGGTGCAGACTTGAGGCAAAGTGTGTATGTGTGTGAGTCTGGGGAGTGGGCTTTATGCTTCATGAGAGGAACAGCAAAGTCCAAGAGTTATTGCAAGCTGGGAACAGAAACATAACAACAGTTACAAGACAAAAAATCGATACTTCATAAGTAATACATGACAAATAAAAGAGAATACAGGTGCCACACACACACACACACACACACACACACACACACACACACCCCTCGAGGGAGGAGTGCTGTTAAACGTATTTGGCAAAAAGAAGAGAAAAGCTCTCTATAACTAGTAGAGGGACAAATAATGTATAAAAAAGAAAATGGAGGAGACGAGAGGAAAAAATGAAACCAGATGAAACCAGAGAGGGAGACAAACCATAAGAGACTCTTAATCTCAGGAAACAAACTGAGGGTTGCTGGAGGGGAAGGGGTGGGGGCATGGGGTGACCGGGGGATGGACACTGGGGAGGGTATGTGTTGTGGAAAAAAAATAAAAATAAAATTACATGTTAGTTGAAAAGAAAAGAAAAGAGAATGGGAAGTAGAGAGAAATTAGGTTCAAAGTAGGTCCCCATGACCCAATGCTTCCGGATAGAGAACATTAATCAATTCTTTCTGAAAAACAACTAACATTCTCAAACTTCTCTAGGTTCTCATGGAAAGTATGTGCTGGAGAGAATCTTAGATAAGAGAGCTCTATATGTGGGGGCGCCTGGGTGGTTCAGTTTGTTAAGTGTCTGCTTTCTGCTCCAGTCGTGATCCCAGGGTCCTGGGTTCGAGCCCTGCATTGGGCTCCCAGCTCAGTGAGAAGTCTGCTTCCCGCTCTCACTCTGCGGCTCTCCCCCTCTCTCTCTGTCAAATAAATAAATAAAATCTTTTAAAAAAGAGAGAGAGAGAGCTACATGTTTGTTTTATATTTATGAAGCAAATGTCTTATTTGTTCTAAGTCTTGGATGAGGATTTGAATAAAGTTCTGTAAGAACTTGTGAACATTGGTGTGCAAACAAACCTGTCACTAAACTGACACCCAGAAAATACCAGAGAACTCGCAGAGAAGAAATGAAGTCAGATCTCGGAAAGAAAGTCTTCCCATCTTGTGCCTTTTCTCAGTGCTCCCAGCTTATTATCATCCCAGGTCACAGCCGAAGTACAGAGGCTCCTAGACTTGCCCGGTCAGCATAGTTAGAACAGCTCAGCTCGGAATTAGAGTACAAATTCTCTGCTCACTGCCCTTTAGGTTTAATGTATTTATACTCACATTTTCTCAGTTGCCAAAATACCTCCCAGAAAGACCACTCAGGTGCCATTGCTCCAAGCACTACCCCGGGAAGGGGACAGTCCTCTGGTGGCGATCAGGGGGCACCAATGACAGAACACAGCAAGTTCTCACCTCTGTGTTGTGTCAGCTTCCACTGAGGTCATTTTAACTCTGTAGCTGGTCCTTTCATCTTTGTTCCCTGATGGGTCATTTACATGGCAAACCAGTGCCTCTTATTAAAAATATGCACCCTAATGTTTCCAGTAAAACTACGCTGTGTATTTTTAGTTTAGAAAAATGAAAAGGGTAATGTAAATTTTCCAGACTAGTCTTTCTCTAGGACACATTTACCTAACCTATTTTTTTTTCCTGCTTGCCTCACTGTTTTTCCATTTACACTAATCCCTAAATGCCAGCAGTATTCTGGTGTATGTTACTGTTCACCTGACACGTTCCTCTGGTAGGGACATGGTGTATGCGTGCACTTGCATGATTTCACTCTTGGTATCTCCATCAGATTCTGCATATGCTAATGTCCTATCTGTTACAATACCAGTCAGATTGTAAAAATAAATATTGGAGGCTTGAAGCTTCAAAAATAATCATGGAGATACTACTCTTACAACCATTCAACTTTAAAAGCATTCGCATTTTTGTTGGCTGAAGTGGGTTTTACAAAGAGAGAAGGTAGAAGCAAGAGATAACACTTGTATTTAAAGGTTTTATTTATATGCAGTTTCTCCCACTCCTATTTCTCTTTCTTTCTTCCTTTACTTTCATTTCTCTTATGATATTACTTGTAGTATATTGAAAATGGATTATTTGCAGTACATTGAAAAGGAAAAGTTGAAAAATATTTCACAAGATTGATTTTTTTTTCTTATCTAGGGTTGCATGAGTTGAATTTCCAATACAGTGTCATTCCTTATATTTATCATTTCTAGCCATTAGTTCAGAAAAAAAAAAAACAGAACATGGCTACATTTCTGACTTTAAAATGCATTATGGGGGCACCTGGGTGGCTCAGTCAGTTGAGCATCCGACTCTTGGTTTCAGCTCAGGTCATGGTCTCAGGGTCATGAGATCAAGCCCTGTGTCAGGCTCTGAGCTCAGTGTGGAGTCTGCTTGTCTCTTTCCCTGTGCTCCTCCCCTGCTTGTGCTCTTTCTCTCTCAAATAAATAAATAAATACAGTCTTTTAAAAAATGCATAATGGTTGTTCTCCTGAGCTTAGTGGGACTTTGAGAAGCACTCTTTCCACCAAGTAACAACAACAACAAAAACATCCTGAGGGCTAAACCCACTGTGTGTGTGTGTGTGTGTGTGTGTGTGTGTGTGTGTGTAGGGATGGGTTCAGCATTTCTGGGCTGAGTTGTTCACAACCTGTGCCCCTGCACAGACTTCTCTAGATTATTGTGTGGTCACATGTCTTTACATAGCTTTGAGAGTCTGGATGTGGGGAGCATACAAAGGAAACATTGAGAATGGTGACAAGTGGATCTGCTCAGCATGCACCCCATTTTTGAAAGGAAAGAGAATGGCAGAATATATAGCGTTCAGTCTATAGTGTCCTCATGAACAGAATCCTGGGTCACTTTAAATTCAACTTGAATTTTATTGAATTTTATGTGCCTGGCACAGAACATATGAAAATGATTACACATTATAACAAATTACAAAAACCTTTAAAAAATTTATTTTCTCCCTGTGTAAAATAGATTTCTTACAATATTGTATCTGCTCACAGTGATTCCATGTAGAAATTATAGAAACTTACCTATTCTAGTGAGTAAGCGACAGGCATGGCTAGGAAAGGAGGGATAGGTAGGGGGCTACCGATTAGGCTCATGCAGGAGTGTACGTAACTAGGCTCCCAGAAATCCCAGATGTGAAGAAATGCTATAAACAAGATATTAACCAGAGAGAAGGGAACATAACAAATCCACCATGTTTGTTCCAAATATAGACAGGATATTCTCATGATATTTAGAGATTCACCATGTTCATCTTACATGTTATTGACAAAATATTTACCAAGTTCCCTGGTCAGTTTTCTGTACAAGACTGACCATAAAACCCCTCAGTGGCAACCCATTTGAGAACCCTCTCACTCTAGAGAACTCCTTTTCTTTCCTTTCTGTTCTCACCTTCACTTCATGAACTTTCACTTCACTTCCCCCCTTTGTCCTTGAGATTAATTCTTCAACTCCGTGAGAAAAGAACCCTGCAATCCTGTCACACTAGGAAACCAAGAAGTTCAAAGAATACGAAGTCTTTCAATAAGATCTACTGTTAGTTTTACTTTCTTGTGATAACAACTGTCTCTTGTACTTTGTAAGTAAGGTGGTGATGATAAACTCTATCTCTCTGCCCTAGTTTGTGTTTATTTCATTGAAATTATATTAATCTACTATGTCTTCTCTCTCTCTTTACACAATCTGAATAAATGGACCAAACATATCTCCCCTCTCCTCCCTGCCTTCTTATTACAGATCAGTTGGGCCACCTGCAGTTTCCAACACCATTTCGGTTTTTGTTGTTGTAGGCTTTGACTCATGTTTCACGTCAGTTTCCAAGTAGAGATCTCACTGCATGAAAGATCAACAGAGAAGGCCCTTTAGGTCCCAGAGATCCTTTTGTGGGCTCTGTTTGGTCAAAACTATTCCCATAATAGTACCAAGGTATCATTTCCCTTGAGTACTCTCATACCTTCTAAGCCTACCATCGCATTACTCAGTGGCTGCATCATGTGTGATGTCATAACAGCTGGAAGGCAAGAGCAGGTATGGAAATCCGACGACCTTCCATACAGCCAAACATGAAAGAGATTTGAAAATATATAAAACAATGCCATCCTTACTATTTTTTACTTGGAAAATATAGTTATTTTTCTTAAAAAATATATCAGTTATGTTTTATGTAATGTTCACATGATTTTAAATAAATGACTGAATTAATATTTTAAAATTTCTCACTTCTATCCATTATTAGAAGACATAAATCCCAGGTGCACGAAAGGTTTTTGGAGTCCTCGGTAACTTCGAATGTGTTGAAGTGAAACCCAGAGTTTGAGACTCCTGTTTGGAGTTTCTTTTACACCCCTTTAACCCTCCCTGTAAATAACCTTTTGGTGGCTGCATTTTAATTACGAGCTACCCATCACATTTGTCTTTCCTATTTCATCCACAAACCCTGTGGTTTCTCCCTGCACCCAGCCCAGGTCCTCAGATGTGTAGAACATACCCGCAGAAGTAACCAGCTCAGTTGTGCCCTGGGGAAATAAGAAATGAAGAAAAAGAGGTAGTTTAATAAAAAAGAGCACAGGATGTATTCAGTCAGCGTGGGCTCTCATCCTCCTACCAGGAGAGCATGTTAAGCTTCCTTGTCTGTAAAATGAAAGAAATTCATTATTTTCAAAATGCATTCCACAGACCTTATGGTTCTGAAGATGTGACAATGTTTCCAAGTGGGGAGACTGGGTGGGGAGATTTCCTCCTCCCTTGCTTGCTCCAAGACAGAGCCATTTCCAGATTGTTTGCCATAGCAGGATTAGGGATAAGACTTCATCTGGTAACAGAGATTTTGTACTAAAAATGTTTGGGAGCCATTGGTTTCAGTGATTTCTGCAAGCCTTTGCAGCCCTGAACTTGACAGAAGAACAGCGGCTTCCCATTAGAAAACTTGTCTACCTTGACGAAGACAATGCAATTTTGTTATTGGTTCTAAACTTTGTAGTTGAGATCAGAGTGAATTTGAGATGGCAGCTGCGCACAGCTCCTAAGTGAAGAGGTTGTGGAGAGAATTTTCCCCTGTTTTACTGGTGGTCTGTGTTGCTTTGACATATGAACACAACCCTCCAACTGGAATCTCATCCAACACTTGACTACACCCTCCTTAATGGTGCCACTAACTTCACAGAAGCAATTTTACTTTGATTTGATAGAACATGATTGAGTAGAAAATCCAGGAACATGTCAGAGAAGTTTCTTTACTTCATTGGCATTTATGGAACATTTGCTTTGCTATTGAGGTGAGAGAAAAAAAAAAGAACTGTAAGATTTAAATAGCTGTTGAAATGAAGGAAATTTTTAGAGCAATAAAAAATTAGAACAATCAAATATTGCAATGGAATAACCTTTTTTTTTCCTTTAGGAAGGCTTCTTATGTGTTATCTCAGTTTTCTTTTCCTCAATCAAATATTTAGACAAGATACTATCTGCTTGCCAATGTAAATATTGAGGTGTGGGGATGTGGGACAACTTGTGTGGGTTCACTAGCAAGAGGCACAATAAAGAAGACAGAGCTACAGAGTGAGGATTTTGACACATCTCCTGACTTCTTTGTTTTATGTTCAGGAGAATGGGTTTCCTCTGTATTACCGACCATACCAATGCTAGGGAGTGGTTTAGGAATATGTTTTACCACATGAAGTATTTCCTGAAGGAGCCATTCTTTTGGGCAGAGAGAGCACTTATTTTCATCTCTGCCCAACGTCCACCCCCAAAATCCAGCTCCCTCTTTTCTTGTCAATAAGCATCTTAAACATTCAAGGTGACATATTTGCAAATAAGCTGTCATTGCCATTTTCACAAGACAAAGGTTGTACTTTTTCACTTCCATCTTATAATTTTAAATGTATTTTGGAAAGCTCTAGCACTCGGAAATGCTTACAGTTTAAAAAAGGAAAGAAATGCATGAGCCTACTATCTTGGGTTCCATTCCATTGTCTAGGAGACATTCCACGCTGATTCCAAGTCCAGATAAAATAGTGTTTGAATTCAATCTCTCTGGAATTTGAAAAGTTGCAGTTTAAACTCTTATTCTCTGAGATCTTTTAAAAAACAGTAGCACTTTGGTTAAAAACAAAATCACAAGATTTAAAAATCTTTAATGGAAAACAGTTTGCAAGTGAATTTGAGATTTTTCTCATCAATCACAGCTGTGTCANATCTTTTAAAAAACAGTAGCACTTTGGTTAAAAACAAAATCACAAGATTTAAAAATCTTTAATGGAAAACAGTTTGCAAGTAAATTTGAGATTTTTCTCATCAATCACAGCTGTGTCACTTTTAAGATGTGTTTTTCAATATAGCTCTCCATAAATTTATGACATTCTCTGGTTTGATTTTCCTCTCACGTAATAAGTGCTCAATTTTTCACTTGGATCATGAAAAAAATCTTGAAAGACAAATGACACTATAAAATTCAGATTCTACACCATTTGCTGTTCCACAGAAACTATGAATGGGTTAGTAATTTTCTGCAATTATTAATGACCTTCATGTGATCACTTGATGAAAAGTCATGCGATCCTAGTCAGTGATTTTTTGGGTTCTTCTGGAAGTTTTTTGTTGTTGTTGTTTCTTTGGACCAGTTCTGTGGTGAACTAAATTAGTTAATTTATGTCTGCTATTTCAGCTTTAAGTTACATATAGTTCATTTTTGTGTCCTTATCTGGGAACAATCCATTATTGACTTGGTTTGGAGTAGACATAATGTACCAATCTTAGTCATCAGAAATATGTCCTACCTAGAGAAATTTTCCACTCACTTTATTTCTCAAACGCACAGACCACTTTAAAAGTCCTTATCTACCAACAACAGAGAGGAGTGGTTTCACACTCTAAGAATTCATCATAAGCCACTGGAGAATCTGACGTATCTTTACACTTCTAACTTATCTGCCCGAAGTAAATTTCAGCACAAACCCTTAAATGATTAAATGAAATTCACCCAACCATTTAGTTGCATAGTTTGAAGATGGTTATATTTTGGGAAGAAGAAATATGGCCTCAATGGCTGATCTGACGCAAAACAAAACAACCAACTTTAAGTTTCTCAAAAGGTTACAGGCCTTTGGATTTAGCATGGAGATGAATTACTGCTCTCCTGCGCCAACTTCATCTTAATTTCTTACTTTTACTTTCTCCTTTCATCCCTCCTCCCCTACCACTAAATCTCTACTTTCCTTTGTTCAGTTTGCTTCTGTATGTCATCTACACCATTTCTGCCAGAGACCTCAGACTTCTCGGAACAGGGCATTAGGCCTTCCTTCCACATTGCTCTTCTTTCTCATTATTCTAAGAAAATAGCATCTAAGAAAGAAAAGTTGAAGTTCATCTAACAAAATATTCCATCATTTGAAAAGATTGTCAGTACTCTAGCAGAAGGACATTGTAACTCTTGCAGGGAAAAAAAAAAGCAAGAGACGTATTTCTTGTTCTATAGAAGTAGAATTATAAGTAGGACTTTTGATTTCCTGTTTCCTTAGTTTGTTAGGGCTACCATAACAAAATACCACAGACTGGCTGGCTTAAACAACAGAAATTTATTTTCTTACTGTTATCGAGACTAGAAGTCTGAGATTGAGATGTTGGGAGGTTTGGTTTCTTTGGAGGATTTTTTCCTTGCCTTGAAGATGGTCTTCTTCTCACCATCTTCTTACGTGGTCTCTCCTCTGGGTGTGTGGCACCCGTAATGTTTCTCTGTGTGTCCAAATTTCATCTTATAAATCGTGCTGGATTAAGGCCTATCTTAACAGCCTCATTTTAACTTAATCACTTCTTTAAAGTCTCTATCTCTAAATAAAGTTAGGTACTAGGAATAGGGTTTCAACATATAAATTTGGGTGTAACACAATTCAGCCCTTAATACCTGTGTTTTGGTAGAACCATCTTCAAGTAGGTACAGTAGATCTGTTATAGCAAGATCTGCTTTTCTCTTCATATAAACATTAAAATGCCCATAAGCCTTTTCATTATATCTGTGATAAGAGTGGCATTATTGTTGGAAATTAGATGAGCTTTTCTCTTTGTCCTAGGATGGGTTAATATCCTTAAGTATTCTGGAGGGCCCTGCAGGTATAGCGTTACTGTTCTGATTCATTTTTATTTACTTTAAGTAATACACTCTGATTTTGGACAGGAGTGTATCCAGCAGGGAGGACAGCTAAAGGTCAGATAGTGAAGACTAGCTATTTGCAACACACCAGTTTATAAGTTTCTATATTTGGAAAGGCAGATCTACACTTAACCAGAGGGAGAAACCAGATTAGAAGCAGCTATCAGCTAGGTTTGGTTGGGTATTAGTCTGTATTAGTTACAGCCTTCCAGAGAAATGGAAACAGTAGAAAATCTAGGTATCTGTGGATCTATCTGTCATCTATCTTTATTTATTTTAAGGAATTGGCTCACATGATCATTAGGCTGGTCAGTCTAAAATCTGCAGGGCATGCTAGCAGGCTGGAGATCCAGAAAAAAGTTGATATTGCAGTCTTGAATTCAAAGGCCATCTAAGAATTCCTTGCTTTTCTGGGGACCCCAGTCTTTTCTCCTAAAACCCTCAACTGTTTCGAATAGGCCCACGCACATTATGGAGGTTAATCTGCCTTAGTTATATTCTGCTGAATTAAATGTTAATTGCATCTAAAAAAAAAAAATCTCTTGACTGGGGTTTAAACAAACAACTGTGTACCATAGCCTTGCCAAGTTGACACATAAAATTAACCATCCCAGGTGGCTTTTAAAATACAGTGATGACAACTGATTGTGGACACGATGTCCAAGAACATGGCTTATGTTTTTGCTATAAGTGAACTGCTCTTAGGCATCTAATGAAGGTAGTGATGTGAACTGACGTGTGTACAGACATCTTAATGTGGAAATGATCAGTGCCATTTATCATCTCTTCCCATGCACAGCTACGTAATGCACACGGGAAGGCCACCCCAAGAATGAGTCTGCGTTGTGTGTGAACCTTCAACTTCCTGATGCTCAGAACCATACTGCATGGCTCTTACTATAGTTTGGTTTTTTGAATCCCCTGTACGTCACCAAAGACATGATTTCCACCCCACAATTTTACAGCGGGGCTTCCTATTTTAGAGATAGAGGGCTTCTGAACCCTTTCTTCTAGTGAAATTTGGAAACCTAAATGAACAATGAAATGGAACGATAACAGTGTTCAGGTTTTCTTCACCACCGGTCCCCACCTCACCATTTTAACACCATACTCTGAATGTAATGAATTATATCTTTCCCATCTGGCAATATCAAATCCTCAGAATACAGTTCCAAACCAGGAAAGAAAAAAAAAAAAAAAGCTAGGGGCGCCTGGGTGGCTCAGTGGGTTAAAGCCTCTGCCTTAAGCTCAGGGCATGATCTCAGGGTCCTGGGATCGAGGCCTGCATCGGGCTCTCCGCTCAGTGGGGAGCCTGCATCCTCCTCTCTCTCTGCCTGCCTCTCTTCCTACTTGTGATCTCTCTCTATCAATTAAATAAATACAATCTTAAAAAAAAAAGCTAAAATTTTCTGTGGTAACTTGAAAGAGCGATTGCAAATCCCTTGCTCTCTAATGAGCCTTTGTTTCAGCCACCATGTGTGACCTTAGTGGTCTGAACTTATGTTTCCACTCTTCACTAAGCCCAAGTATGAGCTTTCTCCAGCCCTCACATACAGGATCATGTTGGTGAACAAGACTCTTCCTTGGAAGGTGAGTCTATCCCTCGGATAGCTTCTATCTAGATCTTCTCCCTCTGACTTAAGGGGAGGAAGAGTTCCAGGAAGACGCAATGAGAAGAAAAATGACAGACAAGACAGAGGTGCGGGGGTCACAAAACATAATTACCGCTTGGTGAGGGACGTCCATATTAGTAACAATGAGTCAAACGAGTTCAATTTATATTTGGTAGCCTCTCTTTAAGAGAGCAGAGGAGTATTTTAGTGACTATTTTAGAGAAGTACTTGGAAAGTATTTCAGAAATCCTTTAGAGGACTATTTTAGAAAGCTTCCAAATAGATTGATTATCATTGTTTTGTAAAAGTTTTGGCACACATATGGGAGAAGTCAGTTTAGAGAACTTCATTTACATAAAAATCTAAGACTCCTGATTCTGTAATCATGTGTTTGCATGACCGTTTTACAATCATCCATGGAAGTGTGTTGTTTTTTCAGTTCAGTTCAGTTTCAGAATTTGAAACACTGTGTGTGGCACTTGCCTTTGGGGACGATCTTTCGCTGTAGATACAGAAAAACAAACATAATTAAATGGGATAACCTGTCATTAAAAAAACGAAAACACCGATGACAATAACCAGAGCTACAGTCAGACTCTGATCTAAGCAGTTTCCAGTAAGAAATGGTTTACCCTCCTCTAGGCAGGGAACATTCTGCCCATTTGCAACTAAGGAAGCAATGACCTAGGAAGTTTAGGAACTTCTGCTAATACCTGGAGAGACAACATTAACATGCAGGCAGTCTGGCAACGAACTCCATGCTCAGGGGCTCTGGAGCTTGGAGTCAGCAGCATCCAGAATTTACTCAGAAAAGCCACGTGCACACAGTGAGTCTTCATCACTGAGGGAGCAGGGAGGGTGGATGGCTAGTAGGACGACAGGAAGCATCACACAATCAGAAAGAGCCAAAACCTCAGAAGAGAAAGGTGGAATGAAGGGCCGACAAGGACTCCCAGGGCCAGGGTGATGGCGTCTCAGGGGAGTTACAGACACGAGAGGGAGAAACATGGAAACCATGGTGGGTTGATGGAGAATCTCAAGTTGAGGCCAAGCGTGGCTCCTGATGCAGCAAGACTAACTGAAACCCACTGGAGGCTCATGAGTGTGAGAAGTGCATACAGGTATACTCTGAAGACATTGCGGGCTTGGTTCCAGACCCCTGCAATAAAGCAAACACTGCAGTAAAGTGAGTTGAATGAAGTTTTTGGTTCCCAGTGCATATAAAAGCTACATTTACACTCCACGGTCATCTATTAAGTGTACAACAGTATTATGTCTAAAAGAAATGTGTATGCCTTAATTGAAAATCCTTTATTGAGAAAAAATGCTAGCCATCACCTGAGCTTTCAGGGAGCTGTAATCACTGATCACAGATCTCTGTAAGAAATATAATAATAATGATGAAAACATTTGAAGTATTGTGAGAATTGTCAAAATGTGACCCAGAGACACGATGTGAGTGAACGCTTTTGGAAAAAAGGAGTTCATAGACTTGCTTGATGCTGGCTTGCCTTCAATTTGTCAAAAATGCAGTGTCTGGGAAGTGCCATAAGATGGGCACAATCGAACAAGTTATGCCTGTAATGGCAATGACTTTGGGTAATCTGGTGCTATAGAGTTGTGGGGGGGAAGCGGAGTCTAGGAAAATCTGGACTGCCCCAGTGCCTGCCCCGAATGCTCTTTGCTCTGAGGACACAGGTTAAGGTTTGCACAAAATTTCTCATCTCCTGTGAGGGTCCCATTTCCTACACTGTATGCAGGGGCCCCAGAGGACCTCAGGGAACTCAGAGGGGCACAGCAGCATATTTTACATCTTTGAGGGAAACAGCAATACATAATGTCTTTCAGACACAGGTAAATGATTAGCTTAGGGACATCCACGGTTTCAACATTTATTTGGGCTACATTCCTTATAATGATGCTATATTTTTGAAAAGCTGGGTTTTTCAAAGTTGCTGTGATAAAAAAGCAAGTAGCAATGTAGAAATCAATATGAAAGGAAATAAAAGGTGGCCATGTCTGATGGCAGGGTCTCCAAAGCTGTGACTTGCCCCGGAGGCACATACGTTCAACCCATTAGTATATCTAGTAGTGGTTATTTAAACATGAAATAAAATACAGTTCTTTCCCAGTTTGTTTGGATTAAACTAGTTTAAAAAAAATTAGGTGATTCATTTGCTCTTGCTGATGCCATGAAAAAATTACACCGAAAGCATCGTGAACAGAGAGTTCGCACAGCTCTATGCTAGGGATTATGCGTGTGTTGGGTACCCGACCAGTTAAAGAATGGCCTTCGAATGTTCTAAATCTGTTATTTTTCCCAGGTAATTGTATACAAAGGAAAATTGGGGTAGAGAGAGAGACTTTCATAGTTATTTTGGCTGCATTATACTTATATATTTTTTAAAAGGACTATCTAATTTTAAAAGTCATAACGGTGTTTAATCTCACCTCAAAATCTCCTGCCTCTTCCTTCCTGGTTTGCCCCACCTTGGTAAAATGGGATTGCCATCCAGTCAGAAACCTAAGCATCATCTTTTATTCTTTCTTCTCTACTCCCCTGCACTGTGAAGCTCTCACTGGGTCTTGTTGCTTCTGCCTTCAACACAGAGCTCCTGTCCGTCCATCTCTCCGGCCTCACTGCCACCCCCTTCCCCAAACCACCTTCTTTCCTCCCCCAGCCCGTGGCATCAGTAACAGCCTCCCACAGATCCTTCTGCCTCCATCCTTCCCCTTCTTCTGTTCTCAGCAATACAGCCTCAATAGTCTTTCGAAAATATAAAGGGTATCAACTTATTTCCTTACTTAAGACCTTCAGTAACTTTTCATTTCACTTTATTAAAAGAAAAATCAAAGCTACTTACAAAGACTTAAGCCAATCCTGCAGCATTTGTCCGCCCTCCACCTCCCTGACCTCCGACTCCACACTCCACATTGGCTTCTTCCAGTTTCACTGAGACTCTGAACCCTTCTCTCATTCAAGGCTTTACTGCCTCTGTCTAGAACTCTCCCAACCATTGCCACCACTACGACCAACTCCTTTCATCCTTTGCATAACAACTTAACTGTGACTTCTTCAGTGAAACCTTCTCTGACTACAATGCCTTCAGCAAAATCCCTCCACACAATTGAAAGTAGAATCTTTTTCATGGCCTGAACTGATCACAGTTTTTGCTTATGGTTGCCTGTTTACTTCTTTGTTGCCTGACTGGCCCCACTAAACTAACTGTAAGGTCTATTAGGGTAGGCTATGGGTCTTTGAACTTATCAGTGTACACCTAACACCTAGCTGTGTCTCTGGTATTCAGGAAGCATTCCACAATACTTGTGAAATAAATGAATGATAAATGAATGCATGAATGGGAAGAAGCTCTCCACTCCACCCGACATATGGATTGGGATGTGGGGGTGGTTGGCTTGATCTGTCCCACTCTGCTGTCCATTACATCCAATCTGGTCTCTTTACCCTTGGCCCTACCATCATCTGCAGAATGAAAAATGACTCCTCAGGGTACAAACCTGAAGGCAAATTTAGGGACACAAACAAGGTAGCAGAGTCCCCTTTCCCCTGAATAATTCTTCAAATCCCTAACTTTGTGAGTATAAATAGAAATTTCAGATTGTTTTCCCACCCTAAGAACTTAGCTATTTTAATATTTCTCAGAACTTTCTTGAGCAACGATTTCCTTTGTGCTGAAAGTCTATCCTGGTTTTTTTTTTTTTTTTATAGGAGCCCCAGAAATGATGTTCATAGGAATGATGTAGGAGCAAGATTTCTTGTGATGTCTGCCATATATAGCATGGGATCATTACAGAACAATTATTTTGGTTTTCTGAAAATGAATCTTATCTCCAATTTTTTACTCTATTAAAAATGTCATTATGGTTCTGGGAAAGAAAAAACTTTATTTGGTGCCTGAAAATGATGGTAAATTTGCGCAAAGTTATATAAGAACTGGCAGAAAGAGATTTTTGAAAGAATATGCATTTGTGTTATGTGTATTCAAGGTGTTTTATTATTTTAATATTTTAGTCTTAGGAAAGCATGTGTGTATATCATCATTAATTTAGCATTTTATAAATATATAAGTATTTGTTTCCTAAATACCGGGGTTAAGGGTCTAAAGTAACCACCAAAGAGAAAAAAAAAAAAAAAAACCTCCTCAAATATCTGGTTTCACCCACTGGGAGTTTACATTCCAACTGAGAAATGTAGACATGAATATGTACACCTGTACTATGACGTCATTTGTAACAGAATTTATATTTACAGAACTGATAATAAGTACTGTAGAAACATGGGGGAAAGAAGGGATTTCTTTGAATTCTCCCCCCTCCCAGTTTTATTGAGGTATAATTAACAAAAATTGTGAGTATTTAAAGTTTACTACATGGTGTTTTGATATACATATACATTGTGAAATAATGGCCACCGCTGAGTTAATTAACACATCTATCCCCTCACATAATTACCTTTTTTTTTATGAGAACACGTAAGATCTACCCTCTTAGCAAATACAGTGTTATTGGCAGTCACCATGACATACATTAGATCTCTAGAACTTATTCATCTTGTAACTGAAAATTTGTACCCTTTGACCAATACCTTCTCATTTCTCTACCTCCCAGGCTCTGGAAACCACCATTCCACTCTCTGCTTCTATAAATTTGTCATTTTTAGGGTCCATATATAAGTGAGATCATGCAGAATTTATCTTTTCTGTGACTGGCTTATTTCCCTTGGCATGATGCATTCTAGGTTCAGCCATGTTGTCTCAAACAGAGAATTTCTTTCTTTTTAATGGCTGAATAATATTCTATTGTATGTAACTACCACATTTTCTTTATCCCTTCATCCATCAATGGACATAAGTTGTTTCTGTATTTTTTGAATTCTAAATTCCTGAGAATGCTATGGAAAAAAGGGGGTGTTTGTTGGTGCTGAAAAGGAAGATTTCTTTATAAGTAGAATTTTTAAGAGTATCCTATAAAGAAGAAATGGACAAGGAAATAGCTCTCTTGGGAAAGTATGAGTGATGGATGAAGAGAGACAGCAAATGTCAGAGGTCTCTGTTTGTGACCTAAGCTGAAGGATGGTCCAAAGAATGAGCAGTGATCTGCAACGGACATCCACCTCAAGTATTGGGGTCCATTCATTTAGAGCAAAATATATCCTGGTGGCCAAGGTCCTCTCATCTTGCCCACCCTTGCTTAGCAGAAGAACACTGGGCCCTTTCCTAACTCTCTTATTTTCTGCTTACACAAAACAAAACAAAAAAGGAAGAAGTTAAGTAGATAGATGCATCACTAATACCTTAGAATGTAAACATTGTTGGGAAGACTGGTCTCCTTCCTTCTGACTCTTGCCTTAGACTGTGGCCTGGTCCAGGTTGCTCTGTGATAATTAAAGTGCAGAGAAAAGAATGTCCCTGAGCAGATAATGAGAGTTTCAGTGACAGAGTATCTACCAAGTGTTTACCTTAACAGCGTTTACCAGAAAAATCCTGGATCAGTATCTCTCCATGGGAGCTAGCACTTATCTTCTTAGAAGATTGTACCGATTAGAGAAAATTGTTTCAGGAGAAGGGATAAGTTCAGGTGAAGCTGGTGACAGAACTCAAGACTGCTGACTGCAACTTTTACTTTAGACACGGGGTAGTTTTGTCTTCTATTTCACTTAAAATATTTTAGATTTAGTAGAAAGCTGGGGGTTTAACATTTTATAAAGATCATTCAAAATTCAAAATAGACTCCACAAAATAAAGAATGGTAAATAGCATTGTGGTTGTGCCTTCAGTGTTCAGTTGGAGGATTCGATTTAATCTAAAAAAATGCAATTAAAACATAAGTGTTTGCACCCAATTTAAGTTAATAGGCAATAGATGTTACTATGTATAAGGTACCATAAAAATAGCTGTGGAAGATTTGAAAAGTTTGGTGCCTGGTCTCTGCCATCACTGGGAAGAGGAGGTATAATCACAGGAAATACAAAATATATAAGGCAATATGTAAGCAGCAAGTTAAGTGATTCAGCAATTTAAATTTAAAGACTGAAAGCCTCATTTTAATTGCAAATTGCATAATTGCATTTTCATGTTTTACAATAAATGAGATGAATTTCTCTCCAGATTGTTCTTTTCTTGGAGAGGCGATTTGGCCTGCAGAGTCCATGTTGAAAGCTGAGCTCAGCACCCCCACAAAAGCACTGGTGTTCTGAGGCCACGCAGCCCCACTGACACCCTCTGAGCTGGGTAGACTGAAAAGGTTTGCCTCAAAGAAAATTGTGGAATGTGCCATTCTTACAGATGTCTGAATTCTGAGCTAAAGAAGAGATTTCCTTTTCTCTGGCACCACGAAAACAAATTATCCTTTTTCCTCAGTAAACAAACAAGATAATTAATTTGGAGGCAATTCCACACTGGTGGTTAAAATCACACTTGGATTTTTAAAGTATTTGGATATGAGGAGGAGCTATGGCTAAAATGTATGCTTCAAAGACTCAGAATCTCATGGTAGATTTTGTAGAGTGGAGAAGATATGACTAATTTTCATTCCCTGACACACAATCAGTATTGGCTTTGGGAATTTTCTCTGATAAGCAAGAAAGCGAAACTGAGCAAAGTTAGTCCTATGCTCAGTGATTATACTAGATAAAATTTTCTGGGTGAACTGTATAGCTATTATTTTAAATATTGGGAGGCTATTTATGTCAGCGGGAGCCCAAGTTCGGCTCACTGCTGGGATTCAGAAATGCTCAGGTATGTCTGATAAGTTGATCAGATGAGCAGCACATATATATACATTCACATTCTTTGATTCACACAGGTAAAGTATTTGCCTCAAAAACTAGGAAGAGGAGAAGTGGGATGAACACCATGGTGTCTGACTGGGGCCCCATAGTGCAGCCATTGGATATCTGCTCAGTCCACGGGCCACTTCCCCCTTAATGAGATCCTGTTTGACACTCCCATTTCCTAGAGGCTGATGCAGTCCAGATGTATTTGTATCATATAATCCTAGCCATGGCTGATTGGACCTGAAGTAGACATTCTACTCAAGATAGGTCATTGTGATTTTCTTTCCCGAGATCTTGGAATAAAAATTCCAAGATGTCCGAGAAGTCTCTCCATAGGACTGAAACATATAAACCACTGAACTGTAGTTACAGCAATGTAATCTGCTACATGAAGGGAAAGCAGAGAAAGCTGGTTGGCAGAGGGAGAAAGAACACAGATACACCAGGAACTTGACTTTATACGTTGTGTGCCAGTTCTCAGTGACCAAGGGTGACCCCGAGAGAAGAAAGGCATTCTTTTTTTTTTTTACGATTTTATTTATTTATTTGAGAGACAGAGATACAGTGAGATAGCGAATACAAGCAGGGGGAGTTGGAGAGGGAGAAACAGGCTTCTCGCTGAGCAGGAAGCCCAACTTGGGGATCGATCCCAGGAATCATGACCTGAGCTGAAGGCAGATGGTTAACAACTGAGCCACCCAGGCATCCCAAGAAAGGCATTCTTATACTTAATGCGGAACTAGCCCTGGCAGAGACATGAGTCGTCTCACGGAGGGCATAGGGAGCAGTGGCAGTAAAAGGACACTTGGAATTTAGTTGAAGGATCAGGTCAGTAGTTTCGGAAAGGAAATAGTGCTGATAGATTGACTTGTGAATAACACCCGGACACCTCAAGACATAAGAGTGTAAGATACACACCCGTGATATGAGGAGAGTAGTGAGTCATGGAACATTGGGTAAATGGAATTAAGGTGACCCCTTGAGTACCCACGATTGGTTAGGTTTTAGGAAACCTGCAACCCTATAAGAGCAAGGCCTATATTTCCAGAGCAGTTGCCTTGCAAATAGGAAGCAAAGAATAAAGCACGATGGTGGTGGTGATGGTGGTTGTTTTAATCCCAAATGGACTTGAATCCTTGAAAAAGAAGTGTCCCTCAGTGACTCAGTAGCTTTGACCAATCAATTACCTTCTCAGGATCTCATTTGCTCATTTATAAAATGAGGCATGTGGACACAATGATGCATAGTGGTGTTTTAGGGTCTGAAACTTGTATTTATGTGAAACTATGAATATCTTACGGTTGTTCTCCTTCTTCAAAAACATCCACAAAAAAGCTAGTTCATTTATTTTGGTTTTTCCCTATGCTTAGAATTTATTATCTCTATGTGTTTTATTATAAATTAGCCTTTGTCACAGTCTTTCTTATATGCTGAAGGGCAAATGGCAATTTTCTTAGGATTTCAAAACAATAGGTTTTTTACTACAGATTTTAAAAAAGAAACGGTGTGCCGAAATGAATCTTTCCTCTATGAGGTATGGGACCCAAAAGCTATTATAAACTTGCCTCTGGTACATGTCAGTGACTGAGCATTGAAAAGGCTAGTGTAGCTGTTGTTAAAAATCTGATTTGTGTTTGCGGAAGTATTCCAGGAGCCCCTTGAGAGGAGACCTTCCAGAAGCTCTTACCAGTGGTGGAAATGTCCCCATAGAGGTCTGAGGATGAAAGGCTGCTGCTGAAGTAGTGGAAGAGAGACGAGGATCAATACGCCTAAATCGTTGATAGGCTATGCAAGGTTTTACCTATCATAAATTCTAGCTTGGCAGAAGAATCAAAGAAAAACAAAGGTAGAGATTCAGGGATGCAGAACAAGATTTCAGCTGGAGACACAAAGTGAATCAGAAGTAGCGTAAAGACTACCCTACATGGAATTAGTAGGATAGTTTAAGACCAGCCTTAGGAAAACCCGAAAGGAGGCAAAGTATGTTTAGAAACTACAGAACTTCTTTTCCAAGATACAATTTTTTATGTGTTAAACCACCATCCTGGATGCATGGATGTGGCTTGAAAATGAATTGCAGAATCACAATCCCTACTGTAGGATGAGAATTCTTCAGTATTTCTGGATTACTGTGTTTGCTGGAGCCATGATGCCTATGTATTCCATAGCAATACACAGATGTGATGGCAGGCTAAGAACTAGGTACATTCAAGTAGCAATTGAAAGAAGGCAGAGAGACAGAGAATGGAAAGAGAAGAGGAAGGAAGGAAAATTTAGAATGCCAAAAAGTTACCAGAACCTGCTGGAATATTTGTATATGTGATTTAATTTTCACTACGAAAGAGACCGAATATCATGTGGAAAGAACACAGGAGAAGAATGGAGATTTTTAAACAATGTATTGAGTGTTGAGGAGTCAATATTACTCTATCCTCAAAGGGTTGCAGGGACAATGATAATAAATGTGTAAGGTTTTGTATCCCGCTGGTCCCAGAGTGAGCCTCCTTTACCATCTGAGGAGCTATGGATGTGCTCATTTTACACATCAGGCACCTGATAGGCAGAAAGTTTAAGTTTAAGTTTAAGTCCTCTGTCAAAAGTTACAGCTGCCCTGTGGCAGTATTCCTAGGTTTATGGTCCAAGCCCAGAGCACTCTGACTTACCTGGGACTTGGATCAGAGAAGTCGGAGAAGCAGGCAGAGTGGAAATGGCATGACCTTTGTGTACCTCTCTTCTCTTCACCACATCTTGTTTGGCCCACTGGTCCTCATGGAGCTGGAAGTATGCTAACAGGACCGTCTGCTTGGTAATGGTCCTTGAGTGACCCCTTCCCGTTCTTCCAGCTCCCTTCCCATTAACCTGCGAACGAGTCCCTGTGTATATGCTCTGTCATGGCAAACCTAAAAAGGCATTTTATGTTAGGACATTATCCTATGATAACGACTGGAGAGGCCACCACCTCTATCTCATCCCGGCTATTGTGATAATTCGAAATAAATTTGTATGTTGTTAAAAACTCCTAAGGTTTACATTCTCATTGTACATCCTCATTCTCCACACACACGGTTATTCACCAGACCACACAGTCACTGGGAGAGATGACTGGCTTGCTTGCAGCTCACGGCCCTGGGGAGTTGACCTTTGGGCCAGGCTGGACCCCTGTAGGTGGCTGTGTTGTCCAGCACTGGGTTCAGGGTGGTTTTCTTCACCTTAGTTGATTAGTTGTTACCTGAATATCTCCTAGAAACTCAAAATTAGGTAATAGAAAAAGCATAAGACACAGCAGTTGGCCTCAACGGCTTTCCATATAGAGTATCCAAAGGAAGGTCAGGGAAAGTTGGGGGAAAGTTTCTAACCATCTATGACTGCTTGCTGCCCTATGTCAATTAACTCTTCATCTGTAAGACTGATCCAAGCAAATCAGTCAAAAAATGGGAAAGATTTTTGTCTGTATTAGATGTTGCAGCCCCAAAGAACCCTATTAGACTAAGGGAAATCTAAGGGATCAAAAAAGAATGATTCTGGATTCCTTTTCTGGCCTTTACTAACCTCCTAACAGAATAAACAGAATTTTAAAAGGTCCATCATTGAAATTTCACCTTAAAACATAAGACTTAGATTATGGTTTAGGATCCACCAGTGAGTAGCTGTGTGATCTTGGATAAATTACTTAACCTCTCTGGATCTTGGTATTCTTTTCTATAAAATGAAGAGGGACTATTATGTGTGAGAAAATACATGCTTACAAGATCTTTCTTTCAGCTGTAACTATGAGGTTCTGGGGCCACTTTCCATAAAAGATTTTTTTTAAACATTTTATTTATTTATTTGTCAGAGAGAGAGTGCAAGCAGGGGGAGCAACAGGCAGAGGGAGAAGCCGATTGCACACTGAGCAGGGAGCCCAATGTTGGACTCAATCCCAGGACCCTGGGGTCATGACCTGAACTGAAGGCAGACACTTAACCAACTGACCCGCCCAGGTGCACCAAAAGATTTTTTTTTATCTTTAATTATCATTATGGCAGGTGTGTGAACTTGGCCACAAGGGCAAGCTCCAGTCTTCACTGAAGTTTCGGGTCTGCAACTGTGGAGGGCAACTGTGGGCTTTGTCACATGGAAAGACTGGAAAGAAGGTCCCTCTGGCCCTCCAGTGGCCCATGAGACAGTCCTTAAATGTATAGGCCCAGTCAAAACCTACCAGTGATCACAGCTTACTGTAAATAGATTGAGAGCTACAGAGAGTTTCACTCCCTGCTCTGATGTTAATTTGAATGGTTACTTTAGACAAGTTATTCACACTGTTGATTTTACATTTTTCCCCTTGACCAAAGGGGAAGAATAATATTCTTTCTAATCATTTCATTGGATTGTATGAAGACTACCCCACATTCCCCGCACAGTACCCAGATATAAGTGCCTTCAACATGGTTGGTGTAAGGTGGTGGCGTTGTGGTCATGATGACAGACCTTTGTTTAAAATACACGTGTCACTCACTGGCCTCTCCATGTGATTCATCTTCCACGACCACTCCTGGTCAGCCGTTTCTCTGCTCGAAACCTCCTGTGGCTGCCTCTGCTTGACGAAGGTCATCTCAAAGACCTGGGGCCTCAGCCTGGTTCCTGTGAAGGTCAGAGAGACTGGTTAGACTCACTGTGGCCAGCTCAGCGGTTTGCCACTGCGTGCATCAAGGCCTCACCCTTCCTTTTCTCTGCTTCGTTGCTTTAGAGACTTCCATGAGGCTGAGGACCTGGCACATGAGCCTGGGGCTCTGATCCCTTCCTATTGCTATTCTGCCTCCGTCCTCCTCTGAGGAGCTGCCCATCTGGCGCCGGCGCAGCCTCTGTCCCCACTGCCACTGGGTCTCCTCTCCGGCCCCGTGCCTGTTGCTTCTGCCCCTGGCAGCTCAGGCCTGTGTGACCGACCACCGGGCTTCTGCTGCCCATCAGAGCCGCAGTCCCAGCGCTGAAGTCCCAGGGTGGCTGTCCCACTTCTTTGGCACGTTGACCCTGATCTACTCCAGCCTCATTGCCTGCCTCTCCCCATGGTGGCCTACTGCTCGTGGTGGAATGTAGAGAAACTGCTTAGAAGAATCTCTGCCTTGCCTCCCCTTTTGCACTGCTCTACCTCTTTGCCATCGTGCAAGGTGTCATCAAACCCCACCTGCTCTAGGAAGCCTTCCCTTGCTATTCCACTTGGACTTGGCAGCCGATTTTCTCTCGCTAGCAATAACTTTTATTCTTCGCACTCTGCTTCTGACACTGAATTGCTATCATAGCCGACGTTCAGAGGCAAGACTTGAGTCCAACTACAGACTTTGTAAATCCTACCATTGACTCCTTTCCCTAAAGCCCAACTAAAAAAACACATTACTTGAAACAAAAGGTTGTACAGAGTAAAAAGACCAAATAGTTTTGCTTTTGTTGATATTTTTTGAATCATATCTAGAAGTGGTGAAGTGCTGGACTAAATATAATCACAATCTATTTCCACATTGTTGACAATAGTCTTTACCCAACTACCTCAAAGGGTTCTTCCAAACCCTAAGTAAAGAGAGAGGGAAAGAATGCAAAAGCAATGTCGGCAGCAAGTGTTGGCTTCTGCTTCCCCCTTAAATGCCTTGGAGACCAACCCAGGTGTGGATTATTCAACTGCTTCTTTGCAAGCACAAGGACAGGGTCGTTTAAAATTATTCAATATATCCTTCCCTTTGAACCTAGAGGATGCTGTGACCACCCTGGTGTCTTAGTTCATTCCAGCTGCAATATAGCAAAATACCATAGGCGGGAAGGTTTAGACAAAGGAAATTTATTTCTCACAGTTCTGGAGGCTGGGAAGTCCAAGAGCAAGGTGCCAGCAGATGAGGTGTCTGGTGGAGTTCACAGACTGCCAGCTCTTTACTGCAGGCTTGCATACATGGCAGAGGGAGTGAGGGAGCTCTCCCCAGTCTCTTTCATAATGGCACAAATCCCCTTCAGCAGGGATCCACTCTTACTACCTGATTACCTCCAAACATCGTCACACTGGGGCTTGGGTTTCAACATATGAATCTGGGGAGACACAAACATTCAGTCTGGAGCGCTTGACCAATTGAGTACAGCAGAAGTAACTCTGGGCCACTTTCTGGGCCAACACTTTCAAAGACTGGCAGCTTCTCCTACCTCTTACACTCACGTCTGAGACTGAGCTACCTTATGAGAGGAAGCCCAAGGAGCCCATGGAGAAACCCAACAGGAAAGAAAGAAAGACCCTCAGGGGAACATCTGGCTGACAATCAGTGCGAAGTCAGAGCAGATGAGCTGTTATGGAAATGGGACCCCTTCAACCCTGGTCAAGCCACTCCAGCAGATGCTTTAAGGAACAGAGATGAGCAGTCCACAGAGAACCCTGTCCAAAATACATTTTTTTTTTCTCAGCAAAATGAGTAATTGTTGTTTTAAAGCACTAAACCTTGGGCTGCTTGGTAGGTAGTTATAGACAACCAGAATATAGTTAGAATGAGTTTCTGTCTTTCTGGTTGAAATCAGAGTTGGTTGAACCGACCTGATAAACTGCATGATTACACATTGCACAAAAAGTTCTACCAAAAATGTGGATATGCTCATATCCAGAATTTTTGCCAAAAAAAAAAAAAAACCACAACAACACTAAAAACACCAGCTCAACTTTTTTAGTGAAATTACAAAATAACACTGCCTTAATTCCTCATATACATCCTACAAGTTGGAAGGAGAGCAAAAATGCCATTAAATAATGTCTGGTCTAGATTTCCGCTTTCCTGTCATGACAAGGCAATATACAGCAAGCCATTAGAAATGGGGTCTAGGGAACTCAGGTCTTAGGTTGGGGAGAATGTTGAGATATTAACGATATTTCTACCCTTTCGGTTCCTGGAGCAGAATGTAAGGATTCAGTGGCATCCTAAACTCACCAAATTCCTAGTGAGCTTTGATGACACGATTATGGGTGAGGCACCATGCTGAGCTTTGGAGGTACAGGGCTGACAAAGAAGACACTGTCCCTGTTCTCGTGGAGCTTACGTTAGGTGGGGGATGTGAACAACAACAACAAATAACCACATACCAAATAACTGTCCCACAACAATTTTGCTAAGTTCCATGGAGGAAAAATACAGAGAGTATCAGAGGGCGCATTGGCAGAATCTAATCGAACTTGGCGGTAAAATAAATCCTCCTTGGGAAGTGGCACAGACAGATCCAGGAGTGGGTAAAAATTTGCCAGCTGGAAACTGGAATTTGCCAGCGAGAGAGCCGCTCCTGTGAGGTGGGAGGGAGCCCGGGGATTGGAGTAGTTGAGAGAACCTGTCCTTCCAGAGCTTACTGACCAAGTGGGAAGAAAGGGGATGAGGCTGCCTAGGGGATTAGTGGCTGGACACTGCAGGGCTTTTAGGCCATGATAATAATTTTTAATTTTAATCTGAAAAGTAAGGTGGCATCCATGACCAACTTTAAGATGCGAAATGACTATAGTGATTTTTTTGAAAAGATAAATCTCAGAAGGAACATTTCTGGGGTGACATAAAAAGTGAACTAGATATTTCTTTTAACAAAGGAGGGCTCGGGGCGTCTGGGTGGTTCCGTCAGTTAAGCATCTGCCTTCAGCAGAACCACCCCCAGGTCGGGCTCTTGGCTCAGCAGGGGGCCTGCTTCCTCCTCTCCCCACTGCTCTTGCTCTCTCTCCTTATCTCTCCCTCTCAAAAAGCTAAATAAAATCTAAAACAAACAAACAAACCAAAACAAGCAACCCAAACGAACAAGAAACAAAAACGAAGGAGGGTTTGATAGGAGACGAGGTTGGGACACTGTGGATCCCTGACTTCGTCTACCTCCTGTGTCTGCCTAGAACCAGCCTTTGCCGTAGCTGACCCCAGGTCCGCTCCACGTACAAAACATGCCCTGACTCCGCATGGGAGGGAAGTAAGGACTCCCCTGGGGGTGGGGGTGGGGGGCGCAGCCTGCTGCAGCCTACCCAGAATTCTCTCTAGCTCTCTCGGGGTGGGGGTGGGGAGGATCGTGTGGCATCAGGCAAGTAGGAAGAACAGATTAGGAGGTGGCTCTCTTCACACGAGGCCGGGTTAGGAGCAGATACACTTTTGCCCACCCCTGAAAAAATAGAACTGATTATTCTGTGGGTGGCATTTTCTTTCCCACAATCAAACTAATCAATGTCCTGCTGTGGTGGCAAGAGACACTAAATTGCGGTGACAGCTGCCTCTCAGAGGAGAGGAAAATGAGCGCCTCCAGTCGGGGCCAGAAATAACTGGCGGTTATGTGCCCCGGGGATGGAGTTGCTGGTCGGAATGTTCCCACCAAATGCTAACTTAGCGATCAGGCTATGGCTGTCTACGTTACCGGCATCCTTTCAGGGAAAAAGCAACGCTTTGGCCTGAGCAAAAAATGCATTTTAAGAAGCACAGGTTTATACCTGAACTAGGACTTTCGGCTGAACATCTCCAAATGCACAAAACTCAAGAGAAAATATCTTCCTATAGTTGTTCATCTCTTTTTGTACTTGAATATGCCTAACCTCAAATCTGTGTCATTGTTGTAAAACCAGTATCGATCGGTCTCTAATTATTTTTATATTTATACAGGTTCTATTTCTATCATAATTTAGCAATTTAATTTTCGTCATAATCAAATAAGCATTATTGAATAACTGTACTTCTACAACTGTACTAGCAATCCATCCTCTTGTATCTGATGGCATTTTAAGAATTAACTCTGTTTATCCAAAACCTCCTTTTCTAATGAAATTATTTCAGCATTGCTTCTGTGCCAGGTACAAGGGATGTATTTGGGAGCTCTTTCTGCATGTGGAAGGATGACCTCTAGGTCATAAAGTTTTTTCTTCTAAAGTCCTGAGGTGAAAAGTGAATTGGGGTAAATCGGAGGGGGAGACGAACCATGAGAGACTGTGGACTGTGAGAAACAAACTGAGGGTTATGAAAGGGAGGGGGAGCGGGGATGGGTGAGCCTGGTGGTGGGTGTTAAGGAGGGCACGTATTGCATGGAGCACTGGGTGTGGTGCATAAACAATGAATCTTGGAACACTGCAAAAAAAAAAGTCCTGAGGTATTTTCTTTTTGGTGGTGTTTAACGTAAGTATTTACAAATCTGCTGTAATTTTAAGTGTGTGATTTTGTGTCCATCCTTCCACAGAAATATTTGGACAATCGAATAACAGTTTATTTTCATGCAGATATTCCAGAATCATAAAGACACACCTTACTTGCTTTAATATTACTCTTCATTTTCGAGGGAACCTCATGATAATAGTGCGTTGCCTAGCACATAGCCCTTAGAATCTGAGATTTCTGAGAACTTCTCCCACTAACGATCTTTCCCCCTTTCATATCAAGTTCACTGGGGATTTTCCAGTCCTGCTGTGGCTCTCACCACTCGTCTATCTGGCTTATGGAAAAGGCACTGCAGGATACCCCTGCCTCCCTACCGATCTCATGAAACCTTCACCACAAATCTGTTGTTAATGGCTCCCCCCCTCTGCTTTTTGTAACTATTTCTAATTCTGTAGCTCAGCCTCCAAGTCCCCATTGATTGGCTCCCATAGAACCGTCATCTGCTGTTCCTCAAAAGGACTCTTTTTTTTTTCTCATTTTGGTTTTCCCATTGCCTCTGCCCCCGACATGCCCCATACAAACATAATTCATATTCATGTCAGCTGCATGACTCTGTTCGTGATACTTCTCTCCAGGCACAGCTCTCTTTCCTTTATTTCATTATTTTAAACTTAAACTTAGGTTTCTCTCTTGGTAAGGCCCACATCATATATGAAGCCTTATGAGAGGGGCTAAAGCCACATAAACCTCAGGTGTAATGAGATCACAGCCAGCCATTCAGATCACAGACTCAGGAGAAGCTCAGCCACGTGTCGCTGCACTTACTGCTCGAGTCCGGGTGAGGCACCGGGCAGAACACAGGGACATGGTTTGGACCTTTGCCTGGAGCTCAGTGCAGGTCCCATGCTGTGTAGCCAGGTGATTCTTTCCCTGTCCCAGCAGGATCCTGGGGCTTCTGCAGAAAAATGGGACGAGAGGGGCTCAGGTCCAGGGGCCACCTGGCACACCGAAGGGAAGAGAGAGGCACCACACTGAAAAGAGGAGAATAAATTGAAATTCTACAAACCGAAACGAAGCTTCAGCAACCTTGTATTCCTCAATTTCAAGAATACCGTGACCCAGGCACAGGTCCCAGCCAAAGCACTGCAAGTTTCTTCTTTGGAGAAGCCAAATAACCTCAAAAGGGGAAAAAAAAATCTATTGTTACTAGTAGTTGGAAAAATCCCCTGATGAAATGGCCAGATCTCTACCATCTCCTCTGTGGTGAAGCTTACCAGTTGTAAAGTCCTGCCCAAACAGAAAGGGTTTCAAATTCACATATAATTAATTTTAAGAAAGTTCCTTCTTCAAAGGCAGAGATGAAAACAACTATAGAGAGGAAAAGGAATTTGAAGAAAACTTAAGTAATGCTGGGAATATAAGGGAATATCAGAATTATGGTCAGTTTCCCAGGAGACAAAAGGAGGTGTATTTGTTGAGTGATAGAAGGCTATTAAAAACAAACAAGCAAACAATAAAAATATTTTGAAAGATAAAAAATATGATACCTGTTATAAACAAATTGAATAAAAATTTGGAATATAATGTTGAAGATATTTTTCAAAATGTGAAACCAAATACAGAGATCGAAAATAGAAGAGTCCAAATAAATGAAAACTTTATCACTCCATGATGGATAAATATGAAATATCCAACATCAGCATAATGGGAGTTCCAGAATAAAAGAGGATAAAGGAAATGTAATAATGATAATAATAATACAAATAATAATAAATACTTCTTATTTGGAAGGCATGAGTTTCCAGCCCAAATGAACCCTATGGCATATGCCCAATGTCGTAAGTGAGAAAGGCCCACACCAACTCATGTTATGATGACATTTCAGATAATGAGAATACAAAAAATCTAAAAAGCTTCCAAAGAGAACAAAAATATGTTCCGTAGAAAAGATAAAGAATTGAAATGACAGTAAACTTAGCAGCAGCCACGCTAGAAGCTAGAATATAATGGGGCACAAGATAGAAAATTTTGAAAGGAAATGAATTCCAACCTAAAATTCTATAATAAGCTAAGTTGGCAGGCAAGTAGAAAGTTAAAGAAATAAATTTTAAGACATAAATGGTCTGAAAAAAAAATCACATCCCATGTATCTTTTCTCATGGGCAGCTATTTGAAGATTTTCTTTAATAAAATAAGAAAATAAACCAAAATAAAAGAAAAACCAATCCAAGAAACATGCAGTAATGTCTTATCATGACAGCTCTAGTCCAGCAGGCCTTCAGGGCAACCAGACCAAATTAATAAGGAAGTTATCTAGGAAGGTCTTCAATTTAGAGACCAGTATGTGTGTGGTAAAATGCATACAACTAAAACCAGTTTCTATTTCTATTGCTTGGTAAACTAATCTAAGTCTACACATTCACTATGAACACATCTATAGATAAAATATGACAAATGACAAATTCTAAACACACACACACACACACACACACACACACAAATACAATGTTTGTTTGGTGGTGCTATATTCCAATTCAAGCTCCAGTTTAACAAATCCAAGTTGTTTTACTCAAATCAACATGCAATTTTAGTTTATTTCTATTAACAGGTTTGCCTATGTATCCATTCCATAGTCGTAAGCCCATAGTTGATGCTGTGACATGATCCCACTGACCTTTGAACACCTATTTACACTATCCCTTGACTGGGGTCCTTTCTCTGATTCTCTCCTGCTCCTCTTAACAGTGTCCATTGACTTCTCCTTCTGTTAACATCTGCCCCCTGTACTTCCTCTAACACTGGGAAACGTTCTGGAATGCCAACAATTTATCCATCTTAGGAGCATGTCTTTGACGAGAACCAGACTATTCTTTCCTAATCCCCTCCCCTTCCCAAAGCAAATAGAGCCTTTACAACACTGGCATCAGTACTTAATTTTTCACCATTTCAGGAGTTTTTCTAGCAGTTATTCTCAAAACCCTTGGGAAAACAGAGACGTAAGAGTGATTAGAAATCTTGTCAATAGAAATTACATCAGTTTCTTTTTAATCTCTTGATCAGTGAAAAAAAACAAATAATGCAAGGCATTGTGGGTTTGGCTGTCTCCAAGACAAGTTAATGTGGACAGATCTGATTATCTTAAAAACCATCCCTTTTTCTTACCTTATCTTTTAGTGAGTTTGTCATGTTGATCAATCAGATGAATTTAGCCAAGGGCTGCAGCATCAACTTAATTTCATTTTGTTGCCCCCGTCAGTTTAGGAGTGTCTTTACTTTTTAAATAAATCATGGTTAGTATAGTTTAATTTTAAATTTCAATTGGATAAGAAGATTTATACGTGCTTATGTGCTCCAAAGGTAGGTGTTTATAAGCTTTTGCTGTAGGGGCTACCTTAAATAATATCAGGTATTAGTGCCGTAATTAATTTCTAATTGGCAACTTCAGTGAAATATTCTTCCTTAATAGAAAATTAAGTAAGAAAGTTTGGAAGTTCAACACTGTATGGCTCAATATAATACGTGCTAGTATTATTTTGAAGAGTTATACCCTTCGATGACTGTTGGCCTGGAATTTAAAAAGCCAGGTTATAACCTGAATATGTAACATGAAGAAGACCATTTACACTTTCTGGATATCAATTTTCTTGTCAGTAAAATGAAATAATTGGGCAAAATTATCTCTAAGCCTAATTTTTAGCAATATATAATTTTATAATTACTATCTTGTGATGGAAAATTATCAATAAAAATGAGGGACTACAAGTTAATAAATTTTACTTGAAAAGTAGTGCAAATGATTGGCTTGAAATTGATACTCTAGGTAAAAATGACTTATGTATTGCTTGAGCAAATTATTGTAATTAAGAATGAAATGTGAAATTGTTATTTTCATCTCTGTTGTTTTCCTTTTGAGTATCATCACAAGTTTTGAATCTTATTGTTCTTTATTAATATCATAGTATCAGGCTCATACTTATGTAGTGATTTCATTTTCCAATTCTCATTCTTTATTTAATAACAAACTATTATTATGAGCCAGGTGTTTATTATAAGCATTTTATGAACATTTAAAAATTTAATTCTCACAGAGTGCATATGAGGTTAGTTATTACTATCAAAAATGAATTTGAGTCATAAACTGAGGCATAGTGAGGTTGGCTAATTGCTCAAGGTCATACAATTAGCAAATGACAGATTTTTGATTTGATCCATCAGACTCCAAAGCCATTCTCTTAACCACTGTGCTGCCCAGTTTATAATTCTTCATAAATATTTTTGCAAATAAATGTGCTACCACTTTCTCCAATTTCTAGTCACTCTGTAAAATGCTGGAAAACACTTTTTTTTTTTTTGGCTCAGTAGGATTCTGACCATTACAAAAAAAAGTGCTCCACCACTGATTCATAAATAAAAGTGTTAACAATAGCAGAAAGATGCTTCCTAGCTATAAATCTAAGATCTTGTGAAACAAGCAGAAGACTAAAAACAAGACTCTTTCAAATTGTCTATTTGAAGATTGATTTTTCATGGACCACATATAGCGACTTCCTTGTGTACCGACACAAAGTCAACGGCAAGTTAGAGATGAGCAAGTTTTCAAGAAGTACAAACTTCCTCCTCAAACCATTAATGCAATGTAATAGCTAGTTCCAAAAGTTAAGATGTTATCTTATAGCCACTTGACAACTTCATTTGTAGCTTTCAAGAGAAAAAAGTAAAAATGAAATCTTGCTTTTATGTAGTCCATGTGTTTGCTAGGGGTGGAATCATGTCTCCCGCCACCCCCGCCGGTCATGTGTTGTAATCTAAACCCTAAATACGTCAGAATGTGGCCTTTGCAGATGTAGTCAAGCTAAAATGAATTATTAGTGTGGACCCTAATGCAATATGACTGGTGTCCTTACGAAAAGGGCAAATTTGGTCCCGAGACAAACACATGTAGAGAGATGACAGTGTAGAGACACATATGGGGAGAAGATGGTCATCTACAAGCCAAAGAGAGAGGCCTGGAACAGAAGGAGCAGCATTTTCAGTTCCAATTTCCAGCCTCCAAATTGTGAGATGATAAATTTCTGTTGTGTGAGTCACCCAACTCACAGTACTTTGCTACAGCAGTCCTAGCAAACTAATACACCGTGTTTTCCAGGCCATATCAACAATGTGTGAAGAACTTTAAGATACCAAAGGGAAAAAAAAAAAAAAGAACTTTAAGATACAATATCAACACTTTTCTGGCACCACCCCCTTTTGGAAAAACCAGATTTGTTAAGTTACTAATATATGGAAAAGAATCCCACATGCTCCAAAGCTTTTCCATTTTTTTCTCCGTATATTTTTCTTGTCCATCTAACATGCTGATGTCCCTGTTTTGTGAAACCTGCTATTGGCTTCTCTCATTTCACTGGTAGAGACCAAGACAATGATGGGGAATAGCAGGCAAGGACTTGGACATGGTCCAGCACACTTCACAAGGAGACTGCACTGACACAACCCACACCTTATCCTCAGGGCATATTTCCCTTGGTGATCATAGAGGTAGTAGGAGACTGCTCTCAGACTAAACTCCTAATCCTGGCCACACTGGTTACAAAACTGTGTTACAAAATTAGTAATTAAATGTTATTATGTACTTTTAAAATTTTAATTAATATTCAGACTGCCCTTAATCACCTACTATATAGCTATGCATAACTAAATGTCTAATAAATAGGTTTTGAAAAAGCTGAAGTACTTATTTATATATTCATTCAGCAAATGTTTACTGAGGGTCTCCTGTGTCTCAGGCATTTAAATCATTTGTAAAAAGTCATGATTGTAAAGGTTTTCTGATATGTGCTTTTGAGCCAGGCAAATAATCTCCCGAGGCTTGTTTTTTCTATTTGTATGAAAAAGGAGCTGTACTCTATCACTTGTAAAGGTCTTCACTGCTCTCAACTTCTATGACTCTTATGATTCCATTCATTTAATATTTTAATAATGTTCACTTCTACTGTTTGATATCTTTGACTTGGTCAGAATCCATTATCCTGATTAAAAAGTCCAAATGTGGGAGTGATTCTTCGATCTGCCTAAGGCTTTGAGCTGTTAAAATTTTCTAGGTCATAGACTAAATTTGGAAAATGCAAGATTTTAAGTAGCTACTACTTTAAGATTTAGTACCATGCTTTCTATTATCCCAAAATAGCCCTTCTTAACGTTTACCTTCTAGTTCTCTATATGCTATAAACAGTCCACTTACCTTTTCAAAATTAACAGCTATCGTGAGCACATTAAAAGGGCACCATTGTGAAGTTTGTTTTATGTTTCTTTCCATTAAAATGTATTATTTTCAACATCTTGCTGTTTTACTTCTTTTCCCTGGTGTTGAGTACAATTACCACAATATTCTTATGACTCTGCTTTAAAGCTCTCCTCTTAGCTGAAAGCCACACTATATTGTTAACTCCACAAGGTCCAATAACATTTTCCCAAACATGTTGTGACTGCCACCACTGGAGAGCAATGCTTTTAGGGGAAAATGTGGAGTTGGTATGTGGCACATTCCTTTCTTTCTTTTCTGCTTTCCTAATTTCAGATAATTATTGAGTGGAAATTTATTGGCTAATTGTATACATGCTGTGGTATATAAGTACTTTCATTTATGTAGTTGACAGTAACTAGACTTTTCTGCGATCTAGGTATTTTTCTTCAAATTTGGGAAGTGAAAACACTTTCTACTAATTGTGGTGCTTGGAAGCCTAGAACGGCTCTAACTAGAATTTAATCAGTTGTAGTTATTAGGGAATAATGCCCATACACCTTAGGGCATTATATTAAATTTTCTTTACCAAGATCTACAATGAGAGCTCCACTGAGATGTCCACAAACTGTGGGCATTGTTTTACCTGCAATACAGTCAGGGACTTTGAACCAAGTAAACTCAGGTTCAAGTTCAGTACAGTGGTAATATTTTACTATGTCTACTTCTGCTCTTCTCAATGGTTTTAGAAAATGTATAACTTTGATTTCAATTACAATTAATTTATTTGGTATATTCTTGGAAAACCCTTAGCTTAGTTTGAATAGATTTGTTGGTCACTGTGAAATAAATTTTTAAAAATTGAATTTGATTTTGCAGCTACCTTTAGAGAAGCTTTGCAACATACTCTATTTGGGCTCAGGGCACCATTTGATTTATAGGCCTATAACAAAAAGATCTCTTTGGCAGAGATGAAAGTTTATCTGCCGTGTTTAAAACATGTTCATCAATTCTCCAAATTGTCCTCAGGAGCCATACTTGCCAGTGCTCTAATTGGGATTGCAAATACATGTTGGTCATCTGGTAGACTTGGACACCCCCAAACCATGTCTCTGTAGTTGAGAAACATCAGACACTCAAAAGAAGTCCTGGGGCCCGGACCAAGGTCAGGTGAAAGAAAGCAAAGTGATTTAAAGCATTAAAGATACCAGGAAATGGTGGTGATGATGATTCTTCTTTTTTATAACTTTATTGAGAAATAACCGGCATATAATAAACTGTCCTTATTTAAAGCTTACAGTTGATCATGAGCCTATCTGTTACTCTTCAAAAGTTTTCTCATGCCTGTCTGTAACTCTCCTTCCCACTTCCATCTGCTCTATTCCTAGGCAACAAGCAATCTGCTTTCTGCCATGATAGACTGCATTTTTTAGATGTTAATATAAATAGAATCATACAGTATGTATTTTTTTTTTTTGGATCTGGCTTTTTTCACTCAGAATCGTTAATTTTTGTTTTACTCATATTATTGTGTATACTAATCCATCATTGCTTTTATTGCTGAATTTTATTCACCTGTATGAATATACCATGATTTGTGTATCCACTCATTTACCGATGATAGCCAGCAAGAAAATGAGCACCTCAGCCTTACAGCCACAAGGAAATTAATTCTGCCAATAAAGTGATTGAGCTTGGAAAAAGATCTTGAGCCTTCGATGAGGCCAAACACATCAGCACTTTGATTTCAGTCTGGGTGAAACCCTCAGCAGAAGACTCAGCTAACTTGTCTCTAGACTCTTGACTCATGGGATCTGTGAGATAATAAATTTGTGTTGCTTTAAGCCTCTATACTCATGGTTAGTAGTTACCCAGCAGTGGTCAAGAAATGCTCCATTGAGGAAGTGATACACAAAAGAGTCAGAGTCTACCAAGGAGATAATAGGAAAGGAGGATATTGCTGATAGAGGAAGTAGTTCAAATGCCTGGTGGTGGAAGGGAATATGGAACCTTCAAGAAGTGAAAGAATGCCATTGGCTGGGGTGTAGCTATTCAGACAGAAAATGAATTGATGTGAGCCTGGAGAGATAACCAGGCCCCATAAGGGTTTGGTTTTTTTGTTAAGAGCATTGAGAGCTCAGGAAGACTTTTTAATGTGTTTTGTAGGGTGGAGAAGAAAGAAGGATGACTACATGATCAGATTTGCTTTTTTGGATGGATGATTTAGTCTGCAATTTGGAGGCTGGGTTTAGAGAGGGCAATAGTGGATGTGGAAACCAGCTAAGAATGCAATGTTGTAATCTTGGAGAAAGAAGTGGGCAGTACACCGTTGAGTATGAGTAGTGGAGGCCAGAAGTGAAGAAATCTGAAAAAATATTTAGGAAAAGCCTTGGAGATGACCACATGGATATGTCAGGTGGAGTGTTGCATGTACTGATATGAAACTAGAAATGTAGGTCTACATAGAGTAAGACTCTTTAACCCATGGTTGAAGCCATGGGCATGTATGAAACCAGCAAAGCATCAGAGTTTTCAAAACTTTGTTCCTGCAAGCTAATATTGCAAAGAAGACTTTTAGTAGTCAAAGATACAGGAAATAAGAAAGTGTGTCAAGGAACCCAAGAAAAGAATATTTTGAAAAAAGAATTTTGAGAAGGAGGGAATGGGCTACAGTGTCAAAAATACTGAGAAGTCAAGTGACATGAGGTCAAAATACATGGGGTCAGTTGTACTCTAAATCTCAACAAAGAAATGCTTGGGTGAGAAAATGAGGCCTATGAAGAAATGTAAATGCTGTAATATAAACAGCATTTTGGAAAGTTTGTGAAAAGGAGGATGGAGAAAGGAGGTCAAAGAGACTTTCTGTTTGTTTTTGCTTGTTTGCTTAAAAATAGGAAAGATTTAAATACCAAGGGAAAGATCCAGGGAAGGAGTGAACTATTTAGTCACTCATTACTGCTGTGCTTTTATTACTTAATGTGACTATTTGTCCTATGGAAAATGAGAACGTTTCTATTTTACAGCATAATCTTCTAAGGCTTTAAAGCTATTCTCTTCCTTTTATTTTTATTTTTTTCTTTAGTATGCTGGCTTAAATTTGAATTACAAATGACTCCTAAGGAAGTCTTTGCAATAAGTAGGCAAACACAAGAGCTCATTCAAAACTTAGTGTTTGTTGTTATAGTTGTTCTATGACCTGGGTTAATCAATTAACGAGGCAGTACCTTTAATAGCAGCCCCTCTCTTCTGAATACTGTCTAAACATCTGGGATAATTATTTAGGCTCTAAAGACAGGATTGCTACTCACCAGGAGCTCAGAATCTAATGGATGAGCAGATGAATAAAAGTACTGGAAGGTATATGGAATAGCAATGGTAAGAGAAACTGAAGGAGAATTTCTATTTCCTGCAGTATCATTAAATCTCACTTTTTAAAATTAATTCTTGTGCTAAGAAGTTCATGCACTGTTTTTTTTTTCCTGATAACATATGAGAGCTAGAGCCAAGATTCTGTCATCACCACCCTTAAAATCAGGCTGTATTCATGCCACGTGACCCAATTTTAAGAAGTCATGGAAGTCATTTATTCACTGATCAGGAAACTTTATATATGAAGTCAGTCTTAGCAGTCATACTTTTATGTTCCAATAGGATAAATTCAATCTTTACTCTTCTATGCTTCTATTCCCCCCCTAAACTTTCTATGCAGGCATCAACCAAGATTTTTCTATATGCCCTGCCCTCAGGATATGGTTGATATTGCAAAACTGCTGAGTAATTGCTCACTGTGAGTCTCAAAATAAACTTGTGACAAGTACAACAGAATCTATAGCTTTGAAATAAATGAACCTGAATATTTTGAGTGCCAAAAGTCTGAAGTTTGTATCATAGAGGGATAATAAATGAACAGAACCAGAGGTCCCCCCATCAGCTCTAGGATGCTGCTTAACTGCTACCATACAGAGCACCATCTTCGCCAATATTAGGAAGCCCACTAGGAGTCAAATGAGCTTGTAGATCACTCAGTGATTATTCAAGGATGCACTGAACATTGGTTGTACAAGGAAACCCTTTTCATGGCTACCCTGACAAGTCATCTCATCTTTAGCTTCCAGCACACAATTGGTTCATTGTCCTGTAAGAGTGACAAAAAATATACAACTCAAAATTAAGGTTATTAATACACTTGCAGAGTTATGCGACCATCACCATATTCTACTATTTTCATCACCCCCAAAAGAAACCTTTTACCCATTGGTAATCCCTTCTCCTAGACCTAGGCAACTACCAATCTAGTTTCTGTCTCTATAGATTTGTCTGTTCTGGACATTTCATAGAAATGATGTCATATAGTATGTGATCTTTTCTGACTGGCTTTTTTCACAAGAGAGAAAGTCAGTGCTCTAGCATATGTCAGTACTTTGTTTCCTTTTTTGACAGAATGATAGTCCATGGTATGAAAAGCCACTTAGTTCATCAGTTGATGGACACTTGGGTTGTTTCCAATTTTTGGCTCTTATGAATATTGATGCTATGGACATCTTTGTACTTGTTTTTGTGAGAACATATATTTTCATTTCTTTTGGGAAGATACCTATATATTTAATACATGACAGTTTTTAGCAGCTACCATTGAAAGCTTTAGATGTCTATAGACCTGGTGGTTTGGAAAATCTCATTCTCCTAACTCCTACCTCCACATATAATCTGTACTTGAGTAAAGCTAATCAGAAATAGGATGAGATCTATGCCAAGCACACAGTATGTGAACTCTTTTCTCTCTTTGTACAAATCATTTATGTATTCTTGGAAAATTTTTAACTGGTTCTACATTGGTATATGTGGCGAGCACATAGGAAGAATCAACAAAGTTATTGAAATTAACATAATTGTTAGAAGATATTTAGGAAAGTTGGCATTAATGACTGGTTTCATTCAAAATGAATGAATCATCTAAAAAATAATTCAAATGAATATCTATAAATGGGCAGTTGATAAGTTTTGGAAGCAGAACATTACAGTAATGTATTGGAAGATTACTCTAGTAAAAGAATGGACTTCAGAAGGAGAAAGACCTGGTTTTGAGTCTCAGCTTTTCACTCTTGTTATTTTGCTCTGAGTAAGATATTCACCCCCTGTAACCTTCAATGTCATCATTACTAAAGCAGGATTAATAACAATATTTATCTTTTGCTGGGAGGTGGGGGAGTAGGGATAAGTTGGCGGGGTTATGGATATTGGGGAGGGGATGTGCTACAGTGATTGCTGTGAAATGAGTAAGCCTGATGATTCACAGATCTGTATCCCTGGGGCAAATAATACATTATATGTTAATTAAAAAATATTTATTTTTGAGGCTGCTAAGATTAAATGAGAAGGTCTGATTCATAGTAAAAGCTCAAGAAATAGAAGTTATACTTCTCTTAGAATGTCAAACTCCAATCAAGGTGATCAGATAAATTGTCCAAGGGAAGTAGGATTTATCTGCAAGTAGTCTCTGATGTTAGATCATAACCAGTGAGAAGAACTTCTACATGTAAGCTTAAAATGGGAAGAAGCCTCCATCCCTACCAAACTATGTAATTTTTTTTAAATTAAAAGAGAATCTCATGCATGGTCAGGCACATACATATTGGAGGAGATAAAGGAATGGGGTTATGTCACTGGTGGATAAAATCAACAATTGGGGATGATCACCTGTATCCTCTTGATTATTAAGTCAAATGATCAAACTGTAAGACCCATCTGATTTTGGAAATCCATACCAACGACCTTAAAATACTTTTTGTATATTCTATCATATATGTATCTTAAAACATTATATGGATATTTCACCTGACAAGTGACAAAACTAGGTCTTTTCTGATTCAGGATGTCCCCAAACTGTCAGGGTAGCAGGAGAGTTCCTGATGTGCTCTAAAGGTGCATTGCTGAGCCATGCCCTCTGTTACTGAAGTCATGAGCCCTTGGAATGGATGCTTACGGTGTTAACTTGGTCTATGCAATTCTTGAACATGTAAATTTTGAAAATTTTTGTTTATATAGTAAAAAATAAATGTTACTTTTGACAATTTAATGTTGTCAGGTAACATCGCTCATATTTTACTGCTGCCTTCTTTTGAAAAGTGATGGATATGATATATAAGTTGTTTAATTATTTGGCTGACTTGGTTCCTGAGGTCTGCCAAAACATTTTCTTTTTTGGCTTAAGAATTGTTTGGGAATAGCTTTCATGTTAAATAGCAATGAAGTCATTTATGAAGAAATATATAAATATATACATCGAGAAAATTCTAGAAAGGTATAGAGTAAATCATATACAATAGCTCTGGAGAAGGAAGTTGAAAGGCAGAAACAGGAATGCCTGCAAGGGTTGAGAAGGAGAATGTTAATTTTTTTAAATGTATAATTCTATATTGTTCTTTTTGGTTTTTAAACAATGACCTATTATTAACTTTATGATTGAAAAAAAAAGTCTCTGGGCCTTGAGAAACTCGCCCAGCTCCGATTTCGTTTTCTTCACTTTGCATTCTAGAATGCATTTTCCCCTTTTCTAGGTCATCCCTGTTCCCTGTTTTGCATATAAAATATAACAAAAGAGATAATTCTGTGACCAGACTATAGAATTTTTTTTGTTTTTTTCCTCTTTTTTTTCTACAGAACAGGTTTGCAAAATGAGATCACTAGAACACTGGGATTAAATAAAAATCAGTAATGGCACTAAATTCTCAAGACAGACATTCGGCGCATCTATTCATCATAGATGATGTGTATCTTGTCTATCTACCATTCCAAATAAACTTATTTTAGTGGAGTGAGTGGATTTGATTTGGTAAATGTTTACAGCAATATATTTCCAGAATAGGCCTTTCAGGAATGGGATAGATTGTGCATTCATGTTTTGTATAGGGAATGACAAACCCAATCAATGCTTATTTCTCCTTTGATTATCCATATAATAAAAAATACAATAAAATAGAGTATGAATGCTCTGAGGCACTCACTACTCTGTATAAATAGGATTTTTAATTAAGGAGGAAAAGATGTGACTGCTTATTTTATTAATTTAATCTTACTTTTTGTCATTGCATGCCTTTAAATCAGTTGCTATAAATTTATGTCTGAAATACCATCATGCCAAATAAAGGTCTCAAAGAGAATGTTGTTAAAGAAATTGAGATGTTATATCAGGGACATTCTTCAGGTAGAAATCTCATTTATCTTGTTTTAGAGGATAGCCCTAGAAACCTCTGATTTGTTTTTCAGTGAAAGTAGTTTTTTTTCTTTTAATGTCACAACAGCGTAGCTATCTCCAAGTGATTTTAGCAGAACAATTTGTAGCTTTTATAATTTTCTTTCATAGTTACTTAATGTACTGATTGATTAGAAAAAAGAAATATCATCATTCTGATTTTGGAGACAAATCAGAATAATAGAGAGGACAACTACTGAACATAATTTTCAAAAAATATTTAGAGAACTTTTATAGGAAACAATTATTATTTAATTAAATAAAATCAAAAATTATTTTTAAAGCCTTAAAAATAGTCACTTAATAATTCAACAAACATTTATTAAGCTAACACTTAGTATAAGACAATGCAGTAAATATTTTAGGATTCATTCATCCAAACATATTTACTGGGCATCTACTATCTATCTGGCTCTATTCTAAATTCTGGGGACCTGCTGGTGAATAAACTAGACCATTCAAAACAATTTTGAATACGACAATGTTCCAGATGTTATGAGTTAAATAGAAAACTTTCCTTGTCCTCCCGGGACTTATGTCCTAGCTGACCAAGACAGAAATATGAAAGATAAATAAGTAAAATATATGTTAGACACTGATGCTTGCTAAAAGGAAGTCTAAATAAAGACAAATGTCGGGGAGTATGTGTGAACTTTTAGATAGGGTGCCAGGGTAAAATTAGCCGAGATCACGAAGTTTTAGTAAGCACCTGAAAGAAACAGGCAGAGCTGTATCTGGGGACTATCTGATAGCTAGGCAAAGAGAATCCAAGGCAAAGGCAATGGAAAGGCAGGGTGGTGTCTGAAATGTTCCAGGAATAACAAGGAGGTCAATGTAGCTGTTGTGGAGAGAATGAGGTGGAGTGAATAGAAGATGAGGTCAAGGGGCAATGAGGAATCAGTTACCTTTGGAATGGATGGTATATGGCCTTATAGGCTTTTATAGTAAGAGAAGGGAAATGATTGAGTTCAGATATGATGTTGGCTTTGATTATGGCGGAGAGGTGGTGAAACACCCGAGTACATCCCGAAGTTGGAGCCAAGAAGACAGCGTGGCAATCTTTCCATGGCATGTGAAAGTTAAGAGTCAAAAAATGATGCCGAGGTTTTGGGTTGATTGTGTTAGAGTAGGAGTTTGTCATTTAACTGAAATGGCGAAAATGACAGCAGTCAAGTTTTCCCTCCCCAGGCCTCCCCCAGGAGTGGCGTAAGTTTAGTAATTCAGCATTGTGTGTATTAAATTTGAGATCCCTTTTTTGGACATTCAAGTGAAGATCGAATATATGGTAAGAGATTCAGTCTCATGAAATAGTTGAGCATCATTAACATATACACGATATTTAATGCCCTGAGCTGGGATAAGGTCATTTGATGGGGGTAAAAGCTAAAAAAGAGTGGTTTAAAAGAGTGGAGGGAAAAAGAAATTGTAGACACTGAGTATAAACAATTCTCCAAGGAGTTTTGTTGGAAAGGGAAGGAGAGAAAGGGTGGTAGTTGGAGATGGAAATGAAGCAATGACACGGGGTGATGGGTATTAAGGGGGACACGTGTGGGGATGAGCACTGGGTGTTACACGCAACTGCTGAATCGTTGAACACTGCATCAAAAACTAATGATGTACGATATGTTGGTTAATGGAGCCAATAAAAATAAAAGTATAACAATAAAAATAAAAATAAATAAATACAATAAAATATAACTATAAAAATAAATATAAATAATATTAGTATTTAAAAACTATGTTTTTGAACCTCATATCATTTTCACTGTAGCATCTCATACAATTCAAATCATTACTGTTAATTAAGAAATATAAGAAGTAGGATTTCAAACAGGTTGCAGTTTGATGGGGATATAGAAAATGGGAGACATTTATTCAAGAGACTTCACACCTAAGACGTTCATCTGACCAGCTGGCATGATTTTTACAGTTGTGTTATGAACTCAGAGAAATAGCACTGAATTTGATGAACGAATAGCACTCAGAGAGAGTCAAGTGATTTGCTACATACTTTGTAAGAAAATCAACTAGCCAGAGGTCATGGTATAAGAAGGGAAGTGGCAAAAGGCTAGAAAGTCATAATTTGATTTTGACTTATATTGGGATTAGGACTTTAGAGGGAATATGCCCCTAATGGGAGGAAAGTTTTTCCAGCAGAAATTGGACAAAGGATATGTGTATTATGAATCCTTGTTCTTTGTGAAGAAGCATTTTTAAAATAAGAAATGGGTATCATAACACTTAAATATTTTATATGATGGGTTTATTACTATCTATTATGGATTGAATTGTATATTCCAAAAAGATGTGTTGAAGTCTTAACTCTTCCTGTCTCAGAATGTGATCTTATTTGGAAGTAAGGTTGTTGCAGATGTAATGAAGATGAGGTCATACTGGAGTGGGTGTGCCCTTAACCCAAAATAACTGGTGTCCCTATAAAAAGATAAGAGACAGAGACACAGACTCACAGGGGAGGACAGGATGTGACAACAGAGGCAGAGATAGAGGTGATGCAGCTATAAGCCAAAGAACACCAAAGATTACTGGCAACCACTAGACCCTGGGAAGAGGCGAGGAAGGGGTCTCCCCTACAGATTTCAGAACACGGTTCTGCTGACACCTTGACCTTGGACTTCTAGCTTCCAGTACTGAAAGACAATGTATTTCTGTTGTTTTAAGCCACCCACCCACCCAGTTTGGGGTGCTTTGTTATGGTAGCCTTAAGAAACAAATACACTATCTATTCCCAAATACAGGAAAATATAATTTTAAATGTCTTGCCTAGAGTTTGGGTTCCATCCTGAAATAAAGAACAGAAACAAAAATGTAGCAATAGGGCACCCAAGGATGAGTGACTATATAAATGAAGAATCCTATAGTATTACTACATTGTTAAATGCAATTACTAAGCATCAACTATGTGACACTTTATATTATCTCAGATCTTCAAAGTAGCCTATCTGCAATGGAGGGATTATAGCCACCCTTTCACAGAGGAGGAATCAGAATCTTAAAGGAGTTACAGCAGTTAGTGAGACAGAATTCTGTCACCTCTCAGCCCTTTCTCACTCATTTTTTTTTAGGATTTTATTTATTTATTTGAGAGAGAGAGAGAGCATGAGTATCAGGAAGGGCAGAGAGAGAGAGGAAGAGAGAATCTAAAGCAGACTCTGTACTGAGGGTGGAGCCTGACCTAGGGCTTGATCCCATGACCCTGAGATCTAATCTGAGCAGAAATCAGGAGTCTGCTGCTTAACCAACTGCACCACCCAGGCATCCCCCCGTCTCATTTTTCTATGCCTTCCTTCCACTAAACTACAAGGGAAAATAACACATGGAAAAGTTATGAAACATGGAAAGAATAAGTAGCTTTTATATGTTGGTGATTTCCCAGCACTTCATTTTTTAACATACAAGAACTTCTGCTTCGTGTTTTCTATATTCCGTCATAAAGAGATTCAACCGATAGAGCCGTTAAGCAAGTGTCTCATCGTGTGTGACTTGTGTGAGGAGATACCAATATGAAAAAAGATCACTATGTGACTCTAAAAATAAGAATTAAAGTAACAAAGTGGATACTTTAATTTCTGGAAAGGGTGCCCAAATGAATAAAAGTAATTTACTCATACCTCAAAGAAAGAAAGAAAGAAAACAAATACTTAACAGAATTCTTTACTGCAAGGTATCACCTCAGGTAAGAAAATGTAAAATGTGTCAAAATCAGAATAAATGAACATAAACAATGAAAAATGGGTGGATGTAGCATGATTTTTTAAACACACTTATCAAATAGAAAATCTGGAAATAACTACACCATAAAACATGAAGGAGAAATAATACATACTATGACTTTTTGTTATTCAGAGGCTTGTGTTTTAAAGAAAATGGGGGGAGGGAAGAAACAAAGAAAGAATTACAGAAAAAATATTCTGTTAAATGATAAGTGGAAAAATCAGGGAAAGTATTTTTGGCTATTTACCAGTACCATATATCTGTATCTATGCTTTAGTACTTAGCTCATTGAACTTTTACATTATCTTATGTATCTTACATGTATCAATGTGTAATGAAAGAAAGTATTTTTGAAAAATAACTCTCTATCTGATAAGAATCTCCAGCTTGTATGAATACATTTCCCTATTGTCCAGTTTTCAAAAATGTCCTATTTATCCTGGCCTCATATGGCTAAGTTCTTGACCATGACCCTAGTTGAATTTCATTTCGTGTTGTCCAAAGAAGACATCTTTATCTTTTTAGTAGGTTAGGGGGAGGTCAAAGTTCAGGCAGCTGGAGAGAGTGGTGGTTAATTTTCCTTGCCTCCAGTCCTCTTCATCTCTAGCCACTTCCTTCCTTTGCTGTCTTATCCCAAACACACTGTTCACTGTGGCAACTGACGTTTTCGGGAACATACTGCAGTGGTATCTGCAAAGCCTATTCATGGGGAGAAATAGAGAGAAAGACTGGGCTTCCTACATCATCTCCACAGCATATTCCTCTGTGAGCCCAGGAATGAAACTGCCATTTCCTGTTCTTGTATTATCAACATCATCTGCAATAGTTTTATACATTGTTGTGAAACAGAATAGTAATTAGGAGGGTAAACTTAGGTGCCAGACAGATTTAGTTTCTGGATTCACTCTTCTCCACTTATGAGGTGATGCCAGGCAAATGACTGAGTCTCTCTAAGCCCCAGCTTCCTCCAGAGCTTACTGAGTGGGTTCATGAGAGCAAAGGACAGAATGCTAAGGAAGCACTACACTTAGTGCTTGTAGCAAATGGACACTATCAGCAAACATGTTTCAGTATTATTTGTATCATCTTAGACAAGTTAATTAACTACCCTGTATCTCAGTTTCCTTACTTATAAAAAGGGGATAATTATATGATCTTATTCATGGAGCTGCTGTAAGGATAAAAGAAGAATATTTCAAAAGTGCTGAGAAGAGTGTTTTGTTTTTGTTTTTGTTTTTTAGAGAGAGACAGTGAGTGCCTGCACGAGTGCTCACCCGAGCAGAGTGGGGGGGGGGGGCAAAGGGAGAGGGATAATCTTAAGTAGGCTCCAAGTTGAGCATGGAGACTGACCTGGGGCTCTTTCTCACAACTCTGAGATCATAGACCTGAGCCAAAATCAAAAGTCTGATGCTCAATCAACTGAGCCACCCAGGAGTCCCTTACACATAGTAAGTGGGCAATAAATGTACATTGCCATTTGTATTAATGTAATCAGTAGCATTATTTATTAATGTGACAACAGTACAGTGAGATTCTACTGTATTCATTTACAATTGATATACATTAAGTGTGGCTAGCTTTGCATAGTAGTGGCAGTGTAATTTTAGTGAGTAGTCTGTTACATTTTAATTTAATTCACCATGAGACTCTGAGTTTAGAAGTCTCTTCTCCAATGGGTCTCCCTTCAAATGGGAATTTAAAATAAGTATAGATCTTTATTTGAGGAGTAATAATGCCCAAAGCAAATTATAACATGGGTCCATTTATCAGGTCATTTACCTTCTTGGTAGCAAGAACATGGTAAAATTGAAGAGCAGTAAGATTGCCAGGGTGGTAGAGCCAGATCTGTAGGCAGAATAAAAGTTAAAGTTTGAGTAGGTTATTATCCAAATGACCGAAAATATTGAAGCTGCTCTTCTTATTCCTGTTCTTCCCTTGATGCAAACATAGCTCAAGAAAGGTTCGGGTAGGGACTCAGTAACCTGATTTATGAAAAGTTTCCTCAGAATGCCACAGGGGGCAATGGTGATGGTAGAATGTCTTCCCTCAGAAAGAATGAAACAAATGGATGCATTCAATTGAATCTTCCGTAATGGGAAAAGAGGTTGTTGATAAGAAATGACTGCCTGATTAGTCTTTGAGTAGTAAAAATGCAATAGAAAATGTGCCTGAAAAGAATTTGAAAAGTTTAGGCTTATGAAGAAAATATTATCAGCAAAATGTCACTACATTGTAAAATCATTTGTGAACTAAAATGAAAGATGGAATTGGAAATTTAGCAAGGGCCATATTAAATATTAAAATATCATAATTTGCCTCGAATTGTTGATTTTAGTGACTGTTAACTAGCACCAAATGTATGTAGGGTCATTAGCAATGTGGTGAATCAAGATTACATAGACAAGAGACATTGAACATTTTAGAGAAAGTGCTCCCATCGCACAGACATCTTGAGGTTGACTGACCTTGGAAATTCCTTTTTTTGGCACAGGTACAAAATTCTCCAGATTGATTTTCTATGTATTCACATTCACCACATAATAAGCAATCAGGAGATAATTAACAGTTCCTGAATTCACTTTAAACTTTACAGACTCAGCTAAAGTAATAACTATTTCATTTTGGAGGGCTGTGCCCTTTTGGAAAGTGGCTATAAATGATATAATATGTAATCAGACTGGTATCGTTCTGATCACATCAGGGATAAGTACCTTTTATGGTGAACATACAGGCAAAAGTAGAGGTGATTCTATTATAATAGAACACCAGGACCAGTCTGAAGCAAGTGTATGATGACAGAAATTAGAAAGTGGTTGTCTAAATGGGGGAAGGGAGAAAGAAGGGTGAGATTACTGGGAAGGGGCTTTAAGGGAACTTTGTGGGGTGAAAATGTTCTACATTTTGTTTTGGGTGGTGGTTTCATGGATGTGTAGAATTATCAAAATCTTAAAATCTGTGCATTTTACACAGTAATCATATATATTGTCATGTATATAGAAAATAATTCTCAATTGTTTTCTTGTATGTTGAATTCCTACTATACAGCAGGCAATGTGCTGGTGGTTTTATAAATAGAATCTAGAAACAAATCCAACAGTCCTTATAGAGTAGGAATTCCACCCCTCCCCTTATTTTAAAATGTAAGAAAACTAAAACTCTTTAGATTAAACTTCATGAAACTTATATGGCCAGTAAATGAGAGAAATGATACTTAAACCAAGGTCTGATGCCCAAACCCATGCATTTCCCAAACCGTCCCACTTTCATAGTCAATGCTTCTTACAGTTCCTAATAACAAAATAAACAATCTTGGGAATTTGTGAATGCAGTTGAAAAAAAAAAATAGAGCTACAGACAAACAGTTCAAAAACTGTGCCCTGGGCGCCTGGGTGGCTCAGTGGGTTAAAGCCTCTGCTTTCGGCTCAGGTCATGATCTCAGCGTCCTGGGATCAAGGCCCGCATCGGGCTCTCTGCTCAGCAGGGAGCCTGCTTCCTCCTCTCCCTGTCTCTCTGCCTGCCTCTCTGCCTACTTGTAATCTCTCTCTCTGTGTCAAATGAATAAATAAAATCTTTAAAAAACAAAACAAAACAAAACAAAACTGTGCCCTGATATCTGAAACTTTGTAAGAACTTTTGTGTCATAGAGAGAAGTACAAAAGGATCCTGAGCATAATATAGAACTCATACAACTACAATGCCTATTATCTAAATGATTTCAATAGGAACTATTTGGAAGAAGGTAAGATATTTAGTGTATATACCTATTAGAATAAATCACTTTATAATCCTTTCTTTTGATAGAATTTCAACTGTCGAAAATGTTTCAACAAAAAAACTGTATTCTTTTTTCTTCTATTGCTCCTTGCTAAAATAGCATTTTACTGAATAGGAGAAAGAAATTATAGAAACATGGAGAACAAATATGACTTTTAAAAGGTCAGCCTATAGAATGCTGGAGTAAACGATACAGCCAGAGAAGCTTCAGAAGTTATCTCTTCATAGATGAGTTTCCCACGGCACGTTGGTGGCTCAGTTGGTTAAGCACCTTTGGTCCTGATCTCGAGGTTCTGGGATAGAGCCTAGCGTCAGGCTCCGTGCTCAGCAGGGAGTCTACTTCTCCCTCTCCCTCTGCTGCTCCCCCTGTTTATGCTCTCTCTCTCTTTCTGTCAAATAAATAAATAAATAAAATCTTAAGAAAAAAAAGAATTAAAAAAAAGATTTATTTCTCACTCACAAGATTTCTGAGGTAAGTCAGGCGACTCCTGAGACACCTTTGTTCCAGGATCGATTGCTTCCATTTCCTTGTTTTGCCTTCTCAAATAGCGGCACCTGCGGTTTCTGCCAGAGGACATGACACGTGTCCCTCCACTTACATCCAGTTGACCAAAACCCAGTCTCGCTGTCTTCCTTACTACAAAGAAGACTAGGAACTCTCTTCCTGTGTGTCCAGGCAGAGGACATGGTGGCATGACTGCACACAATGTTGTCAACTCCACAGCAGAGTTACCGTGAGCAGGAAGAGGATACTGAATGAGAGGTCAGCAAATTTCAAATGTGAATTTTGCCAATTTCAGGAAACATCTAGGATAGCCCACCTTGTATAAACATGTAAAATTTGGAATTTGGAAACCAGAGCCACTTTGTTCCACAAATATATTTTCCCAGTAGGAAACTTTGTCGACCACCCTGTTGATTGCTCCATATTGTTAACTCTCAAAGCTTACCCTCAAGAAGGTTCTGATGTGTTCTTTTGTACTAAGGCATAGGGATACCACCATCTGGAACATGATCAAATGGAGTTCTCTGGCTTCTTGACATCCCTATGAAGTTCACTATTCAGGTTGCATGCCATTCATCCCCTTGAGTAAATGCTTTTAAGAGAATACCACTTATTTTAAATCTGATTTTAAAAAGAAAACAAAAGAAAACAAAGCATGTGATTTGCAGATTAAGTATGGTTTATAAATTTCATACTCATACCAACTACTTTAAAACATGGAGCTGGAGTTCCAGGAGAAAGAAATGTAAAGAAATTATGAAGTAGACTCACTATGAATAAATTACAATAATTTTATTTTAACATTTTTTATAGGAAGGGGATTTTCCAAGTCTTCTTATCATGATTTGCAATTCTGTGAAATGCACCACCGAGAAGTTGAGATGGAAAATGAAATTTTGTTTTTGTTTGAAAATCATCTTGATAGGTATCATTTTATCACTATGGAAAAAAATTTAGCAAATACCTCTACTTAGCTCTGAATTTCTTTTCATCAATATAAGGAGATAAAAAGGAAATTCTTTATAGAAACTTATTTCAAAAGACTTTACAGTTATTTTACAGAAAATGCTGTTTCACATCCTCTTATGTAATAAAAATTGATTGCCACCAGCTCAATTCAGTATAATGCTAGAGCAATTACTCCTGACACTGTCACAAATGTTAATGTGTTTAACAAACATTTCATAAACATAATGAAGATGATTCTAATAAATGATTTTTCATTATGTTTCTTCACAATCTGATATGTGTAGCAACATGTCCAGTGATTCCTGTTACTGTGGAAATCAATAGGCAGGTGATAAATAATTTTTACAAAATGATTGAATCAATGTCAGCCTCCAAGTAAAAAACTATGATGGACACATTATGAGTAAAGTGACACTGATTGTTTCTGAAGTCATTGCTCTGAGTATAAAGTTTAAGTAAATAATGGATTTATTGAGGGTTAGAGAAATGGCTTCGCCACAAAAAGGCCAGGTTGGGGGACATTATGAATGGAAACCAAAGCAAACGACGAAACCACCACCGCCATGGCAACATCCAACTTCTGATTTCTTATCATATGTATAAGATTGCCAAGTATTTGGTAAAAATAGTCTTTTCCATCGTGTCAATTAAATGGAAAATTCCGATCACGTTGAGTATTTCTTTCAGGACACACGATTTTGATGCTTTTGGTCCCTTTCTCTTTCTTTTTGTCTTGGTGGCCATGAGGCAATGATCTGTAAGAATAGGGACATGATGAGGCTGAAGAGAGCAGCTGTGTGATTGACCATGGCAGTGGTCAGAATCCAGAGGGCTGAATCAGCTAACTGGGGTGAGGATTAGCACACGGGAAACTGCTGATTGATGAGCAGCTGCAACACAATGTGACACGTCCTCCAACCAAGGCATCCGAAAGAGGAGAGTGTGGCAGGAACCTGAGTTGAAGTGAGGGTGCTTTCCCGAAGGAAAGAGAAAATTAGAGAAAGGAAAAAAAGCCTTGATTATAAGCACTATGATTAGGACCATGATAACCACAGTTCAAGATGAAGCATAAAAGGTTTTGGGTCTTTTTTTTTTTAAGCAGACATCGGTGAACATGGCAGATGCAGCTTTGACTATCCTTAGAAGTAGTAACCCTTGTTCGGTCTAAATCTAGCCTCCTTATATTCTCAGCAACTTAAAGGTGTTGAATGATACTTTTTAAAAAAAGGATATATAGTACCTGAAAATATTAATACATATATTTTCTAAAGGTCATGGAAAATGATAAAATATATTGGCGGAAATTATATTCCAAAATAGTATCAACTTAAAGTTAAGATAAATGAAGTTTATCTTCTTAAGAAGTTGATGCTTAAGGCCCAGTTGGGTGATGTTATTTCGGGTCGCATCCCCCTCCCCCCAGGCCAGATGTCTGTCTTCCAGCCCTTTCTTTACTCGTGAGTACCATCATTTCATAAATGGAGAATGCTTTTAAGTCCAGTTTAAATTGAAACAGTAAACATACAAAAATAGCTTTTCCTTTCTAATACTTCTTTTTACTAATTCTTTCCTGGTCTGAGGTCTCATATGTGAGGAGTAGGGCAAGAACGGGCTTCCACTTGAGAGTCAGTTAAGAGAGAGAGTGGAATCAGCAAAACTAAATTTTTCCTTCTATAATTTTTCTTTGCAAGCATATGATTTGGGGTATTATTTTAGAAATGCAAATGAGTGATCTTATAAAGGTCCATTTGAATGTTTTAATCCTAAATACATAATTTCTGGATCTGGTCAAAATCTAATCTACATTATAAATATAAATATAAATATATTATAAATAAATTTATAATGTAAAGGAGTAAACTCCTCTAGATTTTGGGAGAAGTTTTGGTGCAAGGAAGGAGTTTTTCAGGCAGAGTTTGATACATCTTCAGTGCCATTTTTTTTTTTAATTTAAGAAATGGTATTCTCGGGCACCTGGGTGGCTCAGTGGGTTAAAGCCTCTGCCTTCGGCTCAGGTCATGATCTCAGGGTCCTGGGATCGAGGCCCACATCGGGCTCCCTGCTCAGTGGGGAGCCTGCTTCCTCCTCTCTCTCTGCCTGCCTCTCTGCCTATCTGTAATCTCTCTCTCTGTGTCATATAAATAAATAAAATCTTAAAAAAAAAAAGAAATGGAATTCTCTGGAATTGATAACAGAGGAGCAGCTCATATATAACTGTATGTTATTACTAATATGACTATTTCTCCATTGTTTTCTACATATTATTTGTAAATGAAACTCATAAGCGAGAAGATCATCTTTATCTTCTCAGGTCAATTCAACAAATATACCAAATTTTCCGGTACTAATAAGCCATTCCATCAATACATTGTGCATTCCTCCCTCAAACATTTAGTGAGCATTGATTTGCTGATCTCTAGTAGGCACCAAACCAGGCTGTACGGCAGTGAATTTTTGTGATAGAAAATACATATAAGCCAGAACAAGCACACTGAATTTTACCAAAAGACATGGCTTTCCAATAATGCTCATTTTATTGTTGGAGCATAGAAAGTGGATAGTTTTAATTTAAATAGATGTTGACATGATCACGTGATGGAGCTTTTTCAGAGGTACATTTTGATCTATGTATCTAAGTTTTCTGAACTTAAATTGAAAATATCCATACTAAAATGACAATCAGCTTCAAAATTATCCTCAAATCTATGAAACACTCTTGATATTGACAGGACTTGGAAAGCCAGTCAATATTTCTACCTCTGAATATTGAAATAAGCTTGTCCACATAAAAAATGAGTCATTTCTTGGGTGTTTAATAAAAGTACTTGTTTATTCATCGCAGGAGGAGACTAGCATTGTCATATATCAAAAAACATAAAGAGGATGACAAACATGGGGGAAAAAAATGAGGATGAGAGAGTAAGAGTAAAATCATCATGATTTTGAATTCGCTTATTTAAAAAAACTATCACATGGACAAAGAAATGGATTAATATTGTAGTTCACAAAGGGAAGAATAAATTGGTAAGTTACCTAGAGATAGATTAACTCTAAATGGAGGAAAGAATTTTCCATCAAAATTTACCAAAAGGGGGGAAAAAAGATGAACTGACTCAGGAGGCTATGATTTACTCAACAAATGGTTTTTGCCTGCCCACAGACACTGTGTAGACACTGAGCATAAAATGATGAGTAAATTGAGAGGAGCTATCTGCTCTCATGGCACCTCAAGTTTAGTGGAGGAGGCAGGCATAAACTGAGTAGATCTACTAACTACCCTAGTAATGAACACACTGCAGTAGTGACAAGAGGAGGCTAGGTGGACAGATAATTCATGGGTCTGTCTTAATCTGGAATGTTAGGGAAGGAAGTGACAGTTGCAATCTGAAGGCTAAGAAAGAGTTAACTAGGTACAGAAGAAATAGCAAGGCTAAATAACTGAGATAGGAGCGAGCATGAGCATGGTGGATTCCATGGCACATTCAAGAAACTGGAAGAAGGGCGCCTGGGTGGCTCAGTGGGTTAATGCCTCTGCTTTCGGCTCAGGTCATGATCTCAGGGTCCTGGGATCGAGGCCCGCATCGGGCTCCCTGCTCAGTGGGGAGCCTGCTTCCCCCTCTCTCTCTCTGCCTGCCTCTCTGCCTCCTCGTGATCTCTCTCCCTCTGTGAAATAAATAAATAAAATCTTAAAAAAAAAAAAGATTAAAAGAAACTGGAAGAAGCTACTACTGGGGCAAGGAGAGTGAGGGGGAGCACAGTGTGCAGTGGGAAATGCAATCGATGGTGAGACTTTGTGTGACCTCACAGGCTATGTTAATTATTCTGTACTTGTTTTCACTTTTGTTTTTTTGTCCCAAGAACACTGGGACACTCTTAAATTTTTTTTCTTTAAAGGGAATATTATGAGTAGATTTGTATTTTGAAAAGATCACTCTCCTGATGCTGAGGAAAGAATTCATTGAAAGGAACAAAAATAGATGTAGGGAGTGGATGTGGTATTTTGAATAATATAATGATCGAGGAAGGAGATGTTGCCTGCTTGCATGAGGCTGGTGGCACTGGTGATGGAAACAGGAGGATAGATTTGAAAAATACTTCAGAGGTACATCAATAGGCTTTGGGGTTGATGAGGGAGGGCTTCAGGGTGACTCTGAAGTGCTCAGGATTCAGGTAGAGGGACTGTTGATGGCGTCTGAGGGTGGGGACAGTGAAGGAAGAGCATGGGTTTTGAGGTGCCTTTACAGGATCAAAGAAGAGATTTAAACAGGGATTTGTTTATGTGTATCTGGAACTCAGGGGAGTCAACCAGACTAAAGATAAAACTTGTGAATCAAATTATAAAAATTGTAATCATAGCAGTGGGAATGAATGATACAGTCTGTGGAGTGAAAAGAGAAGAGGACCAAGTCTTGAGAAGTTGCACTGTTTCATGGCTGCGCAAAAAAGGACAAACTTGCACAGAAATCCGAGGAGCAGTCAGACCTGGGGGAAACCTATTCCTTACCAGAAACCAAGAGAAAAGAGTATTTTAAGAAGTGTCAAGAAATCAACAATGTCAAATGCGTCTAAGAACTCAAGACTCAACACTGTCCACTGGGTTTGGTGACAGGTAATCCATTTACAACCTTGGGGCGAGGGAGCGGGGATTCATGTAGGAGAGAAGTTGTTGGATGAGATAAACTCTTTTGTCTCCTTTCAGCTGTAAAAGTCTTCGAATTTTTGTCATGGAAAAATCCATTCCTAAGTTATTTTACAATGAAGTTGTTACTTTGTCTGCTCCTTCAAAAATGTTTTCTAAATTTGGGACAATAAATATTTATTGGAAAAAATGCACTGCAAATTTGTGTAATAATGTTTATAACTTTTCAAAGACCATGGTCAAAGTGAAAATATTTGTATTTTTTCTTTTTTGTCTTTTTCTTTTTTAAAAGATTTTATTTATTTATTTGACAGAGAGAGATCACAAGTAGGCAGAGAGGCAGGCAGGGGGTGGGGGTGGGGGGGGACACAGGCTCCCTGGCGAGCAGAGAACCTGATGTGGAACTCAATCCCAGGACCCTGAGATCAGTACTTGAGCAAAGGCAGAGGCTTAACCCATTGAGCCACCCAGGGCCCCTTTTCTTTTTGTCTTAATAAAAATCTCTTCAGCTGGACTGCCTCCTGGTCTTCCTCTCCACAGCAATTCACACAGTAGATTACTTGCCAATTGTAATCTCAAGGCTGATTTTAAGCATCTTCATTTTTTCCTTACCTGGGAAACCAATGGGACATATCAAATTCTAGTCACTGTACTAAATTACAGTTCTTCAGAAGTGTGAGATACTTTCCTGGGGGTGAATTTATCGAAAGCTGAGAAAATCCTAATAGCCTTTAGGATGTTGTCAGAGATTGTTTTCTATTGCTAAATGGCAGCTGGGGTCTATTCTTAGCCCTATAACTGATTCACAGCCTGATTTGCAATATGGCTCCCACCATGGTCTGTGCTGTAATTTCCCTGCCTATGAAATTTGTTACTTGCACTGATCTCCATACAGAGTTCCATGGATGTGGTTCTATCGGTGATGACCAGATACAAATTATTGTAACAATGTAAGTCTTTCTTAAAATGCAATTATCTGTAATTCTCTCGTGTAGGCTGCCTTTTTCTCAGAGTATCAGATGGTTGGATTTTAGCTGCTTGCTCTAAGGGTACTTCAAATGACTCCCAGAATTTCTGGATCTCCAGCTTAAGCAGTTACCCTTTTATGTAGGTGATGACCATGTCTTCCCCCCAGGCGATACTTTAATATCACAGACCGTCCTGGCTCCCTGAGTAGCAAGCCGACAATGCGGATGCCATCCACTCCTCCTTTTGTCCCATTGCTAGTTGCTCTTGAAGACACTGGAGCTGAGGTGACAGAGAGGATGACTTCTGTGGGTCTCCACTCTTTCTCTGGGGTGCTCTCTGCAATTCCTCCCGTCAGTGGTACATTTTCTACCTGAAGGACGTCAGCAGTTTTTCCTCCCACAACTTCCAGAGGAGCCTCTCGACAACTCTCGGTGACAGGGGCAGCTTTTAGTGAATTCTCAAATTAGGAGTCTACTCTCAGAGTCAACTTCTCTCAGCAGCGAGTCAATGACCCTGACTCCCAGCATCTTCTTACAGTTCTGAACAGTGGGAACTGTTTAAACCTGTAATGTCTACTGCTCCTGACCAGTAGCCGCTCACTGCCAGCCTGTGCAGTCTCCAGCATCTCTTGCTCCCTTCTTGGCAATTTGTAGCTAAATCCTGAAGCAGCTCGGTAACTCAGCACCATTCTCAGTCACACCTGGAGGTTATTCCAGAAAGGTCCTTCTGGAGCTCTTGAAATGGCTTTGATTGTCTATACGTTGTCTCGAAGTAGCCCTTCCACGGTACTCTTTTTAAAATCATTCTAGATATAGGGAGAACAAAGTCTTCAACACTTGCCACATAGTCACTCTTTTGATTTTTCCTTTCTGTAATGTTTATTAATGCCCTAAGTTACTCAGAGCAAGTTTTTGTAACCATTAAAATTTCTTCAAAAGGCAGAGTCCTTACAACTTCTAAGCAGCCTCTTCAAAAGTCTCTGCTTCACAGACCACTTGGTAATAATACACAGCATGGCTTGGGAATAGTTCCGGGTACCCCACAGTACACGACCTAGAAGACACTACAGCATGTAGGTTTGAGCACAAGATCGGACATTAGAATCACCCGTGCTAAAATCCTGCCTTTTCACTTACTGATCATGCCACTCTAGACAAGAGATTTTTCTCTTCCAAGGTCCCAGTAACTTTATCTGTAAAGTAAAAGAGGACAATACCTATTTTATATGGATGTTATGACTGCCTGACCTGTAGTAAGAGTCTATAAATTTTAATGTAAGTTTCTCCATACTCTTAGATGTACAGAGAAAATAGAATTTTTCCTTTTCTAAAATTGTTCTGCTCTCCCTTATGAACCCCCCCCCACCCCGCCAAATGAACCTAGTGAACTAAGCTGGCACCTTTAGTCCCTTGCAATTTAAACAGTTGCTTTTGATAAAGCTTGGCCTCCTCAGATAAAAATAATCAATCTCTCAGATTTCCATTCCACTTTAGCTCTCCAGGATGGTATCAGATATATGAAGAGTAGGTGAAATTAACTGTGTCCTCGTCCCAGTGAGGAAGAAGGTACCCAGAGATCCATGTGATTTCCTTGTGCTTTTCTCTGGTCTCCATGGTCTTCTGTACCCTGCTGGCATCACAGCTCAGGTCCAGGTATTGACTGGTCTTTTTCTTGGTTTCTTTTCTTTTCTTTTCTTTTTAAGATTTTATTTATTTACTTGACAGAGAGAGATTACAAGTAGGCAGAGAGAGAGGAGGAAGCAGGCTCCCTGCTGAGCAGAGAGACCGATGTGGGCCTCGATCCCAGGACCCTGAGATCATGACCTGAGCCGAAGACAGAGGCTTTAACCCACTGAGCCTCCCAGGCGCCCTTTTTCTTGGTTTCATTATTTCCCTGTGGAAGAGTACAAATGACTCATCCTTCCCTTGGAATTTACTGGTATTTGAACATTTCCCTGCCATCCTCCAAATTACTTGTGCTTAAACCTAGGGAAGGGATGCCAGGACCTGAATGGCTTCCTCCTCTCTATTGCCCACCAAGATTAGAAAGGACACTTCTCTGGTATTCTCTCTGTATCTCATCTTCCTTATTCAGAGCTTCTGGTTAAGGACTAAAATTTAACGGTGGATTGAATGTAGATATAAAAGTGAATCTTACTTACTGATAAGGGAACCCAAATTTGGAGGGATTTCAAAACACTATCCCTGTTTCACTCTCCTCTTATTAAACTTTGCACCTTTTTCCCATTTCCTACATTACATTTCCAAGAATGTGGATGCTAGGTATCTCTGTTTATTCCTGGGGTCTCCAAATTTGACCAGGGGGTCCTGGATATCCAAGAGAATGCCCTCTCCCTGCTGTGGGAGACCCTACACCCTGGGATCTTGGTACCCTCCCAGTACTGGGACTGTTCCTCTTCAGCTGCACAGTTGCAGAGTCTGAAAGAAATCTCCCGTGGGCTGGGTGTCAGCAATAAAGGAGGTGAGTAACACCTCTGCCTGAAGGCAGGAGGAATTGTAATCTGCCTCTTAGCTCCTTCCAGGCCTCCTTCTCCCCCTCAGTTTCTGGATGAGAGAGAAGTTATTGAACTGAGATGATTATCTCAAGGCCATATGGTTCTGGCCTGGAAAGTTTCCGAAAGCTATGGGTTTTCTTTTTGGTGTTTTTGGCTTGGCTAAGAAGTCTCGTTACATTTTTACTAGTCTTAGTCTTATTTCCCAGTTTTTACTGGTAGAATTTTGTTTCCCTCTGTTGAGTCAAAGAAGGGGGGTTAAAGATAATTTTCATTGTCCCATCTGTTCTTCTGTTAGCTGGCTATCCTATCTCTACCTGAGCATTACAATTTTTAGCAGAGCTACTTCTTGATCTCAAGAGGACTAATTCCAAAGACCAGAAGGGAATTTCTCTTCCCTTCACTCTTGTTGGTTTTTTTCCCTATGTTCAAATAGACTCATGGGATCAGAAGTCAAACACTGTTGTTTAGTACTTGGAAGAATGGGCATCTTATTTGGTTTTTTTTTTTTTTTAAAGATTTTATTTATTCATTTGACACAGAGAGAGAGATTACAAGTAGGCGGAGAGGCAGGCAGAGAGAGAGGAGGAGGCAGGCTCCCTGCGGAGCAGAGAGCCTGATGCGGGCCTCGATCCCAGGACCCTGGGATCATGACCTGAGCCGAAGGCAGCGGCTTTAACCCACTGAGCCACCCAGGCGCCCATTATTTGGTTTTTTTTTAATGAAAATTCATTCAGCTCTGAAATGGAATTCTGAGAGCTACCTAGTACAGGATTGGCCTACTTAGCTCATTTGCGAAAGTCCAGGGAGCTCCCTGTCAGAGAAGTTTAAGAGTTCCTAAAAATTGTAATTAGTAGATACGATGGAGGACTGAACTTGTGGCATTCCCAGCCTAATAAAGCCACCAAAAATAGTACAATAGCTTTTTCTCCTCAGTTCTTGATATTTGGCCAGGAATGCAATGGATCTCCCTTTGGTTGGGTGAAGGAGATGAAGTATAGAAGAACTTCCTAATTGTGCAATCAACCTTGGGCAACATAGCGACCTTTAGACCAAATTAGTGAGAAGGCCACTTGATATCCATGACCTCACTTATTCTACATTTGGGGACCCAGTAAAGCATGGCTCCCTCTCAGCCAAAACTACCATGGTATATGGAACAACTCTTGGAAGATGTAAGTACAGGAGAGAGATCCAATTTTCTCCCCAACCCCCACCTCCATTTCTAGGGGTAGGAAGTTGGTCAGATGAAACATGTGGATGAGAGTGAATGTACTTTCCAGGAATATAAATGTTCATTGCGGGGGGTGGGAGGTGTTGCCAGATAATAAATGCCTTGACATATTATAATATATGCTTTCCCTGTCTACTTTCCAGTCAGAGTTATCCACAGTGATCCAAGGACAAGTGTAAACCAAAATAACTAATAAGTAAAATTTAAAATAAAAGAAAAGAGGAAGGAATAGTCTACTCCAAGTTTTTCTTTCTTTTAAAAATAAACTTTTTAATTTTCATTTCAGCAGTTACAATTCCCTGGGGGAAGAAGTCTCCTTAGCTATTTCTTAACTAAGATAGGGATCTCTTATCTATAGCCTTTATGTCATCTGGGGTGGTCTAGAGGTAGGACAGTTACCTGGGCCCTAGATACTGTCAGGCCCAGGATATTTTAGGTCACCTCAATATCAGTGGACGGAAGTAACCCTAATACCCAAGGGGCTGTTTTATCTTGCAACATCTGACTGGTAGGAAAACCAACTCCCTTAATATAGATGATGATTATTTTATTGACATTGTCCTTACAGACAAGCAAAACTAGTTGCTTTAAATCATGCCCCAATGCATCACTTCAGCAAAAAATCCAAAGTACTTTAATGATAGATTCTTAAATATTCATGTTTTTAAAAAATAATGTTTAATGTAAGTAAGTGATAATGGAAATATGGCCAAGCAATTAACAACAAATTACTACGAAGGTCGATTGTTAATATTACTACTATTTGATATTATAATAAAACATAGTTATTTTGATATTTTAAAGATCCAGATGCCAAAAAAATGTCAGTTTCCCCCCCTTATTCTCCCTCCAAAGAATATAAGTTGTTGATATATTGATATTGGATAAGAAAAATGAGGTATCTGTGAACAGAAATCTTGATTTCTTTAGACCCACGCACATTAGATCAAAAGAAGATTTTTTTTTTTGAATGGAAACAAATCTATTTAGTTCAGTTGGTAAGACATGCAAAGGAATCAGCGTGGCGATAATGTGATTCCAAGCTTGTATGGTTTGGAAAATATTTCAGTCGGAAGCAGCTAAAGCATATATGCAACGGTTTAAATGCACCTACAGCTTAGTTGTGGGGAAGAAAGCCTTTATGTAAGCAAACTGAAGCCCATCTTCTATGGACGGCTCTGTCCAAAAACAAACGCTCAGTAACACCGAGTCAGCATGCTGTCGTCTCAGTGCAGGCTGGCAGGCAGCCAGGGCCCAGCCTGCTGAGAGAGAAAATTGAAAGAAAAAAAACAAAGCAGGTGCACAAGGTGAAGGCTGATCGTGGATATGGAGACTCCTCAGGGCAAGCTAAGGGAAGAAAAGGTCGGGGTTTTGCTTGAATGGTGCCTTCAGAGCTCAACCTACTGTTGGGGTGTCCTAGTTTCACAAAGATTGGGTCCTTTTTATGGGGAAAAATTCACATACATACAAGTGAATTCAGAGCGTGAGCACTCAAGTGTGCTGTTGGGACGAGGCATCCTCCAGCAGCCACAGTTTTGTTTTTCCCATTGTGTCCATAGTAGGATATTCTGATTTCAAAGTCTATTTATTGACCTCTGGGTAAGGATCAATGACTGTCCAAAATGAATAGAGTCAGTGGAATTGCTTTATTCCTGGAAGGTACAGGAAGAAATGGGCACGATAGCAGAAAGTTTTTCTGGATAAGATTTCAAAGAGATACTCAGTCTCCTGCCCATAGGCCCCAGGACCCGAGTTGTAGTCAAATCTTTCACCACGTGATTGTTAGTCAAAGGGCTCCCGGTTGAAGAACATAGAGTCTATTTTGGTCTGAAGACTCTCTTAACCTCACCAACTCATGGTGACCTCTCTCTTTGATAATTCCAACTTGAAAGATCATTCAACTGATGATTTTTTTTTTAATATTTTATTTATTTATTTGACACAGAGAGAGAGATTACAAGTAGGCAGAGAGACAGGGAGAGGAGGAAGCAGGCTCCCCGCTGAGCAGAGAGCCCAATGTGGGCCTCGATCCCAGGACCCTGAGATCATGACCTGAGCCGAAAGCAGAGGCTTTAACCCACTGAGCCACCCAGGCGCCCTCAACTGATGATTTTTGAGTCTTATTGTGTGCACAGCCTCATTAGTATTTCTCAGCCCTTAGCATGTTATATAGTTATTTGTCATTTTTCTGACTGTGTCCCATCAAGGGCTAACAAACTGCAAAGCTGAAAGTGGTACCAATCGTGTTGTGTTCTATATAAATGACCTTTCTTGGAGTTGTGTTATGAAAAGGCTTCATTATTTTAACCAAGAGGACTGTAAATTTCTTGAGGGTAGAATCAATCTGTGTTGCTTCTCGAAGTTCTTTCTAAGGTTTAATAAAAGACACTGCATGGAGTAATTGCTCAGTTAATGCAAGCATGTTAATACGACAATGACGTTTGTGCTAACTTTATCTCCTCCAAGGAAAGACTCACTTCAAGTATATTCATAGTTGTCCAAGTTGTTTGGGCCCTGAACATTCAGTAGTAAATGCTCTTTTATGACCATCTTATTCTTATTCCTCAGCTTGAGAATGTGAGCAATTACCATATTTGGGAGAGACTGCACTGAGATATCTACTATTATCAAGGAAAAGATTTGAGTTTAAATCAAACACAGGTAAATGATGTAGCTATAGACTCCCATTGTTTATTTTAGCCAGAGACAAGAAACATCTTTGCTTTTGTCCAACTACTCAAATTGTTTTCGTAGTAAGTAAAATAGAAGCCTTAACCTCTTGTTCACCATGTATATAATTACAGCTCTTTCTTTTTATTTTAAATATTTATTTATTTATTTTAGAGATAGGGAGAGAGAGAGAGAGAGAGAGAGAGAGAGAGAGAGAGAGAGAGAGAGCATGCAAGCAAGGGGAGAGGCAGAGGGAGAGAGACAGAGAGAGAAGCCTAAGCAGACTCTCTGCTGAGCAGGGAGGTTGACTGATTGGGGAGTGGGGCTTGACGGGGATGGTGGTAAAGGGGCCTCGATGTGGGGCTCCATGAGGGGCTTCGTCCAGGACACTGAGATCACGACCTGAGCTGAAATCCAGAGTCAGATGCTCAACCCACTGAGCCACCCAGGCATACCAGATTAGTGTTCTTCCTTTATGCTGTATTACCATCAAGATTGCTAAAACTCACTCAGGGCTCTGAACTAATCTCTGCTCCATTGTTTACCAAGATCACTTGGAAATAAATTAGGTCTTTTTATCCCAGGTTCTAAACTAATTTTGTAGTCCATTATGGTGTCTTTGTTTATCTCATATACATAAGATAGTTTCACAACTCATATTTGGAAACTAAATATGGTATGCACAGATTAAACTTTATGATTTATTTAATTCTAGAGATAAATTTGAACTAGCATAATTGGAAACTGCAAATATAAACAAATGCAAGCAAAAAAGAAATCAGTGAAAGACCCAATTTGCAAATACATATGGCTTAGCAAAGTGTTCGGTCTAAGACTGGGACATAGAAGAATTTAAACCACAGCTCCTGTCCTCAAAGAACATATAATCTGAAGACTGATGGAAACAATTATAAATAGTTGAAAACAGTATGCTCATATAAAGGCTATATTTTGCATTTAAGATTGTTTTAAGTATGCTAGAAGATCAATGGAGAATGGATTAAAACTTAAACTGGGGCTTGAAAAAATAGGTTGGAATTGAATATTCCAAGATATATAACTAGATGCCAGCCTCATTCTCCATCATTATTGGAATAACTAAATATTTAATAAGCATCCATATATGTCCAACCCAGAGCCTACACATGTGCACTGGGTTGAAATGTTTTTGCTTAAGTCTCAAATTCAATGTCACTTTTCCCACCTCAGCTTCTCTTCACTCCACTGTAGGTTAATTCTCCATTATATTTCCTCATTATCCCTGCCTCCTTCTTCTGTTGCTCTGATCAAATCCATAATCAAATACTTACTTATGTAAGTACATTTTCGTGTTTGTGTCCTTGATGAAAATGAAGGTCCCTAAAGGGTAAGGATCAGGTATATTTTGTTGATTATCTCATACAATGCCTAGCACATAGGAGGCACTTGCTGTCTAATATGAATGAATGAATGAATCAATCAATCAAGCAAGCAAACATTATAGACACTGAGGGAGCAAAGATGAATACAACTCGGTATTAATCTTGAAGAACACACAATGTAACAAAGAAGAGCAGATGCCCGTAAAGCAGTTAAGATTTTTAGGGCCAGCTTTTCTCGAAAAGTTTTATAATAAAGAATATTCAATGCAGAGAAGATTTATAGTGTTCCTAACTTGTGAAGATCACTTTGTCCCACAATGTATAATTCAAGCTACCTAATATAAGCCTGAATGGGTACACTAGAAGATCCACTTGCAGATTTTAAAGAATTATGAGACAAATGCCTTTGAGAGAGTAAATGCATTTGAAGCACAGTACCTTTAAAATAAATTACAACCCGAAATGGTACTCTAGGGAGAGTGGAGAGATTCAAAATGCTCTTTGTTCTTTGATATTTTTCCCCCCTCATTCATATGTAATTATTCTTCTCTTTTGTCTTTGGAATTATTGTTTTATGCTTCACATTTCAGCTTGTTTATTATATGACAAGATGAATAACTGTCACACAAAAATAACCAGTAATTATATGCATTTACTATTTTATGAGGCAAAAGAGATAGCAATTAACAGGTTTTAGAACACTGTAGATTTTATTTTTAGACATATTTTTCCAATATTAATCACTATAGGTTAGTCATCACACTATTCAGTTATGCTGGTTACAATTGTATCAGATGAGAGAGATGATATTTAAGAAGCGCGTATATTTGTAAACAAATATAAACAGCAGATATAAAAAGTGTACTTTGTGAAGGCTGAAGAGGAATACGACTAACTCAAGCAAGGGTAAACATTTTAATACAAAGTGAATTAGGAAAATTGGTGTTTGCTCTTATTTAAAAGAAAAATATAAGCCACAGTATGGTGATGAGAGATGTTGATGAGGGGGAGGCTGTGGGGGGAGGGAGCACAGGAGAAATCTTTATCTTCCTTTCAGTTTTTTTGGGAACCTTAAAACTGCTATAAAAACTAAGTTTTTTAAAGATTTTATTTATTTATTTGAGAGGGAGAGAGAGAGGGCTAGAGAGAGCACAAGCAGGGGGAGTAGCAGAGGGAGAGGGAAAAGCAGACTCCCTGCTGAGCAGGGAGCTGGATGTGGGGCTGGATCCCAGGACCTCAGGATCATGACCTGAGCAAAAGGCAGCCACTTAACTGACTGAGCCACCCAGGTACCCCAAAAAATAAGGTCTAAAAGAAAAGAAAGCTAAGAAGCTAACTGAAATGTTATCCATGATTGTACAAAGAAATAAAGATTTGCTCAGGAGAGTTTAAATTCACAAAATCCTTGATTATTTCTATTTTATCATAACAGAAGTCCTTGCCTATGGACAGGATGAGCTGGATGGTAGTACCAGTATTTCTGGTAAGGGAAATGGACCTCAGTCATTACATGTTCCCATATAAGTCTATGTCTGGGCTTTAAGATCTGAATTAAAGAATGGACTGTTTGTTTGTTTGTTTGTTTAGGTACAAATAAATGTCTTTCCTCTCTTAGTTCAAATGTATGGATATATGTAAGGTAATATATAACATCATGCATCATTGAATCACTTAAGGATACATTCGGCAATAAATTAGGTAATATCTAAGAATGGCTTTTAAAAAGTTAAATTAATTTGTTTTATGTGACTGTACTTTTGGAGAAAGGCAACACAAGGTAAGTATAGCCTTTCAAGGAAGTCATCAAAGAACAAAACCGCATTTCTCTTTATGCTTTGCCCTGGTGTGTGTCTTTTCTCCTCACAGTCTCAAGATGGCTGCCGCACTTTTAAGTAGCATGTCCATATTCCAGGAGAAAACAAGGAGATAAGGGGCTTTTCCCTATTAAGTCCTTATTAGAGAAGGGACGCTCTACCTAGGGACTAATGTCTACATCCTATTGGCCGGAACTGTATCACAAGGTCAGCTCCAACCACAAGACAGGCTTGGAATTGGAGAAATTTACTCTTCAGTCTCTTGGAGAGAAAGACAAAGGAGAGGAGATAGGTATTGGAATGGCTGTTGATTTAACAGAAGCCAATTTAAAAGAATCTACCACAGCTCGACTTAAGAAGTTCTAGCCTCTCTTAGAGAGATCCTATGATACAGTTCCTTAGCAAATGTACGAAAGGATAACTATTCTGGCTACTCTGTGTAACCAACTATCCCAAACTTGGCAAAAACAGCAACTTCTATATGTTCATGTATTTTATAGGTCAAAAATTCAGGCAGAGTTCAGTGGGAATAGCTTGTCTCTGCTCCACAGTGTCTGGGGCCTCAGCTAATATGAAGATACAGATGGCTGGGCCGGACTTTCATCCTGCAGAACCCTGCAGTCATCTGGAGGGTGCTTCACTCACGTGTCAGGCATCTGGCCTGGGATGACTTGAAGGCTGGGCTCAAGTAGGGGATCAACTAGAACACCTGCACACGGCCTACTCCTGTGGCTTGAGCTGCTTTCAGCATGGGAACTGGATTCTGAGAGACAACATCCCAAGAGCAAGTGTGCCCAGGCAGAGGCTACATGGCCTTTTATGACCCAGCCCTGGAAATCACAGACTGACTTGTTGAAGCAGTCACAAGCCCAACCAGATTCAGGGGCAAGAGACATGAGCCCTCTCCTCTCAATGAGAGGAAGCCTGAAGAATGTGCAGCCATTTAAGAACTCTGCCACAGTAACAATGACAGGATTAACTATTGAACGTGGTTCTCTAAGAATAACTTCTCTTCGACTTTCTTTTCCATCTTTTCCATTCCTAGTGACACTGAGAAAAGATGGTGTCAAATCTGTGAGGAGAAAGTCCGTTTTCAGTGTTTCTGAAGGATGATGGTCTGTGTACCCTACCCGGCAAGAGAGGGCACGCAGACACGAGGCTGCCCGGCTGTGTGACTTTGCTGTGGAGGCTGATGGGCCCTCAAGGCCAGGAAAGTGCTGTGGCCACGTGGTTAGCAACCCCATCCTCACACGAAATGGCTCTCCTGTAAAGCACTATAGGGGTTTTCCTGTGTGTGAGTTCTCAGAGCATAGAAAATCATTATTTTATTTTCCATACAGTTTGGACCGTATGACCTGTATTTGTGTGAAGGCAGCCAGATGGAAGGTTAGATTATTGAAAAGACAGTGAAGTGGGATCAAAGAAGCCTCCTCTTTATCTGAAGTGAAGAGTGGCATGTTGTTATGTTCTTTACAGAACAGAAGTATCACAACAACATTTCTGAGTAAATTAGGTCCATGAAGAACAATTTCAGGCATAAGATACCATTTCTGGCTTCAAGGCCCTTATAGTAATACTTTTCACAGGTAAGTGCAGTGGAATGATTTAATCCTGGCTCCGACTCTTAGTAACTCTAGGACTCTGGGCAAGTTTCCGTAGCCCTCTGGCTCTCTTTGAGCTTCTTTTTCTCATCTCAGGAGATAGAGATAAAAACGCCCATCATAAACCATCATTGTGAGGATTAAGTGAATATCCTTCCCACAATGCTCTTGCCTCCCTGAACTGCCCTACCCCTGCCTCCGTCGCTAATTACGGACAGTCTGCAGGTCCCTGAAGGACGTCAGCTCCTTTGGGAGATTGTCTGTGATGACATCAAAGACTGGGTCAACGATGTCTCCTATGTGCTCCTCTGTCAGAGTCCTTCATATTCAACAATTCATTTCACAAAGTCTAGCTGGAAAATGATTATGCGCCAGGTATTTCATGAGGGTCTGGAAATTCAGCGATGAATAAAGCCAGCATGACCTCTGCCCTTGTGTTTTGTACACTCTAGTGGAGCAAAAGAGACCATAAACAAGCAAGCCCATAAAAAGAAAAATAATTTCACCCAGTGATATGGCTTATAAGGCAGCAAAGAACACGGGAGGAGGGACGCTTGAGGAAAGCTTATGGGCAGATAGAAATATTCTAGTCAAGGACATGACATTTGGGTTGAAATCTAAATATTGAGAAGTAGCCAGGCACATAAACTCGCCAGGCACTCTTAGGAACACTCTCGGTGTATTAAATCATTTTATTCTCATAACTTCTTAAGGTAGATACTCTTCCTATTCCCACTTTACACCTGGGGAGACCGAGAAGGATGAAGTGACTCACACAAGATTCAGAGCTTGTAAGTGGTAGAGCTTGGATTCAAACCCAGACCACCTGCCTTTAGAAGCCCATGCTCTCAGCCAACTTAATTATAACTGTCTCTCAAATGGCATTTGGTATTGCATTGATATTGACCGTTGACTTGTATGTTTTTTCCTACTAGCCCATGAATAAATCGATGGCTAGAGCTCAGCCCCAAGAATAGTGACCAGCTCTTAAGCCCATAAGTACATGAACACATGCTTGCAATGAGCAAATCTAGGTGAAATTAAGGGTCCTGCTCAGTGCTTAGCATCAGATAAGTGATCAAAATGTTAGTTCTCCCTCTCTCCCTTCCTCCCCACCTCCCTGAATCAGACTCATACAGCTTGCTGCTGAACTTGAAGTAACTGGAAGACTTATAGGGGAGGAGGGGGTCACCTTCATAATGTATCAAAAAAGAAATGAAGAAAACAAAGTCTTTTAATTTGTTAGCGAGAGATGAAAATGAGTAACTTCAGTGAGCTCTGAAGAAAAACACGTGGAAGCAAGGAAACTGTAAAGCAATAAATTTCCTCCCTCTAACATAAAAGTGATGGCCCCTGTGCTTTAAAGAAAAGCCATTTGGACAACTTCCATGCATACGCATTTTGGGGAAAATGTAGGGAGAAATATGAAGTTAGTTAAATGTCTTTAATAAGCACTTCAAAGTTCTGGACCATTAAATCATTTCCACAGCTTCCTGACTGTTATCGCTTCCCAAACATTGCCAAAACCACTCCTTAAAAAGCTGCAATAAATTTGAAAGGCAAATCAGATTTGGAAATTTTGCATGGAGGAGAACTATATCTGGTACCATAGAAACATTTTTCGACGTCAGCACAGAGCTGTCTGCTGCCAAAGACGGGCTGGAGGGCAGTGACCTTCGCGGATGACTTCACTCCGTTAGCAATTTTTGCCCTACGGGATTCTGGAAGCCCGGTCACAGGAACATTTAAGGATACCAGGTGGTTTTGAAATGCTTGGTTGAGCTGAGTGACTTATCTAGGCCTGGATTTAACATTTGAAAGAAATAAGAATTCTTCCACGAAGAAAGTGAACATTTATACGCGCTGGATCAGTGAGTGTTCTCAGAAGGGCCTGTGATTCTCCTGCTGGTCCCGACAGATTTGATCGGAAGGGGTGGTGCTATGGACTCAATGCTTGTGTCCCTGTCAAACCTGTGTGTCGGCATCCTAACCCCCACGGTAATGGTTTTAGGAGGTGGGCCTCTTGGAGGTGATGAGGACGGGAGGGGAGAGTCGTCACCAATGGGAATAATGCTTTTATAATTATAAGAGATTCCAGAGAGCTCCGTGGCCCCTTTAGCTCAGGAGTTTACCACGAAAAAGACAGCCGTCTGCAAACGGGAAAACCCGTCCTGCCAGACAGCAAATCTCCGGGGCATCTTGTTCTACTTGCCAGCCTCCAGAACTCTGAGAAATAAATGTCTGCTGTTATAAGCTACCCAGTCTAAGGTACTTTTTATAGCAGCCTGAATGGACTAAGGCAGATGGTGAGCTTAAGGAGAAAACAAGAGATCATTCTCCACATTTTTTTTTTTAAAACCCAGTGCAATGTTGAATTTCTTTCTAGTTAAAAGTGTCAAGTGTCACACACGAGGGTCATCCAGCCCATGCAACTTGGATTTTCTAATGCTCTGCCTCTAGAAGGTGCACTGAAAATGTTAGCAGTTGTTCCAGCAATGTTAGGATGCGACCTCTCTGCAACATTAACTCTCTTAGGTGGGCATAGTTTTAAGACAAAGGTAGGATTTTATACAGTTAACCACCTAGGATTCACACAAAGGGTCTGGTAATGAGGTATATTTAGTCTCTATTACCAACCTGTTTTATTACTCTAAAGAACCAAGACAGCATAAGTAGTCAGATTGCACAAAGGGAGAAAAAAGGACAACAAGAGAGCAGTAACTGCTGAAGCCCAACGTCTCAGGTCTAAGAGATGACAATTAGTTGTGGGAGCAATCACTGAGCACGGAGCAGATGTAGGGCAGTGGGGACGCAAGAGGTACAAAAGCAATGCTACCAATTATTTATTCGGGAGGTGGGGGAGTGTCAGGGGGAGAGGGAGAGAAAGTCCCAGGCCAACTCTGCGCTGAGCCCTTTGAGGGGCTCAGTCTCACGACCCCGAGGTCATGACCTGAGCTGAAGCCTAGAGTCAGCTGCTTAACCGACTTCGTCACCCATGTGCCCCCAGATATTTTTTTTTACATACCAATCGCCTGAATAACCAGCGTCATGTGCAGAAGAGGAAAAGGAATAGGGTTTCTCATGATATTGTTGCCAGTTTGGAAGAGAGGGTGTGACAAAGGAAATCAACTACTACAGATATTAAGTACAGTTAATGGTTTAAAGATCATCTTGAAGTGTGATCACGTGAAAGGGCCCAGCTGTGAATCAGCCTGTCTTATTGCACTCGCCCCTTTGGTCGGCAAACATGCATTCAGTGGTCAAGCGTTCGCAGCCTTCATAAATGCAGGTTGAACAGCAGGTGGCAGCAAAGGATACTATAAGAGAAACTGACTTCCACAGGTGTATTTGTGTGCATTTTAGAAAACTTCTCATTTTGATGGGCTTCGAGTAGAAAAGGCACTCAAAGGTGATTGCTTCCCTATCTCTAAGTAAAGCATATGATGCAAGAAAGGCAGCTATTGGCAAGGTTGATCATGATAACCAAGTTTAAATGCTTTTCTGTCCTTTTAATCACCTTTTGACAAAATGAAAGGATTGAAAAAGCTTACTGAAAATACAAGTATCCCAGAGCAAAGCCTAACTAATCCTCTTACAAAATGGACATTTATGCTGAAGGGAGATTTTTGTAATAAGACATGACATGCAATATTTATTATAAAAATTATCATTCAGACCAGCATGGAAATAGGCCAGTTGGAAGATGATTTATCTCTTGGCTCAGAAGAAATATTAATGGAAGGACATTAATAGCCTTCAAAGAAATGTTATAAGTAGAGAAAACATTAAAGCATCGTTAGGTGTAGATGGGCTTCTTGAGAATGTGATAATGGCATGAGAAAAAAGAACACAGAGCCTCTGGATCTTCTTGAAGCATCCAAAAATAGGAATGATGAAAAAATTTATGGAGAAAAGAATGTACATTAATTTAGTGGAGGTCGAGGTTATTGGGGAAGGAAGAATTGTGACAACCTGTATATATTTATAACACAGGGCACCTACTGACACGCAAAAACCAGAGGTACTCCACCATTAAGACCAGTTTCTAGGTTCCTGAGAAAACCGAAATGATGATCCCAGCAGATCAGCTTTTGCAGAAGACTACACTTTACTTCTTTACATCTCAGCATTGATATTATTTGTTTTAGTTGGTGTCTAATTAGACTGGTGAGTGATGCGTGGAGTTGAGAGTTTCCCAAGATTTTTTCAAATAATTGAGAAAAGGAAAGGCACATAGGTTATGGCATCACACCCACTGGGTTCCAAATTTTAGGTTATGGCATTATGCCCACTGGGTTCCAAATGTCGTTTCAGATCTAGAATAACTATTTGATGTGGTCCGAGTTATGAGATTCCCTGAGTCAGTTTCTTGAATGTAAATAGGTGTGTAAGAATACCAGGCTGTGTGAGAATTAAATAAGACGATGTATCAAAATGCTTCACTCATAAATTACTTCTGAATAAATGTTATTTTTTTCTCTCTTCAGGAACATCGGCAAAGATGTTGAAGTATTTTAAAGAATGTCTCCAAAACACCTCCCTAGTCAACAACCTCAGTGGAAAATTCCTAATTGTAACATTGTGCCTCGAAATCCCTCAGAGGATTACCACGGTATGACCAAGGGGCACGTACAAATAGAGCATGGCAGATGGAGTAAAGATGACCATGCTACAGTTCCCAGTGGGTCACAGATCTCTCTTCTAGCCACAAAGATACTTAGTTGACTTTATGTGAATTCAATTTCGTATTCCTGAAAGAGAGACTTGGATTTGTCTCAGGATCTTTGAAAAAAGAGTTTCATTCCTTTCCAGTCAGTTGTGGAGAGGTGGATGGGGGAGTTGGAGTCAGACTGAGTTCCAGGGTGAAAACATGGCTGCCCAGTTTCAAGTCTGTGACTGGAGGCAGAGTTCTCAGACTGAGTGTCATGAAGTGGACCATTATCCTGAAATGTGTGTACTACGCGGCCACCACTATCGCTGCGCACACATTCGCGCACATTCCCTCACATTCTTTTCTTTCTATCTCTTATATTATCATACAAGTTACCACAGAATGAAAGCAAACTATTTATGGACACTTGTTATTTTGTTTAAACATTACAGATGAGTTTTTTTTTAAGTAACCATGAAAAATAACATTTTTTGAACCAAGTTGCCAAAGATACTGTGAAAATCTTAAATATCAGCAAGACTTCAAAGTCCCTTGATCAAACTGGTACTTATTTACTAGGAAAGATCCACAAGGCTGGGAAGCATAACACAGATAAGCCAGTTCTGAAGTTGCTGTCATGGATGAGGTATGGGGTGTGAACAATTTCAGTGCCATGTCTTTGAAATAAAATATTTGTTCTTAAAGCAACTTAAAAAAAATACTTCCTATGCTGAAAAATTATGTATCTTATATGGTTGATATTTTGTTTAGCTACTTAAAAAATCTTAACAATACGAATGCTAATGTAACTATAGATTGTCTAAATGCAATATTATGTTGTCATTCTTGGTGAGGTTCAAGTGAAAACTTCACATTCTGTTGCTATTTACAATTTCTTGTCTGTTCCCTTTGAGATATTTCATTTCTAATTGCTTCCTCCAAGCACAAGCTTCTGCTGATACTAGTAATTGCCAGGCTCCCTGGCTGGTTTCTCCATCAGTGACACTGACCTGATTCTTGAGAACTGACACCCAGAAAAAGTTTCAAGGATTTCATGCAGAGGCCCCTCAAAGGGCAATCACAAATCTCTGCTCACTACTCAGCCAGAGGCCAAAAATTCAGTTCTTTCTTCCCTCCTTTATAGCAGTTCATTCATGGAGACCCTTACAAAACTGTCAAAAATACTATCCCTAGACTGTAGGCTTAGGGATTAGGTTGGGTGAATGAAGGTAATAAGAAGTTGTCTAATTTTATTTGAATGTGTTAAGTTAGTGACATGTTATATGTGTGTGTGCGTATATATATCGTTATATACATATGATTTTGGGGGGACCATGTAAAATTTTCTATGCTGTGGCTATAGAAAAGGCCACATTTCAAAAATCTGGATTTACAATGATAACTGTCCTTTAGGGGAATGAATAGAACAAACAATGACAAATATATCTGCAACTTTTCCAGGGACATTATTCTGTATTTTTTGTACTTGTGCATTAGGTTTACGAATTCACTTAAGTCTACAAAGGGCCTTAAAATTATCTTATGGGATACTACACTTATTGAAGAGGAAACTGAGACACACCTTGATTAAAAGATTTGCCTAAAGTGAGATAGCAGCTTACTGTAGCCTGGAAACTAGAATCCAGCCCTAGCTTTGACCAACTCCTGTTTCAATCCCTTTATAATTATAATTTTATATTAACATGATTTTCACCATTATTGAAGTTCTCACTTCATATGTTTACCCCAAGAAAGAAGAAAACAAGAACTGAGTTTCAAACATCTTAAATTATTTCAAGATACAATCTGACTTTAACACTAAGAGCAAAGGTTCCCAATAATCTGAAAAAAAAATCTTTGAAATAAAGTCTTCCAAGCAGCCTAGGGATAATGATGAACTCATGGTTTTCTAAATACAATTAGTAAATATTGAAGAATATGTAGATATATATATCTATAAATATCATATAGATATATATCATATAGATATAGATATCATAGATACATATATATGACTATATATATGACCATATATATATATATGACCATGTGTGTGTGCGTGTGTGTGTGTGTGTGTGTGTATTCAGTGTTAGGCCAATTACCTTTCTTCCTTGCACTATAACCAGTAACTATTTTGGAAAGTCCTGGAAATTCTCAAATACTGGTTCTCTTCCCTGATAGCACATTAAATTATCTGGGGGAAGAAAAAAGATGCCTGAGTCCCACCTAAAACCAATGAATCAGAATATCAGAATCCCTGATAGCAGACGCGTGTGTGTGTGTGTGTGTGCGCGCGCGCGCGCGCGTGTGTGTACGGTTTAGGTTAGAATTATTAAACACCCCCAGGTGATTCTAGTATGAGCCTCACTTGAGGCACAGGTACCCAGCGCCTCAGCCCACAGCCCTATATCCCACTCCAGTCCGCTAAGGGACAGCATCAGACCACTGAAACTCAGGCGGGTCTCCACGGCGTCTCTTCCACTTTGGTCGCACTAGGGGGCGCTCCGGCACCGGATTTACTCGTTGGCCACCACTCCTCCCCCAAATCAAGAGGGAGCGCCACGGAAAAGGCATTCATTCATTCCTAAGGCGGTAGAGAGGGGAAAGACAGAGAATTGCACTTTACGTATTTATATATCCCATGGCCGGCAGGTATTTGCTTAAACAGCAATACCTCCAAAGTTGGCTTTTCACAGTTTCTGACCCAACGGCAGCTCTTCTTTTCTCCTCTGGACTTGGGAAAACTTTCTGCAGGGAGAAAATCCGGGCCCGGCGACGGGATGGGATGGTTTACGGCTTTGGATCTTGAGCAGTTCACTGTTTGAATAAATCTTGGTGAGAAATGGAGAACAATCTCCATATTAATCTCGTGTAATTAGCGTTATAACCTTCAGCAGCCTAAGAACCATTAAAGACAAAGCTTTATGCAAATACCCCTTCCCTGGCTGCTACCCCTCGTTTCTGGCCGGGTTCCCTCCCCCTCCTCGCTCCCCAATCCGGGTTCTGGCGCAGTCTGTGAGCCTTTCTAAAATGGCACGGTACACTGGGTACCTTAAATCATAAAGTTTTTGACTTAAAAAAAAAAAAAGGGCGGAGGAAGCAGCAGCAACCTAAGAAGAGAGGGGCGGGTGCAGGCTGAGGCTTTGAGAAGGATCTGGCTTCTGGGAACTTGGCACCTGCCTTTGGCAGCCAATATTGTCCAGTTGAGGACAGAACCCAATGTGTGGAGAGATCAGGAGCTGGGAGGTGGCATTTTCTCCGATCAGTCGCTCCATGGGCACACACCGGTGGTTGGGCGCTGTTCTGGCAGGAGGGGCCGTTATCCGAATTCACCCCAAGGACTCGATTCTGCCCTCCAGACGCGCACATTTCCCAGGCATTAATCTTGAACTGAGTCCTCAGCTGAGAGTCACCGCTGGAAGGAAATTGGGCCTCAAAGGAGGAGGAGAGTGTGGGGAATCTCGACACACAAGTCTTTACTTGCACTTGTATGTGTGGGGGGGAACTGGGGGGTGGAGAGGGAGAGCAGTGCGCGCAGAGGCCAAGATGCGCACACACGCGTGCGCACACGCCGACACAGACACCCGGCCAAGGGCGCGCGGATCCCCTGCCTGGCTCTGGATTATCTGCGCTGTGTTTACTGTTTCGGAGGGCTTTACGTGAAACGAATAAATTTTTACTTGCTCCCAGGGACCGGCTTGTTGTTTTATGGCATGTATTTAAAGCCTCTTTGGTCGGTGTTGAAATGGTCCAAGCTCCCAAATACTGTGCAGGGCTATGAGCGTGGAATGCCGAAACGCAATGAGCATCGTTGGTGAGGGAAAATGCGGTGGAGGGACGAGCCTGATTCTTTCCCTACACACACACACACACACACACACACACACACACACACACACACACACACACACACGCATGCTGCTTGCTTTTGTTTTTCACAAACCAGAACGTAATGTTTTTTAATGTCTTATGCAGAGGGCCAAGGGAATGCAGTCTAGAGAATTATACCTGAAATACTGCAGGCATTGAAGAATTTCTACAGAAACTGTATTCTGATTAAAAACAAACCTCAATACAAATCTATTTATCCTCCTTCCATCTGTATCCGCTTAGGGTTTATTCCTTCCTTTTCTGACTTCTACCCCTCCCCCCAAAAGGTAAGCATAATGCTAGGCGAAAGTTAAGATTTGGCTCTTTTAACCCATAATAGCTGTCGTCTCTACACTTTGTTTATAAAATGGAATAAGAATGGGAGGGGGACTTAATTTAACGGCACAACTGGGCTGTATAAATACAATATTCATTTTTTAAAACTGAAGTGGATTTGGTTTACTCTGAAGAACAGTAATTCAAACAGCACCTATCTGCTCCAGATAGAGTAGCTATGCACATCTATACAGGCAAGTTTGAAATTTAGAACAAGGCTTTGATTTATTCCCTTTCTATCAGTGATTAATGTCCCTTAATTAGCTAATCTCAAAGCCATTATTTACAACCAGGGCAGACAAAGGGAAAACTGATGATCCAACACTTATGCCAGTTTGAAATTTTGAAACAACAACAAAAAAATGCTCTATTCAGAGTGGAGTTCTTGGTCTTTCAAATGAACCTCGAAATAACAAAGAAATCCCCCAAATATTTAAAACCAAAATAAAAGAATCAAGAACAAATAAATCTCCACCCCCCATCTCAAGCACAGGCCTCCCCCTTTCCCCAGAAATTGTTGCCTAGAGCAATCTGAAAATGTAGATATTTAAACAGAAACGGAATATGTCCTTTGTATCTTCTTTCCACTTAAAATCTGTAAAAGTTCTCAATGGTTGTGGGGAAGGGGTTTACAGCTGAGTTTTCCAAAATCGTCTTGGGGAAAGAATTTTTGTTTTTTTGAAAAAGCGGAGTTTGCTTTCCGCACTTTTCCGAGGCAGGCGTTCAGGGCTTGGAACCAGGTTTGCTTCTCAGGATCGGATGCCTCGGAAACTCTCTCCAGTCGGGAGTCGCGCAAGCCCGTTAGCACCCGGGCAGAGCCTAGGTGCTCAGGAATTGTTCTTTTAACTTTGCTCCCCAAGGGGCCGTCCTCTCTGCGGCTCAATTTCAAGTGACCCTTAAAACTCATCTCTGGGTAAAGCTGCGGTTCCTCCGGTCTTTCTTGGTAGAAAACCAGATAGATCGGGTATCCTGGGGGCTTTCGGAACCTCTTTTTGGGGGGGCTCGGGGGGTCGCCTTAGGAGCCGGAAAGAGCTGGCCTCGGTTGCCAAAAGCCACCAAGGAGCCTTAGAAAGGGGCGGAGCGGGCCGAGGCTGAGCCGGGGCCTGGGCGCTCTACTTGGGATGCGCTTCAGGTCGCCGCAGGCCAGTGGGGTCATCTCGGCGGTGTATCCTTCTCTGCCCCCCTTCAGACCCCATAGGGAGGAGAGCACTCCCACGTCCGCTCTCACTCCCACCATTTTCTCCCGGAAAAACGGTCCCTTCCTTGCATTTCGGATCCTCCGTGCGCTTTAGCATGCTCGGAGATAGAAAATAGCCAAAGATCAGGACCCGTGGAAATGCATCCAGGCCGACGTGGGCAGCCTGGGGCAAGCAGGAGGGGAACTGCGCAGGGCCTCGCAAGGCGTCCAATCCGAACGGTTGGGAGAGAAGCTTTAGATTGATTCGTGGGCTCCTGAATGCAAGACCTGAGCAGAAAAAGGCCTCCGGAAATCGGAGCATGCCCTTCAGGCAGCAAGATAATGAGATTAGAAATCCCGGGTGGAAAGTAGGCTGCGGAGGAGAGGCAAATAACGCAAACCCGAGCCTGGGGAGGGGGAAGCAAGGGCTCCAGGCGAGGGTGTGTGTGTGTGTGTGTGTGTGTGTGTGTGTGTGTGTGTGTGTGTGTGTGTGTGTGTGTGTGTGTGTGTGTGGGCGGGGGGCGTTAGAAGGCGGGAGGGAGGAAGGGGAGAAGGTAAAAGGAAGCCCGGGGAGCGAACAAGGAAAAGCGAGAGCGCCCCGTATCCTTTGTTTGAAAGCACCCGCGTCCCAAACCGCGGAAACGAGGCCTTCATTAGCGCTCTGACCCGGAGCAGAGACGCATTCGAGAATGAAGAGGGAACCCGCACCTCCTCGCCTGGTTTATTTCGCTTTCCTTGCAATCCCTCGGCCTCGAGGTTCCCGCCGCCCCAATCTCCCTCCCCCGCCCCGTCAACAAACAATGCGCCGAGGCTGAGAAGGGAGGGAAGGAGGAGGGAGTCGGGGAGAGGAAAACCAACAAGCTTTTCAGGGTAAAAAATAAACCTGCGTATCCAGATTACCAACATGTTTTTTCCATTTGCATCGACTTATTTGGAAACAGTTGTTGGGGTGATAATTTCGCCCGAGAGATTAACTATTCAAGTCTCAAAAGTTCCCAATGGTTGTGGAATCCTGCTTGTAAAAATAACGATTTTTTTTTTTTTTACATTTCCTTTCCGCCCCCCCCTTCCCAAATGAAACCCCCGAGAATGCGCTTTGGTCTTGGGGACTGAAGGCGTGGCTGACAGACAGCTGTTGAATCCAAACAAAGACTATACGGGATCCAAAGCTGTTTGGGGTTCCATCTGGGAGGATTTTTCATCTCCTTCTTCCCATTCCAGGGGAAAGCAAGGGATTAGGAATGGCCTGGTCCAAACTGTGCGTTTGTGACAGACAGATGGAACAGGAAAGAATGAACCCTAAGCAACAAAAGGATAATTGAGACTTGGTTGCTGAGTGTGTAAATTCGGAAACAAAATAACCAAGGAAGCTATAGACGTACTGCTGGGGAGATACCTACAATGTTGATTCTAAATGAATCAATCTCCTCCTTCTCTACCTTCCTCTCATCTATTAATTGTGGTCCCATCTAACGAGCTGCCAGGGAAGCCAAAACTGCAGGACATTTTTGAGAAACAAGGCTAGAAATCTGCCCGAAACTAACAAAGCCACCCACCAGCCCACCAGTCAGCCAGAGCGCCTCTCTCTCCCTTTCTCTCTCTCTCTTACTCTTTCCCTCCTTCCCCCTCCTCCCTCCCTTCCTCCCACCCTCTCTCCCAACTTCCTCCAGCTAGCCTCGCCCCAATTAGCTTCCAACAGCAAGTCAGCCATACACCTGCTGGAGGAATCCTGATTTTGGTGGCAGGAAGTGGTGGGTTGGTTCTGAGCAAACCACGAGGGCACCGTATCAAGCCTCCCCATGACCTCTGTAGGTTCCTCTTCGGGAATATATTGGAGCCAAGAGCTAGGCAGGCTTTCCTCTGCCTGAGTCATATGCCTGTTGTGTCACTTTCGGTTTCTATTACCAGCCAGCCACAGCCACCCCTTTCCTCTATCCCCTGTCTGAGCAATTCTGTTCTTTGCAGAGTTTGCAGTTTACAAAGCTCTCCTACTGACTTAGAGTGTACAGGGTTCGAAATGGAGAGACTAGAGTGGATCCGAGGAAAAGGAGGGGCCTTTGGAGTTTTTCTTCTTAAAATTTTAATTTTATTGACACGTCTTTGAAAGGTTTGTTTTGGTATAATTCGAAACTGCCAATTCCAAATACAAATAGATGGACACACACTGTGTATATCAGATGTTGGGGATAAAAATGGTTTATTGATTGAAATAATAGAGGCATTATTTTGATCTGTCTTGACATGAATGCTGATTTATAGAGCTCTTCCCCCATTGATTTCTTCTTGTAGTGCAGACACATGGAAATGATAAAAATCTCACCAAAGCTCACCTTGGTGCTAATCAAGACTCCTTGATGCACATTATAAATCTGATATTATATTTATTGCTTATCTTTATTTGAGAGGTTAGTCCCCATCCTAAGATTGTCCCCTTTCAAAAAAAAAAAGAAAACTTTTCACATGCATCTGTTTTCACTTTGCACTTTCAACGGGCTGGAGCAGACAACAGTGTGAAAAACATCTGAAAATATGAGGCGACAGAGCTGCATGTGTGTTTCATTTCTGCAGTGTTAGGGGAGAAAATAACAAAAGAACCACACTGCCCGCGCGCGCGCGCGCGCGCGCACTCACACACGCACTGGTCCGGCCGCACCGCACAAAAGGCTCGCTGACCCAGCGCTAACATACAGGACAAATTAAAGAGAGGGGCACAGGGAAGGAGGGGCTAGGGCGGCCAGGGGCTGGGCAATTTGGAAAAAGATCAAGGGCGAACAATAGTTAAGACATTGGGCTTAGGTGGAGGAAGAGCAGAGGGAGAAGGTCAAGTGTCGAGGACTGGCACTCATGCCCCTGAAGATGGGGAGAGTAAGTCTTCTTAAAACACCGAGAGTTTTCCTTTACTGCACGATAAAAGAAAACACAATCATGGAACAAACACAAATCCCCCAACCCAAAGCAATCGGGCTCGCTACGCTAAAACCCAAACCTAGCTGTCTCTGGGTAATTGCCTCGGGGTCACAGGAGAGCCCCATCTGGCCCCGATCCTCTGAGGACAGGTGGCGGGTAGACTGAGGACCGCCTTTTCCGTGAAGGGGCGCACAGAGTTCAGGAGGCAGGACTCCACAGGCAGAAGTGAGACTCTCTAATTATGAGCCCCGTCGCCCCCCAAAGATGACTCCGTAAGAAGAAGGGCCGGTTGGTCAAAGGGAAAAAGGTGGAACAGCGGGGAGAGCATCCGAGGGGACGGGGTTGAGCGGCGCGGCTCGGGAGCCGCACGGCCACGGCGCGGTGCAGCCAGTCCCCGGGCCTGGGGAGCGACGGCCAGAGCCCGGGACCGCAGAGCCGCCGGCCCGCGGGACTCGTCGGGACTCGTGGGGACTCGCCCCGGCGGCCGCGTGCCCGGGCCGAGGGCCCTTCCGCGGGAGAAAGGGACGGGGCTTGAGCCGCGACAGGGATGCCCCGATTCTCGCTTTCTCGGTCCCGGGTCTCTGGCTCTGTTTCTCCAAGGCCCTGAGGACGCGCCTTCAGAAAGGAAGGGGGGGGAATCGCGTCCCGGAGACACCTAACGCCCCCGGCACCCCTGCATTGAGGAACGAGCGGCGGTTCTGCGGGCTCTACAGACCACTTTATTATTCTCGCTAGGATTTTAATTTATTGCTCAGCCTGCTGCAGCCGCAGAGTCACTTGGGGATCCCCGGCTCCCGGACAGGGTGTCTTTCCCGGGACGCCCGCCCCCTGACCCAGCGGGGGCGAGCGCTGGTTTTCGGGTCGCCAACGGTCTCCGACTTCGCGTGGCCGGTCCCCTCCTGAAGCTCACCTCAGGCAGTCGCGGGAAACTGCAGTCCACTCGTGAGCGCTCCTCTGGCGGGGACGGGAGGGACGGGATCGCCTTCAACTCCGGAGGCGGCGTTCTGCGGGCGAGTCCCGGGATAATTGCGCGTTTCTCTACGGGGAGTGCTGCGGGGACTCAGAGAGCGCGCTTTCATTTGTGCACCGGCTGCCGACAGCCCCTTCGCGCTAGGGAATCCGGTTCCCCCTCCCCACGCGTACACACACTCGTTTTGTTTTTAATAAATGATTTTAAAAATCAAAACAAACCTCTGAATCAGTCCGCCCAATTTTATGCTCCGTCTCCTCTGTGCATGTGTTAGATTCTCTCTGCCAATCGATGGGAAAGAGTGTTTAGGGGCATTTGCAATTTCCTTTGTCACTTGCCACTCTCTGTGTACAGATTTTACATATCATTTGTTTACCAAATCAGTTTGTATTTTCTTAGCCCAGGATTCAGGATTTGCATTGCTGGATTAATTAACGGCCCCGTACTCCGAAGGACAGGACGTTTAGCGGAGCCACCTGATGCCGGGAGGGCCAGATCGCATCAGGGCACGAGCAGGAGGCTGCCGTGACAGATCCGGCCCTCTGCAGGCTCGGAATGAACTCCAAGTGCCTTCTGCCTTCCTGGGATGAAAAACAGCAACAACAGCAAAGACCAAAACCCCGATACAGTTTGAAGGGGGGGGACCTCATGTCTCCTAGTCCCGCCCCCCCTCTCTAGGCAGCACAAGATACTCTTAGCCCTTCCCAGAGAGACCGTGTAGTTTCACTGCCCCCACACTGCAGAGAGTATCTCCACTTCAGTTCTCCTGGCCATATGATGCCTACCTGCATTCTGATCTCCCGTGGTCTCAGGTTCCTTCCTGGGTCTCACTGGTTTATTTATTGATTTCTTCCCTAGATTAAATCACGATGCAATATAGCTGAGTGATGGGGAGTTTGTGGGTGATCCTAGTATTGCCCTAACTAAAGTTCCTGCAGTAAGACATTTTTGAAATGGTGTTTGGCGATGGTGGCTCCCTCCTCATTATCCTTTGGTCCAGCTTAGTCTGGCTTTATTATTCTGCAACATGAACTTTAAATTCTGAGACTCTCAAAACTCCTGTGCAAGTGTTTGGCTGCCAATTTTGGGTTTCATGGCAACACTACCCTAGGCCATTTGACAGCAAACTGGACCAGATGACCACTTGTCTACCTCTGAAGAAAATCTTACAGGAGACTTGATCACAGGGAACCCACCAAACAACTGGCATCTCAAAATGGACGAAGAGTTTTGTCTATTTCAGCAGATGTCAGATTCTATGATATTCGAAATTTCTAGAATGTAACTAGTTAGGAGATATATTTTGGAGACAAATTTAATTTTTGCCTGGACCTTTTACTTTATCATTTGTTAAGGTAACTTTAGGTGTAGTGTCTCTTTACACCAAGCTTTCAGCTGTAACAAGGGACACTGAGGTGAGGTGGTAATGCCATCTGAGACCTTAAGGGCAACATGCTTGCTCATAGATAAACAAAAGAAAGCCTCAAGGCGACAACTTTACTTCACACCATAGCTGTTCCACTGGGTTCAAGGTGGTGTCTGCTACTCATCTTTACTATTGAACACAAATTTCCCTTATCTGAGATTATAATAAACACTGGCCAACCAATGCTGCAGGTGGCCTAGGATGTGTTCTCTTTCTGTGGAACAAAAGAACGATTGATAGAAAACCCTCTTGGTCTTCCGTGGTGTTATATTTGTTCTCGTGTGAGCAGAAGTGAGTTAGTAAGTGGAATTTGGAATAAGCAACAAATGACCTCCCTCCAAATATTAAGCTACAAATCAGTATATAATGGATCTCAGAAAAGAAAAAAGAAGCATAATATCTTTCCAGCTGACAAAGGCTAGACTGTGACTAATTCTGATGGAAGGAAGATGATAGACACAAGTGATGACATGTCCTCATCACTAGTTAGGTAAGAAGAGATTTTGGTCAAAGAGATTCTAGTCCAATTCCCTTTATTATGATACGTGTTCATTAAATAACTTTCTGATTAAAATTTAGCTTGCTGTATACACATATATGCATATATATATATACTGAGTTATGAAAACGTGAATATATAGTTCTCCAAGATATTATATTTATATTTATGTCAGTGGATGTTCTGTTTTTAACATTGGTCTTTATAACTTGGTCAAAGTAATTCTACTCTGGGAGGGAGTCACTCTTAATTTGCTAAGAAATAAGATTCCCAAGCCTCCAAGACTGAAGAAGGATCAGCATCAGACTACGAGGAGCTTTCCTGGAAATGCATCCAGCCCTGTCTTTCGGCAATGGCCCATTACATCTTCCTGATAACCATAGTACCTTGTTGGCCATCTGCTCAGATTTCAAGAGACAGCAACTTTGCCACTTTAGCCTCAGTGCCTAGAAACTTTCCGTGACTAAGAATTATTTTTGAAATGAACAAAATAAAATACCACAAGCCTCCCCACCTTTTATCAAAAAATGGATTCAGCTAAAGTATTCTCAAAATTAACTATAGCTTTGGTCCCCACCAAATCTGGAAATCATTTAGTTTGATATCTACCACTGTAACGTATTGTGTCCTTTTATGTTTTAATTCATTTTAATTGAATATTCTTTAGATTACTGAATTCTGCTATTTGGTGAGCGCATGCATTTTATTATTTTATAGTCTTTGTCCCTGATTTCATTAACCCTTGTCTTTCCTCAGTGAAAGAAACTACCACACTTATTTAGCTATCCTCATGGCAAACCTCTCACCTCTTGATTATAAAAGCTGCCCATTGCTTCACACTTTCTGTTAGATTTAGTGCGGCAGATATTACATCCACTACTTCAGAGATGGATACACTTAAATTTTATAAAAGTTTTAATTCCTACGACTAGGGTTAATGGAGGATTAAATCAGATAAAGCATGTCAAAGATTTAGCACGATGTCTAGTTCCCTGTGCTAAAAAGTTCATTAGTTGCTACCATTTTTAGCATAGAGTTTCTCTGGCTGAAACTTTTAAGGGATGGTTATATTGACACCTGTTTCTTTTTCTTTGCTTGTAGCTAAGAGCTTAGATTTCTTCCTCTTATGAATACATTTGAAGTTATTTTTCCCTAAATAGATTTTGTTGAAGTTGTTTATGCTCAGGGATTTAATATAAACGCAGAGATTGGCACTTGTACTATGCAACTCCTTTTACAAATTATTTTAAACAAAGTTAAAATAAGGTACAATCCATCATTGATCTCTTGGTGACCTCATTTTTCACACATCTCGGCTCATAGATAGTTTCACTTACCCTTCTCTGAATTGTGGCGTTGTAAGAAACCTTGAAGATCAAAGAATTGTGGGATCCTTGCATTTCAACCAGGTATGAATTTAAATACATCTGGTTTCTAGAATCTAAACTAATCCTTTATTCATCCATAGTAACTAAGCTATTTTCTTTTTAAATGCTCTTACAAAAGTCCCTTTAAGAATCTACCTAGATTGTATCTCCCAATTTCCTCTTCTTCATACACTTTTCCAGTCCTCTTAAACACATTTTCCTATTAATGGGTCATGACTTTTGCTTATACATTTTATGCTATCTTTCCTCTAAGACCTAATGCTTGTTTTATTTTGTTTTTTAAACTGATCCTCTGCATTTAAATATATTGTCTTTAATTGATTAGATACTATTTAAATACAAAACTCTCTGGTTTTCTCTAGATAATTTTTATAGATGGCATTTGTGCCAGCAATCCATCAGAACTGCAACTCATAAGGATTCGTATCAAAAATTATATATTGTCACCTAAAACATTTCAAATTCACATTCAGTTTTTAAAAAATATTTGAATGAGTATCATTCCATCCAGATGATTTGTTTATGAGCTACCTCTTAATTAAGACTTTACTTTTCCATCCTTTTAGAACTACGATAACTTTGACACTCCCCAAAAGTTTCAGTAAATTTCCATGCAAAGAAGTTCTTCAGTTATGCCAGCCACCACTATTCTTTCATTCTGAGTGCAATTTGTATGGATTATTTAAAGTATGCAAAAGGATTTTTTAAGAAGTCACAAAACAAGAATCTGAGGATTTGAACCAAGCTTTGTCATTATAATTTGCTGTGTGACTATAATGAAACCTCCTGGATTTGTTCTTCATTTCTTCATCTGTTTAATGGGGATAAAAATTATTTCTTCCTTACTAGGAAGGTTTTTTTGCAGTGTGTGTGTGTGTGTGTGTGTGTGTGTGTGTGCATGAGAGAGAAAGTGTGAGAGAGACTCAAGTTAGACTGTAATTTAAAGATCCAAGGAAGGAGAAGGAAACTGTTGGTTTTGACCACATCTTCTGGGCCAAGTCTTGTATTAGTTATGCTAAATATATGATTCCAATCAATAGTATTATCACTAATGTACATACAATATATATTGGAGGAAATTATTCAGTCCAAATGTCCAGCTTGCTGCTTTCCACTCTATCTCTGGCTCCATGTGGCCAATCAGATTCTGAGATCTTGATTTTGTTTTTTTTCATAGTAGCCTGTGCTTGTTTGGGGGTTGTGGTCACCTCCTGTATCTGTACGGAATTGACTACATAGGTACATATACTCTCTCTCTCTCTCTCTCTCTATATATATATATATATATATATATATACACACACACATACACACACACACACAAACACATGCGCACACCATATACATATACACATATATATATCTAGAAACTCTTTTAATGGAAATTCTTCAGTTTTAGACCTGGGAGCTTTGCTTTTAAGGTTTTAACTTTGCTCAAATGGTTTTGGGCTGTGTGCTTGTCTTTGTACTTGAATTTTCCTATTTTAATGTGGACATATCTTGCCTTCAATTGTTGCAGGTAAAGTTCAGGCTCTGTCACAGGGTGGTGTGCAAGTAGCCCGTCTTAAGAGCTCAAAATATTAGTGTTCTTTTGGGGCACACCTTACAGCAAGATGTGGCACTGTTTCTCAGACCCAAGCATCCTCAGGCCCTGGGGACAGATGTTTCTGCTGCCCCCTCTGCCACAGAGGTTTGGGTTATCTAGCAACCTGATTCTCAGAAGCCCCCATGCACCACAGCAAAGTCATAGGGGCGCCATGGGATATTTTGAAATTTCAAGAGAAGCTTAATGATTTCACCATGTGTCAGACACCCTGAGACCTACCAGGTCACAGTTTCAACATCAGACCATGCCACACTCCTTTAGTTGATATCATATTCTTGTGAGGCTGGTATTTTGGAGTTTGCTATGAATAAAAGCAAGTGCCATGTGAAAATCAATGTGGAATAGCAAATAAGGATGACAGTGTCTCATCTGATTCCAGGATTTGAAACGTGGTATAGTGGCCAATATGTCAAGCATATCCCACGTGTAAATACTCGTGGTTGCTTAAGAATGAAATAAAAATATGTGTATCTTTCAGTTGTATGTGTTCCCTTTTTAAGTGGCTGTTGTTAAGACAGAATTACTTCAATTTAAGGTACTTAATGAATAGAGCTATTAGGTATTTCTTCAGGGCTGGATGAAGAAAACACTGAGACACCAAGAGGGGTGTGAACAGAAAAGGCTTAGTAGGGATCTCTGCTCTCAAATTCTCCATTGTGGCCTCCCAGTCCCTGACACTGATGGCCTGCCCAGAACTAGCTCCCCGGTCTCCGAAACTAGAGTGGTCCTGAAACTGCTCTCAGCATTTACCTCAGTGTTAAGCCGTGCTTCCCTCAGCTTTCTACTTCCTGTCTTTCAGTGATTCATAAAAGTTCCTGTACCACCTAAATTAGTCCCTGGTTCTCCAAGTACAGTAAGGATTTTAGGGGGGCATGGGGTGAGATGATGGTGAGGGGAGGGTGCAGGTGGGAGGAAATAATGTCTTGTGTTTAGATCACCATTTTCATCTTATAAACCGCAGTGGAGTCTTTAGGTAACATTTTGATCTAGACAAATTAGAAAAAAAATTTGCCTTTGTTGTTTTGCAAGTACCCCCCCATTATTCCCTAGCTGTCTATTCTTTTTTTAAATTATGCCTGTTCCATCATAGTTTGCAGTGTTTTTTCTTCTCTTTTCTTAGAGATACTTGCTGCTTTACCACAGATATCGTTCTATATAGAACAGATTATTGTTAATAATTTAAAAAAGAATAGATTATTGTTATTATTTTTTGGCCAGTGAGGAGGGCAGAACTACATCCTTATGTTTCCTGGAAATTTTACTTTTTGTAAAGCAAATATTTTCCAAGCTTTTTCATCGCTGCTTTTTATTTTAGGTTGTTTGTTAAAATTACGTATCTGCAAAAAGAATTATCTGGTCTTTATCGCCACATTGGATGTTGTACTCACTTCTTTATCACTATGACAGAGTGGTTTCCTTATAAACATAGTCCATACTCATTTTTGTGCACATTTCAGAAGAAATGGAGTGTTTTCTTTTCTGGTATAACCCTAAGTATGTATTTGCCTTCATAAACCTTGACATATAGTTAATGATCTGGTGTGGAAGTTTACAATTTGTATAAAGTCATCACTCTTTTCTGAATTGAACTTTTTAATAAAATAACTGTCCCTTTTATACTAGGGACAGGGCTGAAGTTTTCTCTTTGTCACTAAGAGAGAAAAATAATCCTCTGTCTTCATCATTTCAGGCTGCTGTAACAGAATACCATAGACTGGACAGCTTAAATAACGAACACTGATTTCCTGTGGTTCTAGAGCCTGGGAAGTCCAAGATGAAGGCACAAGAAGATCCGGTACCTGGGAAGAATACTCTTCCTGGTTTACAGGCAGTGGCCTTCTTGTTATGTCCTCACATGATGGAGAGAGGAGGCAAGCTCTCTTATTTTTTCTTGTAAGAGCACAAATAATCATGAGGGCTTCACCCTCCGAAACTAATTACCTCCCAAAGGACTCCCCACCAGTTACCATCAAAGTGGGGGTAGCCTTTCAACACATGAACTCAGAGAGGACACAAACATTCAGTCCATAACACACGCTATACACGCTACTGCTTTCCTTTCTAGAGTTCCTCAACTGCCTAGCACGATGCATAGGAAAAGCAAAAGAATTCTTTAGCCATGTTTATCTGCTGCAGCCAATTAAGCAGTTAAAGGAAGGTCCAATGAGGTGATATCTACATGACATAAAACAACTCATCAAAAATTTCAGTCAGACTAACTCCTGGTCAACACACACACACACACACACACATACACAGTGCCTATCCAGTCAGGTATGTGGGTACACATGAACACAAGCTGATTCATCCCAGGTTCAGGCAGACGGTCAAACTAACTAAACTGACAGAATCTGGTCCTTGGCCAGAACCCTTTGCCCCAAAGTACCATGAGGTGAAGGATCTCTTCACTCCCTCTCAGAACATTTAGCAGAATTACTCCACTCCCTTTATATTGACAATCTAATCAACTTCCAGGAGTTTTACAGAGAAAATAATATATAGTAAAATCCCATTATAGAAATTGGATCTTGGAATTTGTATTAATTCAAACAGGAGCTTTTCTGAGTTGACTATTAGCAGACAATATAAATTAGAATAATAGTCTGGATAAAGTTGCAATGAGAAAAATGTGGAAAGCTTAAGAAACAAGTTGCTTGGGAATATCCTTGAATTCATTATTTTGCATTTTGTTGGACAAATCAAAGTTTACGTGCTAATTCAAAAATTACTTTTAAAATTTATGCTGTGGTTAAAGTTTCACTATGTTGGCCCTTTCACGGAAGGCAGATTGTCAATCCCATAGCTCCAAAATTAGTGGGGCATCTTGACTGATAAGAATTCTCAACCTCTTCGCGTGGTTTTGCCACAACTACTTTAGAGACGGAAAACTCTACTGAACATACTTATTTAAGGAATCCTCAGATCCAAATTAAGTCTCCTCCTTCGGTTTGTATGATGGGTCATGCACCTATAAATTGAAAATATAAATCAGTGAATAAGTTCAAAATTTTCCAGGTGCTATTAGCTGAAGTCTTCCCAAAGTGGGACAGTCATCTCGACGACAAGCCTCACTTGGCAGGCACCGTTCCATATGTCTCTTTTCTTGTTTAAATATTCGATTTCTTAAAGGACTGCTTAGAACAGGGCTGCTATATCTAGGGGAAGAGAAAAAACTCGCCCGAAATGTAGTTACTAGAGAAACGACAGACTCCTTTGTAAAGAAACCCTATTTTTAATATGCTTCATGGCTGTCAGCAGGTGGGGGGATGCCAGAGTGAGGTCATTGTTGTCTTTGAGCTTGTGATTCACTATTTAGCAAATAGAAACCATGTCCTATCATTGCAGCATAGAGTGGAGAAAATCCTGCTTTTTTTTTTTATTCTGAGGTAATTTTCTTTTTCCAGAAATATGGATCTATAATACTAGATAATAAAAGCGGTGAGTCAGTAGCAAATCGAAGACCTCTGGATTTCCTTTTTTAAAAACTAGGTGACTTTTGGGTCGCCTTTCTCGTCGTTCTTCAGCACGTCTATTTTTATTGTCACACATGCCTTTCTGTTCTCTACAAATGGCAATATGTTGCCTTTACTGGTGACAGTTTTGTTTGGCTGGTGCACACTAGCATGCTCTGTTGGCAACTCTCGTTTCGGAGATGAGGAAGCCGAGACTCAGAGATGGGGAAGTGAATTACTCAGGATCACATGGAGTTGGTGGCTTCCCAACAGGAACCAGAACCCACTTCGTCTGGCTCCTAATCCTATTCTCTCTGCTGCCGTCAAAGCTCAGCACCTCCCCACCTGGTTTCAGAATGCCTAATTTTGCTTAAGTCTCGCTTTCAGCTTTTGATAGGATTTGACCCTGGAAGGGCGAGTGAGATTGAGTTGATGCTTGAACGAACAGTGTCGAGAAAGTGATAAATGTATTTCAGAGATAAATATGTTTAATTAGAGAACAAGTATGAACACCTATAATAGGAACTTCACTTACTATTTCCAAAGGAAGGTAAAGCCTAAGTGTAATTTTTCATGCTCTATTGTTTAGGAAATGAATTATGTATAAATTGTTCCTAAAATAGCATGGTAATTTATTAACATACTTTCAATGACTTCTGGGAGAGCGTTCTGAGACACAAAGGCCATGTCTGTATGCAATCATGAAATTAACTATTTTAATGTAGATTGAGTTTTTGGCGGGACATTCTTATCAGGGCAGTTTGGAATGACAGTGGTAAGGATGAACTATCTTCTTTATCTGTTGTTATGTTCTATAGAAACAAACAAAAGTAACTGGATAAAACACCCTTTCATTGATGTCTCACAAACGTGCTTTAAATATCCTCTCTGGAACTGGTTCACCTATGTTTTCATTTTGTTTTGTTATGTTGGTTGGCTTGCTTTTTCCAATCTCTCCATTGCTCTCTTTCTCCGGCTCTCCCTCTTTTTAGTAAATGTGAAACATGACATAGAATGTGAAATTTTTATGTGGTTTCCATTTTTGTCAATGCATTCCTATGAATGCAATGAATTCCGTTCGTTATTTGCTTGGCGATCAAAAGAATTTCTATTGCTATTCCTTTGATTGTGTCAACAAGCATTTGTTGTAAAATTACTAATTTTCCTCGGTTCAAAGAGTGGAAATTCCTGAATATTCCCCAAAGCCATAACATGTAAGAACTCAAAATACTCAGGAAATTATTAGTAAGTATTGTAACTTAATAAATGTTGTTAAGTTATCTGGATTGCTCTGTGTGTGGGGGAAGGTACAGATTTTTAGCAACGTGAGTTCAAATTAGGAGGATAGAAGACGCAAGTAATATACTTTCACTGTACAACAAACTTAACATTGAAAATTTGACTTAGTATCACCATTTTTAAATAGCCAATGAATATTTTCTACTAAGTTAGACTCTAGCTTTCATTAGGTGTTAGAATGAAGAATACGATTTTTCACACTGCTGTTTGTGAAAGACTGTTTCAGATATGAGTTAGTCTATAAAAGCCCAAAATATAAGATCTGATTTATTTCAATACTGTAAAACTTTGCTCATACACATTAATTTCATACACATTATTTACATATTAAATCCTCTAATATTTCTAAAGTTCTAATAATCTAAACTTTGTGTCCTTTATCCCTCTAAGATAACTGAGTGTCTTACATTCTGAATGACAAGACTAAAGAACATTTGATAAAATAAGTTTTATGTGTTATTTATGAGAAAGACACTTAAGGATTTAAATAAGCCTCTAAAATATTTACATTTTTACTTCTCATTTTTTGTTTTACACTTTTTTTAAAAAAATGGGCTTTTCTCTTATATTTGATGTAGATTTCAAACTTTAGATTTATAGTTCAACACCTCGCAACAAATTTTGTAAATATTCAGTGGGGGCTTAGTCTTGAAATATAAACATTTCTTGCTATTGAAGCACTGAAGAAAAGCAGAACCCCTCATTTATTATAAGACATCCAGAAGACTAAAGAGATTTTGAACTTTTTTTCTTTTTTCTGGAACATCTTCTTCAACAAGAAAAATGAAATGTCATCGTGCTAAGGTGAATCATAATAAATGTTATGTCTTGTCTGACACTGAAAATAAATCCAAGTAAGTTTGGAGAAATATTGGTGGCTTTTTCCTCCATAGAGGTTTAGATCAGCTTTATAAATTAAACAGTATGCGTTGACAGCTCAGGGGCAGTAAGTAAACTATTCGGTAGATAATCTCCATAGAAACCAAACAAGTTTAACCATCTCAATCTAAAATCACACTTCTGGGCTCTGTTGTTGGATATAATAATGGCGAGTCCTTCTTCTCTTCAAATTGATGATTAGCAACAAAGGCATTGCAAGATAGAACAGAAAACCTTGTAAATTAGGAAGCCCAACAAAGGAGCATAGATTCCTTTCTGTGTTTGTGTTTAGCTAGTGTACTTGGTTGGAAAGTGTGTGTCCCCCCCTCAAGTTTATGTCTACCTGTAACCTGTAAATGGGACTTTATTTGGAAATAGGGTCTTTGCAATTGTGATCAAATTAAGGTAAGGTCCTAGTGGGTTAGGGTGGACCCTAAATCCAATATGACTTATAATAAGAGGGGAATTTGGACACAGAGACACAGCCCCAGTGGGGAGAAGGCCACTTGAAGACAGAGGCAGAGATTGGAGCCATGCAGCTACAAGACAAAGAACACCAATGGTTGCAGGCACACTAGAAGCTAGCAGAGGCAAGAAAGAAATCTTTCCTAGAGCCTTTGTGGGGAGCACGACCGTACTCTGCTACTGACTTCTAGGAGCCTTCACTGTAGTTTTATATATTCTGGGTTGGCCAAGTCACTGCTGTAAATTCTGCTGGGTTTTCTGTCTTCGGCTTTCCTTTTCCCTTCACTTGTCCTGGGTACCACCTTTTGTTCAGAAGTGTGCCCTTGGTAGTCAATATTGATTTATTAAATAATTCATTAGCAACTGTGATGGTTAATTTGATGTATGCACTTGACTGGGCTAAGGGATACCAGGTTTTAGCTGGTAAAACGTTATTTCTGTACAAGTATTTCCAGAAGAGATTAACATTTGAGTTGGTGGACTGAGCAGAGGCAGTTGGCCTCCCCAGGGCAGGCAGGCCTCATCTAATCTGTGGAGGGCCTGAATCAAACAGAAAAGCAGAGGAAGGACACCTTTGCTTTCTGCTTGTCTCATCACCTTCTCTCCTCAGACATTAGCGTTCTCAGTTCTTGGGTTTCTGGACTTGGATCAGAACTTACACTAACATGTCCCCTGGTTCTCAGGTCTTTGGATTTAGACTACATGACAACTCTGGGTTACCTGGTTATTTACCTTGCAGATGGCAGAGGGAGTGAGTCAATTAATTCCTACAAAAATTTTTCTGTCTCTCTCTGTATCTCCCATTGGTTCTATTTCTCTGTAGAATCTTAATATAGCATTAAAAATACACTAGGCGTAGTTTTAAATCTTAGGAATACAGCAATGAATAGGACGGCCTATGCTTTCAAGGCCTTACTGCTTTGTAGAGCAGACTGACACAAAAGTTAGCAGTTCTTATTCACTGAAATAGAGCTTGGATGGCGGTGGAGAGCAGAGGGTAGCAGCAATCTCCAGCTTCGAGGAGCTGAGCTTTAAATACAAGTAAACCCTCTCTGTTTCTCTAGCTAAACTGCAATAATAGGTAAGCATATTAAAGATTTCTTATAAAGAAATACAAATTGTTATTAGGCACATTGTCTTCTTTCTTCCAGATGCACTAGAATTTTAATAAGTATGAGCCCATAAATATAAAGTTTTAGTACTTAGAGTTGGTCACAAGAGATTTGTGTTTTTGGGAAATGGAAGATTTTAGTACTTCTAAATAACTTGAAATCAGTAACCTCTGATTTTGCCTTTCGCGTGGCCAGTACTTTCTCCATCTCTTTGTTTGGAACTCATTATTTCCGGGGTGCCTGGGTGGCTCAGTCAGTTGAGAGGCTGCTTTCGGCTCAGGTCATGATCCTAGAGTCCTGGGGTCAAGCCCTGCATCGGCTGCCTGCTGGGTGGGGAGTCTGCTTCTCCCTCTGCTCTTCACCCTGGTTTCGTCCTCTCTCTCTCTCTCTCTCTCTCTGTCTCTCAAATAAATAAAAAATTCTTTAAAAAAAAAAAAGAACACATTATTTCCTCTGTGCATTTGGTGAGAAGCCATTCTGGTGGCACCTTAACAAATATCCACTAGGTATCACTCTATGCCAGATCTAGCATAAATCATCGGGAACATACCAAACAACAGGAGAGAGAAGTTTGCTGTCCTCCGGAAGCTTGCTGTCCTGGGAAAAGTAGGAGTCATATTTCTCCAAGTACTGAGGTCTTCATTCAAAGTGCTCCCAAGCTTTGCTAGAGGAGGTTTAACCAGAGCTGTCATAACTCTGTGATAACTATCATAACTCAGTGATTCTACATAACTTCAGAAATGAACAAGCACTCTGCTTGTTTTTGTCTATTTAAGAAAGCAGTGGCCTGAGATACTCCTCCAACCTCCAACAGAATTTAAACCAAGTAATGGACTTGGTTCAGTGTGTAGATATTTGTACCTTTGTAGCTGCAAAAAAGAGACCCCAATTAAATGCTCAAAAGCATTTAATTACTTTCCTTTGAGACTTTAACTTTAACCGTGTTTATTACTCTTAAACCACTCCAGAGGGCAATATTTTTTATTGGTGACAGATTGCCCAAACTGTTGCCAATGACCTAGTCTCCCTCTGCAGACATGACTGCATTTTGCTGAGAAGTGCTTTCTTGAATGAGGAGAAAGTGTGTGTCTGTATTAAGGGAAGTGCTCTGCTCTTTGTTATTCCACATATGGATTATGGATTCACACAGAACGATTATGTAGACATCAAAAATCTCACTTGAAATCTAGACATTGGACATAGTTAAACAAGCACACAGGTTTGTTTTTTTTAAATTAATGTTTCCTTTTTTCTTTTTTTAATTCAAAAAATTTTTTTTCGTAAGCTCCACACCCAATGTAGGTCTTGAACTCACAACCCCAGGATCAAGAGTTACACACTCTACCAACTGAGCCAGCCAGGTGCCTCTGAACACACACAGTTGTATGGCTTAATTCTTGGAATCAGTTCCTTCTTACGTGGTTTGTTGTTGGTAGACGTTCAGTATTTTGTGTCTGAAGTTATTCATGACGTGGTTTGGGGGCTGAAGAGGAAAGATCTGTTTAGGAAGCCTAGATTCAAAACCTAGTGTCAGGAAAAAAGGGCCTATTTTTAACTTGGTAATCAACTTTAGACACATCACTGACCTTTACACCTTGGTTTTCCCATGGTTTAAATGGCACTATTCATAGCTGTGTCTGTGAATGGAGTTCTGATGAGCACCAGCCCATGGAAGATAAGGGTTAATTATTGCTGTCGAGGTAGTAGGGATACCCACTGGCTTCATAACTACAGTTTGTTATCCCTGCCTTTCCTAGTTCTTCATGAGGTAGTGATCTCTGGTTTAAAGTACTTGAGTCAGAATAAAATAGTTTAGTGTGTTCCATCAGTTAAGAAGCAAATAATGACAGATTGGGTGAAAAATAAAATGAAAGACTACAAGGTCTTTTCTGCCTTATCTTCTTGTATATAATATATGTAATTATGTGTATGTGTATAAATATATAATCTTTTAATTATTAACATTTCAAAAGATTATTTGGCCCTTGGTATCAAGGAGTCCTTGCAGGCACCTGGCACAAGAATGTATATAGAGATAACAGTTGGTTTGAGAAAGCATTTTTTGAGGCAAAAAATATGCCCAGTTCTGGCATAGAGGAGAAAGAGGAGGAAAAAAGAAACATAGGAATATTCCATGCCTAAACAATTCTAATTTCTAATTTCTAATTTTCAATCCCAGATCTGAAGATCTGGGATCTGAAGATGTTTTAAGGGCATGTTTGTAGGGAAATTAAATGGCCTTAGATTATGCATGCTTAGCCAATTGTAGAGGGGCCAGAAGTCTTTTATAGGTAGATGTGGCGGATGGTGAACTGTATGGCCACTATGAGCCTGTGGGAATGCTTATGAACCAAAGAACATACGAAGGTGAATGCATTCCTTTATAACCGAGGAGCTAATAGCTTATGATTCTTAGAGAAATTAGATCAGACTCAATAATATGTTTACCACGGGTTACATTTTGTGACAAGGATGGAATTCTAGATGCTATGTACTTTACTTGCATCTGTCAGTGCTTTGATGGTATGTTCACTTTGTTGGAAACTCAACTACAAGAAAGCGGTGGGTTAGATCAATTTCACATGACGACCAAAGCACAGACTGTGAGATCTTTCTCTCTGTCTCCCTTTCTTCCCATATATATGCATGTGTGCAACACACACATACTCATTCCACCCTATAAATATTCTATATTCGACATTATCACAACCACAGGTTAGAAAGGAATCTTTGCTGCTTTTTGGAACAATATAAAACACTTCAACACATACATACAAATAGTATATATATTTAAGGGTCTACTTATTTAGGGACCTACTAACATTATCAACTACATTTTAGATTTTTTAAGATGTATATTATGATCTACTCTAGGTTGGTGTTTAATTTTTCAATAACAAAAGATAACAAATATACCAGAAAATACAATCAAATCTGGGCTCTTACTCTAATTATCTAAAATGAGAATTTGTTTACTTTACTTTGGGAACAGATGTGATCCATCACAGTAGCCCATAAATAAGGTGTCAAACTGTTTGGCTGATCAATGAATATACGTTATTGAAAAATAATGTAATTCCGAGGCCACCAAGGAATTGAGCTTAGTTTTATTTTAAAAGGAAGACTTTCCATTCTTAAAAATATATGTGCATATTTAAGAATGAAGGGTTCTATTCTAAATGGAATTTCTGGCCCTCAAAGGCAAGTTTGTGTTTACTCATAGAAATAAATGATAATTCTTAGATTCTCTTTATCTCAGTTTCAGCATTGTCTTCATCAGGGGCAACTCTTCTGGAATTCTTACATAATCTGTGGTAGTTAAAATATGTTCACAAATCATCTGTTACCCCTTTCTTCAAAATGCAGAGACTAATTACATCCAGTGACTCACTTCTGGCAAACAGAATATGATGGAATTGACTGGGTCTGACTTCCAGGACTACTCCCAGAAGACCTTGTCACTTCTGCCTTGCTCTTTCGTGAATCTTCCTCTCCCTGGAAGCTAACGGCCATGTTGTGAGCACACTTGAGCAGCCTAGGAAGAGGCCCTGTGGTGGGGAACAAAGCTTTCTTCAACAAGTCGTTGGTATAGCACAACTTGTCAGCCAGCCACATGAAGGAGAATTCTTGCAAGAGAATTCCTCAGCCCAAGCCAACCACGAGCTGACTGTGCCCTTGGATGATGCGTTGATTAGAACCTCAGAGAGACCCAAGTCAGAACCAGTGAGGTTAACTGGTCCTGAAGTCCCGACCCATAAAAATTGGATAATACATATTTATGGCTGTTTTAAATCTCTAAGGTTTAGAGTAATTTGTTAATGCAATAAGAGATAACATTTATTTATTTATTTATTTATTCATACACATAGGAGGCTGGTGGGATGGAGAACTGTTTATCAATGGTAGACCAATTAATTGTGGGAGTCCAGCAAGAAACATATTTTGGGGCAGAAGGCTCTTTAAATTACAACCAGAAACCTACTGTCAAATCTGTTTGTTGTGTGTGACCTGACCTTCCTGTTTTGTGCATTGCTATAATGCTTCCAGGGATGAGATAATGAGCAGGCAGAGTCTATACGCTTTCCAGGAGCCTATGAAAATATTCAAAAATTTAAAACAAACAAGAGTAACAAAAAACCCCTCCAAAATTATATATAAAAGAAGTAGAGTTCATTTTTTCAAAAAAATACCAAACTTACAAAAAACGAGAAGGAAATTACAAAATAGAAATTAGTTGTTCATATCATATTTGCAGAACATCCATTAGTCAACTGCAACTCAAATAAGCTCTTCTAATTAGGTAAAAATGATACTTAAGGTAGGATGTGGGAACAAAATAAGAGTTTCTGAGGCCTACAAAGATCCTAAATACCTTTGCATTTATTCTTTTGTGGCTGTCCCTAGAATGAAAAATAAATTACATTTTTGTCATACAAACTGAAGGTATTTACTCTTTTTTCTTGGTAGCTGCCAATAGAAACACCCCTTCAAGAAGAGTAAATCAGGATTTTATGAATGGTGATTACTTAAATGATTTATCTAAGTAACTATAAAGGAAGCGCTAAAGGAAAAAACCATAAATTTCAATGCAGTTTAAAATTTTTTCTTCTTTCTTCCCTTTCTTTCTCTCCCCCCCCTTTTTTCTTTTCCCTTCTTTAGATGGTTAAAGAAAATGTTTTCTCAACCTTTTCTGGAGCACATGGTAAAATAAGGTAAAGAAAAGTTGGTACAACAGTTTAACACAGGCAGAAAATGAATAGTTTGGGCTGTCTTCTTCTACTATTTTATTTGTTTTAGGGCCTGAGGCGAATTTTTCACTTTTTATAATTTTTCTGGTCTACACAGTGAAAAAATAATGCCCCATGTTTTTATAGGGTATTGTATATAATTTTTTTGTAACATTTTCCTCTGAAGATAAAAAAAAAGCATTACATAAATGCAAAATGTCTTAATAGGAATATCCCTGAAGAGACTGTTATCTCCTCCGAGCCACACCACAGGGTCTCCCACAAAGGAGTGGGATGTCATCTAAGTGTCAGCCTGGCTTCTACTTGACAATAGAGTCCTGTAGTGCTTCGCTTTCTTTATATTCTGATCACGGAGAAGTGTCCAATTTTAGATACTTTCTTCTTTCTGTTCTTCCACAACTGGAATGGAAGTTCGGTGACAGATGTGATGAGTTAAAAGAACAGCAGTGGCCGGATTTGACTTTGGAGGAATATGAAGAAATATATCTTGCGCAGACAAGTCGAGTTTGGGGACACCAAAAAGATCTGTGCGCCCACTTGAGGAGAAATTATATTGCTGTTCAGAGAGAACGGAATCACTCTCCAGACCCCTGTGACGAATCTGCCAGTGGCTGTTTTCTGAGGAATGATGGCTTCACCTTGGTTCTCCACTAAATTCGAGTCTTCTTAACAGGATGTGTAAGGTCACGGTGTAGTCCTTGGTTTGTAAGCATTTCCAATGAAAAGGGAGCTCGAAGGCCAACTATTATAAGATGAGTCCTTTAGGACTAGATTTCTCAGGCCCTTCCTGCTTTCCTTTTTTTTCTTTCCCTAACATTCCATGCAGCTAAGGGTAATATCTGATACTACGTTCACTGGAAAGAATCTGAATCGCTGATGTTCCTTTTAACTGTATGTTATGATTTTGTTAAACTGACATTTGTTAAGTGAAGGACAGGGTGTGGGTTGGTGAACTGAAGTTCAACAACAGACCGCAAGAGAAACTGAAATAGGAACATTATTACTCATAGGTCCTGGAGGAAGTATACAGCCTGCCTCAAGGGGCCACCGGGGAGGTCAAGGCAGAGTGCAGCGAGAGAGAGGCAGGACCTGAAGTGCAAGCCTTAAAGGGTCCGTGGGGGGTGGTGGTTTGGATTCCCTGGACTAGGGCTGGATAGGTCAATTCAAACCAAGAGTGGGGTTTAGGTTAGCCCCAATCGGGGTCTTGTCTAGGACCTGCATGAGGCGTACAGGAGCTGCGGGGCAGGGGAGATTGTTGATCGCAATGGTCATTGGGGATATCATATCAGTACTTATATTTGCTTGTGATTCTGCAGGCTGTTATCACGCCATGTGCTTCCGTGAGGTGGCTGATGTCCGTTTAAGGTCCCTGCAGGCCCCTTGGCCAAACAAAATGGATGCCGAAGCAGCAAAACCATTGGAGTAACTTAGCTAAACTTCTGACACTGTAGAAAAAGAAGAGATGTAAAAAAGATATTTTGAAACAAATAGGACTGGTATTCTTTTCTAATTGCATATGATTGGAAGAGATGGTCAATACATTTAACTGAATTAATACATGAGTGAGGTAGTAGAAAAATTGGTTTGGGTCTAATGTTAGCTTTTAAGATCATTGCTCTTATCCTAGGTGTGAGTTAATTATGAACTCAGTTATATGTGATTTTCTGTAGAACAGGGTGTATTTTTGTAGTGAAAGGAGGTGAAAGAGGAATCAATGCGTGGTAGAATTTTAAGATGGTCCCCAAGATTCCTGGTTTCTGGTATACATGCACTTTTTCTCAATTATTCAATCATTACAGTCTGTACTGTTGTGGGAGGATTTTGTAGGTGTTGTTTAGGTCCCCAATCAGTTGACTTTTAGATAAGAATATTGTCAAGGTGGCCTGATCTAATCATATGAGCTCTTTCAATCTGAATGTAGAGTTCAAAGCCAAAAGTTAGAGATCTGGAGCAGGAGACCAAACATTGCTGGGTTGGAGATGGAGGAGGTCATGTGGAAAGGAATGTACATAGTCTATAGTTGCTTAGAGCAGTTCCTAGCTGCAGCCCTTAAGGAAACAGGGACTTAAGACCTACATCTGCAAGGAATTCTATTCTGCCAACAACAAAAAATGAGTATGTAAGTGGATTTTCCCCCAAGGCTCCAAATGAGAACAGCCCGGCTGATACCTTGCTTTCAGTTCTGTGATATCCTTAGCAGAGATGTAGTCCCGTGGTATTGAACTTCTGATCAGAGCTGAACTATAAAGGGGTGTTTTCTCAAGCTGCTTAAATTTGTGGTGACTTCTTACACAGCAATAGAAAATGTGTGTCAGCCAGGCTGCCAGATTCCCTGGCCACTGAGAACAATGTATATGACTAAGAACAATGTATATGACTTTTGGAGTGGTCCACTAATCGCTCTGCTCTGAATGCTGCCTAATTAACTGGAAGGAAACCCAACATCTTCTAGGTGGTCTTCTCTGCAAATGTTTCTGAGATACCTCAGCATTCTGGATGTGTAACCCTGTCATCGGGTGGTTGGTATGGTGTCTTCTTCACCCAGAGCCTCAGGACATCTTCCTGAAATCCACATTCTTCCATCCCATTGCCTCGCTTTGAATTGCTGATCTCAGATCATGGGCATTAATTGTTCATTTCCTTTGGGCATCTGACTTCCATGTTGTCTATGGAAATGTGTAGTCCATTGTTGATTCAGTACTATGCTCATACCATGTAGGTAGTGACCTCTGGCTAGGGGCACCATTGCTTTTTCTCTTGGAGCTCTTATGATATGCCACTGGATTCTGCAGCTTGTCTTTCTGTCTCTGGCCTCTAGGAAACTGTCTATCCCTTTTATGTACAAATATTTTTGTTTTTGTTTATGAAATGAAGGGCAGAATAAAGGTGGGAGATGAATAGTAGAGCTTTGTGGACCAGTAGGGATGAATTCTAGTCATTTCTAAGACAGTCTAACTTTCTCAGAGTGACAGGCTCTTCAAGATGGTGGAGAGGGAGGGATTGGTCAAAGATAGAAATAAGTTGTTCCTACAACCAACCAGTCTCAGCTGCTGAGTCTAGTTCCCATTTGCTCTTATTCATGGGGATTTCTCTCCCATGCCTTGTATTTCTTTCTGAAATACATTAGACATGTTTGTGTGGGTCTAGTTTTCAAGTATGGGTACCTGTGAGTCAGTCCTTGCCCATGAGCCTCTGGTTCCAGACAAACATAGGAGGTAATTGAGCACTTATTTAAGGGTTCCCAAATATCTTCTGATAGGACTATGTTCACTAAAAACATAGAGAGGGGAGGTAGGGAAGCATTGTGAGGGTGTGGGGTTACCTAACTGTCCTAGCAGGCAGCCCCAATGGATTAGGTATGGTCCAGCTAGAATACTTACGACTCTTGTTTAAAAAGCATCTTTGTTCTTTATCTGTACAAAAGTAGCTAAAAACAGGGCCTAAGCCTAGTTCCCCCATGAGATATGAAGGGCTGTGGAAATTTAAATAAACTTGATAATTGTGATATACGTGTGCTTACTATTCCACCAGACTGCTGTTCTTATCTTCTAAATGTAGACTTCTGCACAGTCAAGGACAGATTAGTATCTATTATATGTTCCTTTCTGTCATGACAATTAGCCAGAAATCAATGTGGGTTTTTTTGTTTGTTTGTTTTTGTTTTTGTTTTTCTAAGAAGAGGGCATCTAGAGTCAGGATTTACATTGAATGCGTATAGTTGCTCCATTGGGCATCTACTGTCTGTGTAAGTGTAAGTAACCCCCAAGGATTTACACCTGAGAGTAAACCGTCACTAGAAATGAATTATCTGTTAAATAAGGGAGAAAGGAGGCTTAACAATGAAAGAACAAATTTAACCATGGTGTACTCCTGAGTGCTTTTGTGGGAAAAATAAATATCACAGGAAAAAGAGATAGAAATGAGTTATGGTAGAAAATAAATACCACAAGTGACCTTTCAACTATTGAAATGTCTCTGGTTTAAGAAGCAGAGAACTATCTGTTTAATGTGTCCACTGTCTTGAAAGCTTTTTTTTTTTAAAGAATACATTTATTGAGATACACTTGATACATTATTTCGATCATGTAGACCTGTAAATTGTACATGGTAACATTAAAAGCAACTGAGAGACTTACAATTGTCTATATAATTATTTACCTTTTCCCTGGAAGATTATTTTGTGTTAGGACAGGCTTTTGTATCTTTCAACTACATCAGAGAAATGCAGAAAATATTTAAGCAAATATTAATTTCTCAATGCAGCTAAGATAGAATAATTGCCTCTGTTTTCAATTATTCATTGGTTGAAAAAGTTAAAAAGCAGTATTAAGTGCCTAATGACATTATTTTTTTTTATTGTTATTATTGGAAACAACCTTGTGAAGAATTTTTCTTGGCTCTCTTTCAGCCTTTCTTTCTCCCTCAAAATGTGTGTCATAATTCATGCCTACACATACATATGTGTTATCAGTTTGAACTGATTACACACTCTGCAACCCACCAGATTGTGCTGGTCCCATCATACCACACATACCCCTTTATCTCCCTTACTACTCAACATCCTGGCCCGAGAAGTTGTAATTCCCTCTCCACCCTACACGCACACACACACACACACACACTCTCTCTCTCTCTCTCTCTCTCTCTCTCTTAACAAATGGCTGCTTCCGAGCAAAGAGAACTGGTGATGAGGCTTAGAGTTGTCATTTAAACTTCTTCATCCACCATTTTCCCAGGCAGTCCTCACGCTTTGAGAAAACAAAGGTACTATGTCTGATTTCTGCTTTAGGGGTTCAGTTAGATAAAAATAAATCATCTAATCTTGGAGTTCCACTGAATGGATAAGGGAAAAAATAAGCTTTTTCCCCCCATCACGCATGAATCTCGGAATATTAGTGAGTGTAGTTCTGAAGGAAACCCCCCCTCTTTTGTCATAAGTTCCAGAGCCTGGTCAATGTAAAAATAACTATGTTATGTGACTATTATCTTAAGCAATGACAACATTGCAAGTTTTTTTAAAAGACACTTAATACCTGATTTCTAAATTCTTTGACATGGGTCGAATTTATTTTGTGTGGTTTCATGGTTCCACTGGTCCTTCTCTTGTTTTACACAGCGTTGGCACTGTGTCACTGGATAGGACTGGAAATGCACCATCCCTTGCTGTAATCAGTGTCTTGCCATTAGTCACTTCCCTGTCCCTTCGCTCCACCATCACTCCTTCCGGCAATACCTCAGGGTCTATTTCAATCGTCCACACCTGTTAGAGGATCTCATGACCAAGGGCTTCGTGTCGGCTGAGTCAGGGTCCAGCCAGAAAGTAGAGACTGACTTGAATATTTAAAACAGGGAAATTTAATGTGGAAATTGATTACCAGGAACTGAAAACCCACCTGAAACTGCATGTGAACTCATAGATAAGCAAAAACAAGAAGCTACTCCAGGAAGGCTGGAGGGTCAAAGGCAGGAGGGCTGGTGCCAAAATAAGAGACTGTTGAGGACTAGATTGGAGACAAAATAGAGTTTGGATAGGAAGAGATACCATTACAAGCTTTAGTAATGGCACCTGGAGCTCCAACCCTCCCAATCATTGGTAGTCTGTCTACTCTCCTTGTTCAGGATGCCATTTCTTTTTCTTTTCCTTTTTTTTTTTTTAAAGATTTATTTATTTATTTGAGAGAGAGAGTGAGAGAGAGCCCGTGCGCACACACGCATGTGAGTGAGGGGAGGGGCAGAGGGAGAGAATCCTCAAGAAGACTCCCATGACCCGTGAGATCGTGAACTGAGCTGACACCAAGAGTAGGCCACTTTACCGACTGAGCCACCCAGGCAAGTGCCCCGTTCAGGATGGCTGTTGAAATTATTCTCCAGATGTCTTAGAATTCCCTATCCTACCCCCTCGTATGCTCAACCTGTGAAACTCCTCACTCCTGATGCAAACTTACCTGTCCTTTCTGTCACCATGGATGTGGTGCCTCTCCTTTCCTCATATAGTTCCCTTCCCTGGGCTGTGGATATTATCTTCCCTCCTCTGATCAGGGAATTGAGATCATCAGTGTTAAACTGTCTTCTTCCTACCTCTGTGACAGCCCCTTCTCCATTTGCATAATGAGCGGGTCTTCCACCCTTCATTCCTAAAATATTCATATTACATAAAAGTGATATTCCCATCCTTTATCTTTCTGCCTGACCAGCCGTAATTGTGTTTTTATCCTCATAAATGCAAGATGGTTTCAGTATCCACAGAATCATCTGCATCTGAGGAAAGAAGGGAGAAAGCAGAAAGGCAAAAACAAAACAAAACAAAAACCCCACACCTCCTTGTGAAGCATTTCATTTTTATTTTGCAAGGTAAGCCCTGTCCAAGGGAATTCTGCCTACATCTAATTAGTCAAAAGCAGTGCGTGGCCACGGGCGAGTGAGAAGAGAGTCTTAAAGGCTAAGTATTTTAGTTTGGCTCATCTATGTTCCAATAAAAGGGAGAGAAATGATTTTAGGTAGGAAAATACTAGTGTCTGCCATAATCCCCTATAATTTGTTCTTCATAAAGAAATCACAGGGATTTGACCCCAAGGCGATGATCTCTTTTCAATCCTTAGTGGAAAAAAAAATCCTCCCATCACCTTAATAATGTTACTGCAGGTAAAACTGAAATTCCTTGGGCGCCTGGGTGGCTCAGTGGGTTAAGGCCTCTGCCTTCGGCTCAGGTCATGATCCCAGAGTCCTGGGATCGAGGCCCACATCGGGCTCTCTGCTCAGCAGGGAGCCTGCTTCCTCCTCTCTCTCTGCCTGCCTCTCTGCCTACTTGTAATCTCTCTCTGTGTGTCATATAAATAAATAAAATCTTTAAAAAAAAAACAAACTGAAATTCCTTGGTATAGCATGTAACAGCTCTTCGTGATTTGGCCCTTGTTTTGTCTCATTTCGTTCTTCTCCATCATCTGATGCTCTAATTCATTTGAAGTGCTCACAGTGTTATTGGTACTTTTGTCTATATTATTTCTTCTGGGAAGAACATTGCTGCCTGCATTTTCATCTGCATAACTCCTATATTTATTTATAGTGGTTCCAGTTAAAGGGCAGGAAGCTTTCTCTGACACCTGAGACCAGGTCAAGAGCCCTCCTGTGTTCCCAGGTATCCACACCAGGCACAGCTACACTCTGTTGCAAACTGCTTTTTACTTGTCTATCTTCCCACAAGACTTGATAAAAGGTATTAAGTATTTTTCATTATTTTATCCACCTGGGATATAGTATGTGCTCAATACATATTTGTTGATTGAACAAATAAATAAAATTCAATCAATGTTCAGGTTAGAGTCAGTCCATCATATAAAATCAATTCACATATACGATGATGCTGATAGGTGTTTAAATTAACTTGAATTTGCATTCGACCTCTATTTTATCACCCGGGTAGCCTAGTAAGAACTACCTAGAAACTGGAGAAAGGATCATCAATAAGTAAAATTTTTTAAAGATTTATTTATTTATTTTGAGAGAAGGAGAGAGAGTGTGTGTATGTGCATAAGTGGGAGGGGCTGAGGGGGGGGAGAGAGAAACCCAAGCAGACTCTGTGCTGAGCTTGGAGCCTGATGCGGGGCTCAATCTCATGACCCTGAGATCACGACCTGAGCTGAAACTAAGAGTTGGGCATTTAACAGATTGTGTCAACTGGGCAGTCCATCAATGAGTGATTTTTTATTCCAGTTGGAAGTGTTGCCACTTTTAATCAACTTTTAACCTTCATTCTTGCTTAGTAAAGCTTTCATAATTCTGACTTCTTACAGTGCAAAATCTTTCAGGTAATATTAATGCCTGTGTCATAAAACTAAACAGATACAAGCTGGTTATTAAGATGTTATAAGTTTAGGGATACTTTAATATAGTTTAGGTTGCCCTTCTCCTTCTTCCTCTTCTTTAAAGACAATGTGCATGATATGCCTGATTCTTTAGTGCCTACAGTGATTTGAGCCAACTTTTAAATTCTATTAGTGTGTTTATATTGGCCCTTAACCTCTGATTTTTTTTCTCTTCTAAGTTTACGTGGTCTTGAATTTTTGCCTTTTTAATTTATTTTTTATTAAAGCTTGCATAAGCTTTAATACTTCTTTTATATTTCTATTCTATCATAATTTTATTATATATGGTCTGTTGTAATTTTCCTTAATTCCTTTGTGGAATGACTCATGGTATAAACAAATATCCCTTCACATGTATACTCACACTTGCAGGAGACTGAAAAATATATAAAGGAGACACTTGCCTATGCTTGTGCTGAGAATGTTTCATAGAATCATTCCAAATGCAACATTTAGTCTAATCAGTCTGAACAGTCTACTTCTTTAGATGCATGTTTTCTTAGTCAGTAAGTATCAACACCAGAGAGGTTTAGTGAAAAGCAGTGACATAGTAAAAATTTAGATCTGTGAGAACTGATTTCAGATTTACTATAGTAGGAGAATAGAAAACACATTTGTCAGGCATCTAAAATTCTTCTTTGTGAATTATAATAAAGTTTACATAGCACTACCTCTCATTTTATGGATGAGAAACTGAATCCCTGAGAGATTAAAGAACTTGCCAGTGTCACAGGGGTAGTAAGAAACAGCCTCCAAAAATGGGATGAAATTAAAAAAAATCTCTCTTTACCATTCGTCTGGAGGTCAGAATGACCACTAAATGTATGTCCTTTGATTCTAGACACATCTATGAAAACTCCCACCTAATCCACCTATGGAATGCTGGACTGTTATTTAATTCTTTGCCAGAACATCTTTATCTGAGTTTAAATGAAATATGGCATATAGGTAGGGTTTAATAAATATTAACTATTACAAATGAAAGGGAAGATGAACTATTTTCTTTTTATATAAGGCAGTGAATTATGTATCCTCAGAAGACTTCCATAGAAAAGAGATATACACTTGACCCCTGAATGACACAGGAGTTAGCATGCTGACCCTTGTGCCTTCAAAACAATGTGGTACATTTTGACTTCCCCAAAACTGAACTATTAATAGCTTGCTGTCGACTGGAAGCCTGGCTGATAACATAAACAATTGGTTAACACATATTTTTTGTTATATATATTACAGACTGTATTCTGACAATAAAGCAAGCTAAAGGAAAGAACATGTTATTTAGAATATCATAAAGGAGAGAAAGTACATTTACGATACTGTACTGTATTTACTGAAAAAAATCTGTGTATAAGTGGACCTGCACAGTTCCAACTGTATTGTTGAAGGGCTAACTATACTGATACACTCTGACTGGTGGATCATTTTAAGTATGAGCTATTTAATTTTCCCCTCCAGGAAATTGAGTATATTTTTTACTTGATTTTAATTCCCCCAAACATTTAGTGTTATGCAAGAGAGTGTGATCGTTCCCAGGTTTGCATGGGGCTTCCCAATTTATTTAGATGGGATCTGATAGCTATTGGGTCTCCTGTGTGCTCAGGGACATCTTAACCATGATGGAGAAAAACACCTCGAGCCAACCTGTATTCTCATTCTTCTTTGGTTATTATCATCATCATTGTCACCATCATCCACAACAACAAGCATTGATTTGTCACTCGCCATGATATAATAATGTTCCAAGACGGCCTGATACAGATCTATGAGTAGTGAGACCAAAATTCATGTCGAATGGTTCCTGTGGACAAGGGAGTAAGCAGAGAGGAATAAATTGAGTGGGGGTCTGAATGATGTAGATTTGCGGTAAGCAAAATTGGAGTAGGAGGTGCTCTGGCAGAATGAGTAGGAACAATAAGAAGGTTAATTCAGTGGGTATGGTGTGTACATGACAGGTGGGGGGTCTGCATAGGGCAGTAGTGGGAGTTAAGGATGGTAGGACTGAAAATGAGAGAGATGGATTTGGATATCACTTTGGGGGAATGATAGGGGAATTTTGAAACAATTCTACTGAATCAATAAAAAAAATCTGTCCAAAATGAGAATAATCTGACTTTACAAGATACTTCCTAATTAGCTTAAGCTTGATTTCCAAGTAGCCAAGATTCTGGGATGAGTTTCAGCTCATTTCAAGCCAAGATTTAGGATGAGTTTCTTGTTTATTGAAAAAAGTTCCAATTCTCTTAAATTTTATGTCAAAAATTTGGAAAGCCAAAATAAGTAATGATGGGGGTGGGAAGATGGACAAGATTTCTGGATTATAGGAGAATGTCTTTTGAATATAGAGTTGGTATAAGATTGGAAATATCCACTCTGGAGTAAGAATTTAGACAATAGAGGACTATCTGTGTTCAGATTTAGTTTTTTAAATTGTTCATTTTTTAGAGGAAATATTATAATCCTGTATGGTTATTTTGGCTCAATCATTTATATGGTTTTACCAATTGGCTTAACTTGCTTAAAATGTTTGAAATATGGGATAAGAGAACATGCCAGAGATTAATCTTCTCATCATGCAAAAATGTCTTTAAACTTGTCTTTAAAATATTATTCCCAACCCTTGCAATACTCCAGTTACCATGACACATAAAAAACATAGATAAATCAAGTCTGGTGGTCTACTTATTTGTTAATGGGAACCTGGACCAGCAGAGGAAATACTGTGCAAACATGCCTTACTCAGGCCCATGTGGGTGGGGAAGAAGTAGGTAAACCATGCTGTGTCTACCAAATACCTCCAATAATAATGGAAAAGCAACTATTCTATTTCTCTTCTGAATGGCTGGTTATTGCCCATCTTCATAGCAGAGATAAATGGATTCACTCAAAATATCCTAACCAGCTATGTGGGTGGCCCCATTTTATTAGTAAAAAGAGTCCCCTCCATGGAAATTCTCAGTGTCTAAATTAAACACACACACACACACACACACACACACACACACACACACACACACCACACTTTCAAGAGCAAAATGTCCATGGTTAACTAGTTCAAATTATTTTAGTATGGAATAATTAATAGCTATTATCCCTTTCAATCTGTAAATATGAAATCTGTAACTTTGGCCTATATAATACAGATATTGTATATGTCTTTTGTGTTCCTTCTGTGGGCTACAAATGTAGCAATCGCTTGTATACACATTCATTAGCACAAATTCATTTACACTTGTGTACACATTCCTATTATGTTTATTAATATTGCTCTTTCTGACTCTGAACAAAAAGCACAACACATTAAAATGAAAATCTTTGCAAGCTCAGACATACAAAAATAGCCATGATACATCACACTTTTAAAGAGCATTTCATTAATAGATGGATCAGAACATACTTCTTGTTGTACATCATTTAATTGTTATGTATTTAAAATGAGACATATTTCTAATATTCTTTTCAAGCTTTCATATACTTCAAATTTATTATGTCAGTTGTTAGTGGCAATGACATCACAAGATGAATTCAAAGCAATGATTGCTTTAACATTTAAAAAGCTTAGAGCTTGCCGATTATTCAGCTGCTAAGTGAAAGTACAAATGTCAGTTTAGCTATCTATAATCTCATACTGTTTAAAGGTTCATGAATTACACATGCAGTGGATAGAAATGGAGGAACTGAATTTGACTAAAAGACCTTTTTCACAAAAAATTTGCTGAAACGGTTTCTTCTAATGTATTTTAGTGATTAATCAATTTGATTTAAAATGTTAGAATTATTTAAGGTCTGTACTTTGGATTTACTGTGAACTCAAAGCATGTTTATATTTATTGCATCAACTAAGTAAACAGCATATGCTTAATGCTTTTAAAATGCTCTCCGGTAAAATTTAGGTCAGTACTTACTTGTTAGCTATCAGCCACAAAGATACATTGACATACTTGATTAACAGTGTGCTTCTCCACAGTGCTTTGTGGAATTTCTGCAATTTTATGTCATTGGCAAAAATTCAGTATCCGCTGCTACCATACACTTAAAGGTGTTTTGCTTGCATTAATTTTCTGTACTTTTCAATATTTACACACTTTCTTTTCTAAATTATGTTTGTTTTCTTTGAAGAACAAACAATTCTATCATGTAAATATTCTTTAGAACTTAAAAATAGAGATACTCAGGAAGCATTGATTTCCTTCTAACAAAGTGTGCTAGTGGACATGGTTTCGAATACAGTAAAGACCAATAATGGCTGAAAAAGGGGGATTACTTGAAATTTTAACCATTATCTGACCCTATGAAACACTGTATACTCTTATTACCCTGTCGCTGTATTAATGGGGCCACAAAACCAGACTGGTTAGGAAAGAGATATTTTGCTTCCCTTTTCCAGCAAGAAATTTCCAGTTTTGAGCCAGATTATTGCTGGTAAGTATAAACAGGTAAGTGCTATAATGAACACTAAGAAAAATAAGGGGAGATAACTTAGCTAGAGATGTAGGAGAAGTGGTTTGACTATAGGTTGGCATTCACCAAATCCCCCTTCTCTCTACTGAAGAAGATGTTTCATGGTTATAAATTTTTCCACCCACTGTTGAAAAAAAGGCAATGTTAGTCCAAAACATTTAAATCTGTCAAATGAAAGAATGAGTGAATATATAAATAATTATACTAGTCTGGGAATTGGAAAAACCCTAAGTGGCTAAATTTATCCAGCAATCAAAGTGCCCTGCTGGATGGTGGCCATTGGTTTAAGATAAGAGTGTAGAACCACAACTGAAAAATGGGAATTACAAGGCTGAGTTCTCTTAGTTCAAAAACTGAGGCCCCTGAAACCCTCTGGTCTGGCTAGGAATTCCTCCTTAGGGTTAACACTATTAGTCTACTTTGGCCAGATGTACCAGTATCGTATCTAGGAGAGGCCAAGTAGAAATTGTCATAGAATCCTTTCAATTTGTGTTTTGGAAAGGTAGATCAATCAATTGACTAGCCAGGTTCATACACATCTGATAGAGGAATAAGACATAAGATCCAAAGATTCCATGTCATGTTTTGGAGTTGTGTATATTGTCTCATTCTGTTTCATTCATGTTGCTTACTTGGAGGTTTGGGGTCAGTGCATTCTTTACCTTCAAGATCTCTTCCATACAACCTCACGTAGTCAAAAGTCTTCAGGGTATTTTCTCTTGGAGGTCACTGCAAGATTGTCATATTCAAATCAGAGCTCATTCTGTTTCTATCCCAAGTCTACTCTCTCTTCTCAGTGGGCCCCTTCACAGGGGAAGGATCTTACTAGTTTTTCAAGTCACAGAGATGTTCCCAATAAGTCAGAACAACATTTACCCCTTCATCCCTCTTTCTTTTCCCTTCTAGCAACTATGTTCCAAACCAGTCAGGATCTTCAGTCTCCTAGACCTAATCTTAAAAGCCCTTCCTTCTTGTTGAGCTCTCCTGGTGTCCATTCAGCTGAGCTCTCATTCTTGGGGCTCTGACCTTGAGTTCCACCAAACTTAAAAAGCTTTTCCTGACTCACCTGGTCAGGACCTCCACTTCCTAGAAATAAATCAACAACATTATTCTGGGTAGAATTTGAGCATGATAAGTGGTAGTACTTTAGAATAATTTCCTAAACTCTCCCGCTAAGATCCAAAGTTCTTTGAATGTAGGGATTTTGGTTCTCCTGACTCCTCTACAGTACTCGTCAGGCAATGAATCAATGCGTATATGGTTGAATTGAACTGAAAAGCAAATACAGAGAGAGGAATGATGTAAAAGGGAGTGAGAAACTGAATGTTGAGCTGACAGAGTACCAGAGGGAGGGAAGATGGGTTTTGTAGCTTGTTAGAAGACTTGAGACCTGGCAGCTGGTGGAATGGAACAGATAAGTGAGGGTCATTTGATTTCATTAGCATTAGGATGGATCGGTGCGTCTCAAACATAGCTGTACATTTTAATCACCTAGGGAACTTTTACAGAGTTTTATTGCTTGCTCCACTCACCTCACCCCCTTCTCCCCATTCTGATTTAATTGATCTGGGAAGAGGTGTCGGTTCTTTTTTTAAAAAGCTCTGTAGATAATTTTCAGTTGGAGAGAGGGTGAAGAACCCCTATTAAAGGACACTGTTACTCAACATGTGGTCCCAGAACAAAAAGCATCGGCATCATCTGGGAGACTGAATTTCTGGCCCCATCCCAAACTTCCAGAATCAGAACCTGCATTTTAACAAGATTTCTAGGTCACTGTTATACCCAGTAAAGTTTGAGAAGCACCGCTTTATCAGATCCATTCTGATTTAGTGCTGGGGCCAAGAATCTGGCTAATATGACCTTGGAAACATTCACTGCACCTGGTTCAGACACAGCCCATCAAGCTCCAGTGGCTGCTCATATGCCGAATGGGTCTAAGAGAGGTAGGGAGGGTGGAGGAAAGAAAATGGTGCCAATAGGAAAGTAGGGCTCACACACCCTGGCAATTACTTCAATTAGCCTTGGATCCCTATATTTTTTTCAGGATCAGTTTTGTATATTGTGACTCAGCGCATCTGCCTCCTTCCTGTCTTCTCTTCTAACAAATTCACTCTCCCCCACGAAAATCTATTTCTTTGTTGATCATCCAGAGTTTTAAAGCTACTTATCCAAAGCTTCTTATGGGGAGTATTAATGCTAATGGATTTAGTGCTAACCACACCAGTCAAGATGGCAACCACATCCATGAAAGGATATTCCTGTTTCCTGCCTCTTTCACGCTGGGGAAGTAATCAATAGGAAATTTGGAAAGGATGTAGGAGTGTGTGAGGGAGGGAACGTAATCTCCTAATGTTGACAAGGGCTCTCTGTCTTTCAGTAACTAACCCAAAGTTTGCTTTTAAACTTTGAAGATTTAAAAAATTACCTCTATCTCAGGAGATCAGCTCCAGTTCACCTCCAAAGTCATCAGGCAGAATCACCTAGAGCAGCACTGTCCAAAACGGTAGCCACTAGCCAAATGTGACTGCTGAGCATTTTGAAGGTGGCTAGTCCAAGCTGAGTTGTGCACACTGCATTTTGAAGACTTAGTTTAATAAAAAGAAAAAGAATGCAAAGTATCTGATTAATATTTTTATGTTGGTTACCCTTGAAACCATAATACTTTGAATAGATTGAACCAAACAAGGTATTGTTAAAATTAATTTCAACTGTAACTTTTTGGTTGTGAAAAATTGGGTCACTGGAAAATTAAAAGTAGCTTATGTTGTATTTCTATTAGATAGCACCGATCTAAAAGAGCTGAGCATTCTTTCCAATCAGTAAACATCTAGGTCAGTATTTGCTTTCACTCTAAATTTGTTGTAATGTTAATTTATAATGAAGTAGGAGACCCCTAGACTTAAGCTATGGCATTAAGAAACAGTTATGTCTTGGGGGGCATTGGCAGGGACAGGAAATGGGAGAAATGTAAAACTATAGATAATTTAGTTTGAATCCATCTTTTCCCTCTTTACATCAGATTACTCAGAAAACTTATAAGTGTTTGTAGACAGCCTTCCGGTGACTTTCACTAGTTTAGGGAAAATTTTAGAGATGGTTTGGCATGAGCTAAAGTGATGACATTTAGTATTTCAGAACACACTTGGAAGATACATCATATAAAATTCACAAATACTTATTGAACTCCTATTATGTATAAGGCACGGTACTCTGTGATGCTCCATGCCGAAAAGATTTCATATTTTATAGAGGAGATGGCAAATAGGAGAGCATGAAGATATTCAGTCTGTTAGATCCAGTATGTCCAAACAAAACAGGTAGGACAATGTCAAGAACATATAACATATAACATGAGAGGAATATTCATGTGTCCATGAATTAGGTGGGCTGAACGTTTCGCATCTGCATCTAGTTTGTTCTTACCATACCGACACTTTCAAATCAGTCCTTAGACTTATTTTTTCTTTTTTTCATTTCTTCTTCTATAATATTGAGAGTATTATCTGTATTTCTTTTTGGATTTGGGGGCTGGCAAGTATCAGGCTAACCTTGTGTGAAATCTCATTATTTACGAAAAATGAATTGTCAGTAGTTAGAACAAATATGTTATATTTGGTCTTTCTTGGGGAAGAACGTGTTAATGAGATGAGACTCATATTTATCTGTGATTGCCAAATACTAAATTCTTAGGGTATCACAGAGAAGTCATTTATTTTTTTATGGATTATTAGATGAAATAATTTTTTCACTATGTTAACAACTTTCAGTATCTCTAACAGCTTTTCTTTTTTGAAAGGAATATTTAAAAAACCTACAATAAAATTTACCAGTGCTATATAAAGTAATGATACAATATGAATACAGAGCAATAATTGTTAGTCCTGACCAAGAAACTATAATGCTAAAACAGATAACATTCTAAATAGAAAATAGAGGGCGCCTGGGTGGCTCAGTGGGTTAAGTGGCTGCATTCGCCTCGGGTCATGATCTCAGGGTCCTGGGATTGAGTCCCTCGTTGGGCTCCCTGCTCAGCCGGGAATCCGCTTCTCCCTCTCCCTTTGGCTGCTGTTCCCCCTGCTTGTACTCTCTCTCTGTGTCAAATAAATAAATAAAATCTTAAGGAAGGAGGGAAGGAGGGAAGGAAGGAAGGAAGGAAGGAAGGAAGGAAGGAAGGAAGGAAGGAAATAGAAAGCCCTTCTGGAACCAAAAGAGAATTGATAAAGTATAATGCTACTCATTGCAAAAGTGAACAAATGTATTATCAGAACCCACAAAAACAACATATTCACATAATACCTTGGAAGAAGGTGGAGATCATGTTTTCTGAACACCAAGAGCAAAACTTAATGTGTCATAACCAGAATTTTAAAAATACTGATATTCATCACACATTACGAGACTAAGTACTGTTTCATGAAATGTTTCCTTGAGTCGTATGTGGTGTGTGTGTGTTCTGGGTCACCATGTAAAATGTATCTCTTACTGTGGACAGTAGTCAAAAATATTGAAAGAACATTACACGTTACATTTTAATGGTAGCCATTAAACTGATGAGTCCAAAGTCTAGGAAGATTACATCTTTCCCCAAAGCCACAGAACTGATTAATAAGAAAAGTGGACCGAAAAACATAATGACTCCCTATAAAGCTTACTGTACTAAGCTGCAACTTCATTTTGATCTCAAATATTTTACAGTTGAATTTGGCGAAAATATTCTGCTTCAACTTCAAAAGTAGTAGAAGAGCTTATTACCTCATAGATTCTTTTGGGCATGACTTTATAGACGGTACAGAGAAGAAAAAAGTGTACTGATACAAAGTTTTCTTCTAGTCATATTTTAGGTTTAAGTAATAGCAACTATTTTGATATATATGAAAAGGGTGGCTTCTGATTTGCTCTCTTCTGAACTGATTCTTGATGATAAATACAAGTGGACATACAGTGATGGCTAGACAGCAAATTTGGTGAGAAAGCATGAAATTGTTTGCTGCTGTTCTTCAGCTCTTTAGGACTATCGGACCCACAGAGCACAGTCATGAATTTTAACCAACTACCAGAGTGTTTATTCAATAGATTTGGATGCAGAATTCAGTATGGTTGACATGGAAGCTGAAAAAAGTCTGAATGAAAGTACTTAAAGAAATTAAGCCATTTTAAACCATTGTAAACTGTTATAAACCACTATCAGTCATGGTAAAAAGTTAAATGGAAAGGGAAAACATTTTGTAGCTATAAAAATGTATGTTCTAAATGGAAAACTAGCTAAGCAAGTGTCTCCAAAAACAGGGATGTAAGATATTCATCAACGTTTTACCATGTTACCAAGATACATCTGTATGTATTCTTGTCATTAGCATCCACTTTAGGTGAATTTTAAGAATGCAGCGTCACGAGACTTTATAACTCCAGTAGAGATGAAAGTCAGATTGAGACAATACGAAGAACTGTGGACTAATCTGGTTATAGGATTCATTCTCTTCATTTTGTCACTCTTCTCGGGCCACTGAATCTTAGTTAAGATCTGCACAAAAGTAACTCTATCATTTCTAGCAACCCTGGCAATTTGCTAGTTTCCTTTCAGTAATGAGCATGAAAATATGTATTTCTTTCTAGGCAAGTAGTCTCTTACTTTTCAATTCCATAAGTATTTTAAGATCGGCTTAAAATACTTAAAAGGTGATTTTTACCCAAAGAATTCACAAAGTGCTTATGTACATGTATAGGTGCATACACACGTAATTTAGATAATTATATCAGGATGCTTATAGAATTATTTTTAAATTACTGGTAGAATAAATATTTTTAAGTGCAGCTGTATTAACCTCACCAGTATTTTTATTGACATCTTAATTGTTGTAAAAACATGTATTTTCATATAATTATCATTAACCTACAAACAATAACCTTCTGCATGTTTAAAGTGGTTGCAGAGCTTGTTATTATAGACTGCTTTCAGTACTGTTCATTTAGTATGCTGTGTTTTTAACACAAATGTAATCCACTCTGCATTTTCCATTTAAAATGCATAAGGCAAAGTGCATCATAACAGAATGTAACTACGTATTAATCAAATTAGCACAACACTTCAAAAGCTTAGGCTTTTTGCTGGGCTACTGTTAGATCACAATTCATGAAGGAAAGAAGCAGCATAATGAACGGCTTGGCAAGGAAGCAGTTTATTTTCTTTCCAGAAAGATATAGAGTGGGTTAATTTTCATGATGGGAAAACATGTCGAGAAAGGGTAACAGTAAGCATTTAGCTAAAGGACAATAAGTGGAATTTAGAATACTATAGTGGTTTTGCCACTGATAAAACATAAATTCTGTAATTATTTGATGACACAACAGAACTCCAATGACCTATTGTTAAATTATTAAATCTTCATGACCCAAGCAAATACAAACCAGGATAGTCAATATTAATATTCAGAACATGGCAGATTAGACAATTCTTTGTCATGAACAGCATGCTATATACCAATGGAAAATATGAAATGTGGTGTATCCAATTACAGAGCTCAGTGCAAACATAACATATGCCATGCAATATGCTATAATTGTAATTAAATAATTATTGATCTTTATCAGTGTTTGACTCTGCATAATCCTAAATATGCTTGCAGCATAGTGCATCAAAAACAAAACAAAACAAAACAAAACAAAAAGACAAACCTGGGAGGAACTTAGCTGCCACAAATGGTAAAGAAGAAATCAGACAGCCAAGCAAATGGAAGTTAATTATTTTGCTTGAAAATACAACTGATTGTTATCATTAGACGTCTGGCACACACAAACTTCCTCTTCACTGCTCCTGACAAATAACAAATGAATAGCTTAGTTCCCTTTAATCTAAAACCTTTTTTCATGGAGGATTAGAATAAGGAGGGCACAGGGAGAAACACTCGCCTCCTGATTTTTTTTTAAATGGGAGTATGAGGTTATTTTAATGCTGGGCTCCGATTTTCTTTTTCCTATGTATGAGACCAGGACAGTCCATTTGGAGCAAGAAAGCAGCGAGTTTTCAAAACCAGAACTAGATGAGAGTAATTTTAATTTCTGAGCATTTACAAGTGAGTCTTACTTCACACAGAAGGTGTACTCTTTCACATTACACAAATCCTGATGTCTACACGTGTACAAAGATGCGTGGTGTCAACAGTAAGGAGTGCGTAGAAGGAAAAAGGGTGGAGAGTGTGTTGGAGGCTGGGCAAAGTGGAGAGACAGGAGAGAGGAAAAAAATGGAACAGGGGCCAACTGGAGGAGGTAGAGGGGAAATAAGAAGGATATAATGGCAAGAAGAGAGAAATTGGAGAGTGCAGGAAAGGAGCTAAGGGCGAAGCAGAGACCCGAAAGACCCCACCACCAGGGCAAGCAAGTGTTTAACTGGGTACCTGACCTATGTTCTCCATCTATCAGGTGCTGATGGCTTAGAGGAGCTCTACAGAGTGTTTATAATTCAAAACTTCTGTGACCCTGTGGTTTTATGACTAAGAAATTCTACAGCCAATGATTTCTGTAACTGTCCAGTAGTATTTCTTTCCTTCCCCACAGTCCTTTTCTTCAATAAAAGAAAGGACTTTCAATTTTTTTTTTTTTTAAGAGAGAAATTGCGAGTGCGAGCAGGAGTTGCGCGGGGAGGGGTTGGGGGAGGGGCAGAGGAAAAGGGAGAGACAATCTTAAGCAGACTCCCCGCCCAGCGCTGAGCCCAAGGCAGGGCTCCACCTCAGCACGGTGCTGAGATCATGACCTGAGCCAACATCAAGAGGCAGAGCTTAACCAACTGAGTCACCCAGGTGCCCCCGGATTTTCATTTTAAAAGGGGGGTTGCTAGGCACAATGAAACTAACATTGCTCCCATAAGGGAACTCCTAAAAATTCAGGAGCAGGCACATGGCTAAATCCTGCCACATGTTTTTGTTTGTTTGTTTGCTTTGCTTTATTTTGTTCTGTTCAGCTTTCTCTTTTATACAGAGTGGAATCCAGGGAAGCCAGTTTCTCTACCTCCATTTTAGACAGAGAATTGTGCGCCCTATGTATTGTCATCTGTTCCGCAGTATCTCTGGTCTGTACCCACTAGATGCCAGCAGCACGGTCCCCGAGTCTGATAACTAAAAATGATTCCAGAACTTGCTAATGTCTCTGGGGAGCAAAAATTGTTGTGGACTGAAAACTACAGGCTTAAACCAAAGGAAATCATACAGTTAGGACATCCCAAAGATAAAGTAAATGAGAAACTTTTTATATTTCATGGTGCAAAGCACCCTCCAAGTAGTCCAGAAAAATTGAAAAAATCGTCATGTCAAAAGATAAATTTGTAATCGCCCAAATCCATTAAAACACAAACTTGGGTCCTTAGAGTGCATAAAGCTCCAAAATTCTATGTAGAAAGTAAATTTGAGCTTTTTTGTTTTTTGTTTTTTAAGATTTATTTATTTTGCGGGAGGGAGGGGCAGAGGGAGGTGGAGAGAGAAACCTAAGCAGACTGCACTGAATGAAGAACCTCATGTGGCCTTGAGCTCACGACCCTAAATGTGTGACCTGAGCCAAAACCAAGAGTTAGATGCTTAACTGCCTGTACCACCCAGGCACCTCAGAAAGCAAACTTGGGTTTTAAATAGTATCCTAAGGCTGAAAGAAGAAATGAAGGAAAATCCAAGTGGGATTTAGAGAGAGAGAGAGAGAGAGAGACAGAGAGATTCCCCTTTTAGGTCAATGTCCACATGATTTGAATGTGTCACATTTTGAAACAGCCCATATGAATTTAGTAAACATAGCATAGTCTGCCTTGAAAACCTTCCCAGAGAGACTAAAAACTACAGTTGGGTCAGTTTATACTCACATCAGTCTCTGATTAGAATCGCACGGCAGCAGGAAGCAACATGGCATTCAGTTTCGTGACTTAGTTCTGGTGAGGGAAAATAAAATTTTCTGTGCTGACCTTGCCTGAAGTTGATGTTTCCTCACAGCTATCCTAGAGGACAGAAGATTTAAATGACAGGACTTTGGCCTTCAAGGCTTTTCTGGGGGTTATTCTGGGGAAGACCCTGTTTTTTTAGCCACACCAGACACGTCTTGCCACGAAGACACTCCGTAGTGCCTCCTCGCTGACGAGCGACTGCTCTCACGTGGAGCATTTCCTGGAGCTGTACTGTGGGCATGAGAATCATCTGGAGCGCTTGTTACAAAGCGGACTGTTGGGCTCTAGCCCCCCAGTTTCTGACGCAGGAGATCTGAGGTGGCTCTGAAAATGTTCCTTTCTAGCAAGTTCCCCCATGGGGCCGACGCTGCGTGTCTAGTCTGAGATCCACATGTTGGAGTCTATCTGCCTCAGTATTTCCCAAGATTAACCTCACACCGAGTGATTATTCCTTTCAGCTGATTTTTAAAAATTTGCTTGAGTGTTGGGTTAGTGATGCCTTTCTTAAGTTTGCTTATATGTTGCCTTTGACTAGTTCACTGTTTTTTTTTTCATGATAAAAGCCTTGTCTCCTCCTGTAGAAGATTTGCTTTGCCTTTCACTTATCACATAGTGCTGAGCACACAATAGATTCCTAATAAATGACTCCTGAATGTAGAATGAATGAAGACAATGTAAAGTGTAAAGTCACAGTATATTTTATCCTTTTGATTTTTCTTCATCAAAAGTAGCTATGTTTTAGCTTAGCCTAATACCAACTCCATTTTCTTCGCACTTTAAATCTCTCCCCCGCCCCGTGCATATAGACCTCATTTAGGAAGAACAGGAACACATATTACGGCTTACATACTTCAACATGAAAAGCATATAAAAGGACTTTATAGCCATACTTCTATTTTCATTATCTAAGTGTATTAGGAAAAGCAAACCTATTACATCTTCCTTTTGGGAAGCCAAAAACATCTGGAATTTATGTTATGAGAAGGAGCTTTGACAGACTTTATTTGACATGTACATCAACTGCAGAGAAAAAAAAAATCACCAGAGGAAATGTTAAACTAAGTTATGATGCTGTCCTGCCAATAGAAGATTTAAGCTGGCTTGTTGGCTGTGTCCTGAAGAGGCATTAAAATATGAAGGCACAAAATGGACAGCTGTTTCAGAGAGATCAACCCTGCATTATCCTAACTGATACATAAATGTGCAATATAATGTATAATTCTGGTGTGGGGCTCCAGAAATGAGATAATTCTTAAGAGCAAGGCTCAAGTGATTTGTCACCAGACCCTTCGAAGCAACACTTTGTGTTACATTGCTGCACACTTTGCTTTTATTTAATGGGAGCTATATCATTTTTATTTGATTTCTTATTTATATTTCAGAATTCTTGAAAGGTTATTCTGCTATCAAAGTGAAACTATGTATATACTGCCAAGCCGTTTCAGCTCACATATGTATAAATAAGAGATTTCCCCTGCCCCTGACTCCTCAGGGTTCACTGAGAAATTCCACCTTTCATACCATGATCTGTAAGAGGGAATGGACATAATGTGTCTGTCCTTTTCCCCTCTCGCTCCAGAACATATCTCCAGATGTCCTCTGAAAGTGTAAAAGGAAAAAGAAAATCCTTTCTTTTTGCCTTTATTCCTCTTATTTCTGCATAAGATGCCCACCCCACACACAAATTGAGCTTCAGATTCAGAAACATAATATACTATTTGGAATTAAGATTCTTCCAGAATATCCATGGCACGTGAGCATTGTAAATGTCATATTTAGAGACAGGGGTTTTCTAAGAAATGTATGCTTTTAGCGTCATAGTGGTTGGCAAGGAAGAAACCCAGAAGTGCTTGTTCCCAGCTTTCTTAGCTTCTCTTCTGCACCTGTCTTGTTAACCCTCTCTTTCTTCCCCAGGAGAGCCCATGCTGCCCTTCCCCCAAAGACACAGTGAAACAGTTCCCACAAATACAGCGTAGGTGCCTGGCTGTGCTGTGGGGGCAGATATTTTCATGACATATCGCCTACTCCTTCTTGAACAAATCTGCAAGGACCTTTTTTGCTATTGCTGTATGTAAGTATGACCTCCTTAACCTCATTGAAGAGATCTGGGTCAGAAGATACTGAATATAAAAAATCTAAGAAAAGCCAACGTTGGGTCACAACCTTTAAAGCACGTATTAAAAGTTTACAATAGCCAAGACATGGAAATAACCTAAATGTTCACTGATGGAAGAATGGATAAAGAAAATGTGGTACTTACATACAGTGGGATATTATTCAGCTCTAAAAAAGACAGAAACCCCATTTTCAACAACATGGATGGACCTGGTGAGTGAAATTTGCTTAGTGAAATACGCCATACACAGAACAAATACTACATGATTCCAGTTATATGAAGAATCTAAAATAGTCCCAAACTCATGGAAGCAGAGAGTAGAATGGTGATTGCCAACGGCTGGGGGGAAAAGTAAACAGGAGGCGTTGGTCAAAATGTGTCAAGTTTCAATTTTTCAAGATAAATAAATCCTAGAGATCTACTGTACAGCACAGTGCCTATACTTAACAATAGCATATTTTATACATAAACACTTGCTAAGAGGGTAGATCCTATATTAATTATTTTTATCACGCACACATAAATGAAAAAAATAATGAGGGAGAGAAGAAACTTTTGGAGGTCATCAATATATTTGTGGCATAAATTGTGGTGAAGGTTTCACTGGTATATACTTATCTCCAAACTCATCAGGTTGTGTACACTAAACATAGTTCTTTGTATGTCTACCATACCTCTATAAAGTATTTTTTTCTTCTAAATAAAGTTTAGATTTTTACCAACATGTTGAAGCACTCAAATTCAAGATGACATAATCGGAAAACTTATAAAATAATAATGACATATTTTTCCAATATATTAATTTATAATATGCAGTGAGTGGTATGCTCCGGTAATGGCAAGCACCCTTAAAGTTGTTATGAAGGGCATTGGTTTCTGTCAGTCTTAGCAGTTTGTCTTTGGGGAATATCTGTGTAACCTTATGTGAAAATAAGTAAAACAATCTAAATCTGAGACCCTTCATGAAGGTGAGGTCACAGCTAAATGACCATCTTGACCTGCTTTGAATAGGTACTGTATGCAAGATATTTTCCAACCCATTTTGGAGAATTAGGCTTATTTCACAGATTTAAAGCATCGTGTAAACGTGAAAGAAACTGAGCTCTAAAGATATCTAGATTACACTTTTTAATCTAGCATAATTAAAATATATTTAGCTCTTGTGCAGAAAAATACAAGTTGTACTACTGGTTAATGCAAGAGAATTTTCTGGTATTCAGTCCATATGTGCCTATCTCTCAGCGCAGTTGAACACCAGTGAACGTGACATTCAAGCTCTGGTCAAATGTTAGTTACATCCAAGTAGGATGTTTTTACTGAAGAAACTTTAGGGCAGTTAACTGTACTTAATTGTACAATGTACTCTACAGTTAATATTGGATTAATACATCAGGTTTATGTTCACCTCCACTTTCCATGTCCTAATGTCTCTGTCTGGCTAGTGGAGACTCTCTAATTGTCCCCACAATGTGGGGACAAAGTTATTTTTACCTGAAGCCTAGTTCTAGAATTTCCAGCCAGTTTTGGTAGCTTCCTCATATTTATCCTCCCAAATTCCCCTCAACTAGATGCTCCCTTTGCTGTTTATAATGGGAGGCATATATTGAAGGTATGTTTCTTTACCCACACTATTCATCAAGCACCTATGGTTTTAAATTTAAGTTTTCCAAACCCTACCATTCTCGATTTTCTTCTCCTGTCCTATCTTACTCTCTTTTGAAGGATTTACTTCTTTACACACTTCCAATTTTGCATTTCCTCTGCGAACTAGAGGTCTTACCTGGAGACACAGACACCTGTTGTTTTTCCCTCCCCAGTGCCTATTTCCCCTGAGCCCTCAGTAACAGCCACTCAGTATTCCTTTGGCCAATCACTCTTCTTCACATCATTCCTTGTGGTTTGGGTGGGGCTAATTTCACCTCTTGGTCTAGTAGCAGACCTGTACCAACCTGGCCAGTGAGGGTGAGACCTGGGACTTCAGCAGCCACAGTTGGGAAAGAGAAGCTCTCTTCTACTGAGGTAGAAAGCAGAGCTGATGTGCCTGACTTTTTAGTTATATTTGCCAAAACATGCTCTCTTTTCTTCTCCCGTTCTCTGTTGCTTTATTGATTTATGAATACCCACGATGGACCCATGGCATGGTAGGAAGCGGGGTGCATACAAAGAAAGTATCTTACAAGCTGATTTTATAGGCAAGACGAATGCCCAAGACCTAGAAAGCAGCAAACAGTATATATTTAAAACTTAAGTGCTAAGACACAGACCATAAATATACTAAGTCTGGAGAAGGCAGAGAGCTTCAGGGTGATGCTCCCTGGAGGTAACTTTGGATCAGAGGTGTTAATTAAACTGGAATTTGAGGAATACACAGAATTTCGATAGTTGTAGAGGAAGGGGTGAAGCTACCTAGTTGGATACCAAGGAGACCTTCTGCCTGCAAAGAGATTTGTGTTGGAAAGTGCCCTGTGATAAGGTTAGCTATGTCATGACACCAAACTATGAAAAGTCTTTAAGATAAGAGAGGATTTTATATTTAACAGAGTATGAAGATGGGAGCAATTCTAATTTGGTAAGCAAGGAATGATATGCTGAAAGCAGTGATTTGAGGTTGCTGAGTCCTCAAAGCTGGTATGCATCAAACTGTCTTAAATATTTGATAAAAATACAGATTTCAGCTTCCCATTTCAGATCTACTTAATCTGAATTGCTGGGTGGGGAGACCAAAAATCTCTATCTTCAACAAACACCTATGGTGATTTTAATACACAGCCAGATTGAGTGGTTTGTAAATCCAACATAGATTAATTTCACAATCATATTGAGCTTTAGGCTTCTTCCATCTTTTTTCATATCATAATTTCATCCCATCTCTCCATCATGCGATACTCCATCTGCCTCATCTTCATTTAATGTACACTCTGAGATGCGCTATTAAAAATAACAATGGAGGGCGCCTGGGTGGCTCAGTGGGTTAAAGCCGCTGCCTTCGGCTCAGGTCATGATCTCAGGGTCCTGGGATCGAGGCCCGCATCGGGCTCTCTGCTCAGCAGGGAGCCTGCTTCCTCCTATCTCCTCTCTCTCTGCCTGCCTCTCTGCCTCCTTGTAATCTCTCTCTGTGTGTCAAATGAATAAATAAATTCTTTAAAAAAAAAAAAATAAATAAATAAATAAATAAAAATAACAATGGCTTCCCACCCTGTGTATGACTCAGTTTACTCACTATGAGATGGGCTGGAAGTGTGAGTGAGGGGCCAGAAGGAAGCCTACAATGATTTACAAATGGAGGCAATTCTACATGGAAATGGGTGGGAAGGTGTGTGATCCTGAAGCTTGGTGCTCTTCTCCTCTCCAATGAAACTGCATGATTGAGCCACACAAATGCCAAACCTCTTCTCATTGCCTTCCTCTGTCCTCTTTTTTGTGGACCTCACTGAAGTGTTGAACTACGCATGCGCCATGTAGATGTGTGCAGTTTGCTTCCTTGCCAAAGGCAAATGGCCAAAGGAACAGTGGGAGGCTGAAGTCCAACTGCCTTGGTGTTCTCTAGTAGGAATGTATCCACCCAGAAGAACGGGTGCTATTTTCTACTCACAAGGCAGGAGGCACCTGAGGTGGAGTCTGTCTTGGGAAGGCTACCCTTTTATAATCTGTCTGCTTTCAAAGGGAAATTTTTAAAAATTGGTTTAAAAAAAAAAAAAAGAAAGGTGCCTGGGTGTCTCAGTCAGGTAAGCATCTGCCTTTGGCTCAGGTCATGATCTTGGGGTCCTGGGATCGAGCCCCAAGTTAGGCTCCCTGCTCAGTGGGGCATCTGCTTCTCCCTCTACCTCTACCCCTCCTCTTAGTGGTTCCCCCCAAATAAAGGAATAAAATCTTTAAAAATTTGATAAAAAAGAACTCTGACTATACACTCTTAAAAATTCTTCTCCCTTTCCCCCCCACAAAAGATATAAAGCTTTTCTTGTCTGCTTCTGTCTCTCTGACCATTCCCCTGGGTTCTTTTCTGAATATTCTTCAATCTCACAACATGGAGGTAATGACCTGAGTTGAAATCAAGAGTCAGATGCTTAACTGAATGAATTACCCAGGCACCCTTGTTTATTTTTTTATTTCAAGAATACGATTTCTTTCAACAAAGACTACTGTCCCCTTTGTTTCACTTATGCACTCTTCCTAGCAAGTCAGAGCCAGTATGTCCTGCCACTTCTTCTATATCTTGGGATATTAAACCGTCACCAAGATACAGTAAGAAACAGATATTAGTATAGTTGCAGGAAATATCTAGCAAATGTCCGAGTGACCTGACTACTTTCTCTTTGTTCCTTGCATTTAATTTTTTTTTACACCAAATCTTATGTTTTCTTCCTTCACAATATCTTCAGGGTCTTTCTTTTTACTGTCATTGCCCTGGTTAAGGGCACTTCAACCTGGATCAATGCAAAAGGCTTCTCACTTTCTCCTCATGTTCATGTTCTTCCAATCTATACTGAAATCAACTATCAGATAAATCTAAAATAGTGTGTTTAACACCTAACATTCCTGCTCATTAAACGACAAGAATCCTGAGTAACAACAGACAATGCTCTCACTTCTCGGCTTGGCACTCAAGGTCTACACAAACAACTTTGCAGATTTGTCTTCTACTTCTTGCTCATTTTTGACAGTAGTCCGTAAGCCTAGACAAATTTACATGGTTCCATCTCTGTGCCACAGTTCAAATGTCTTCTCTTTTCTGGCTCTGTACATTCTAACTCCATTCCTTCTGGCATACCAGCCACCTTTTCTGACATCTACTTTGTATAATGCATTGTGGGAAATTCAATGATGATAGGCAAAATTTCTGCCTAGAGGAGACTTTGTGACTCACTATTTATCATAGGAGACAGAATACTGTGTAGAACTCTGTAGTGTGAAGAGCATACACTGATATAGTAGGGAGAAAGTGACATCCTCAAATAGATGCCTTTATCTAAGATTTAGGAAAACAAGATGAGAAGAGATTATTTTTCTTCAAGGGGTTTGTGAAGGGATTTATGGAGGAAGGGCCTTCTGAGTTGGGTTTTGACAGATGGCTAAGATACCGATATATTGGAGTATGGGCATTCTAGGATAAAGGAAGAGCTAAGAGTTCAGGATGATGGAGTATAGCATGTATGTATGTGGTGAGTGGGGAGAAGATAGCTGACTTAAGGCTGGGGAGGTAGAGGGAGCAGTGCATTTTGCTTTGTGGTCAAGGGGACCTTTGATAAGTTCTGAGCAATGGAATAACACCATAGAATCTGTAGTTAATAAAAATATCCCTGGCTGCAATACATCATGGGTGGCTAAAGCTGGTGATTAAATGGGAAGTTCTTGTCATAATCTATGCCAATGGTGATGAAGCCCTGAATTAGGGAAACCAGCAAGACTAGCAAGGTAGGGTAAATGGGAAAGGAATTTTTACAATAGATTGTATAAGCCTAGAAAGAGACAGGTATGGGGCATTTGGGAAGAACATTGAATTATTCAATACAATTTCCTGGGGCACTTAATATGTGTCAGGAGATCTGCTGTGGGCTAGAAATAAAAAAAAATCATACTCTAAAAGAAAAACTTCACAATCTAGTTAAGTATAGAAATATAAACAAATAAATACCACACAAAGTAACTAACATTGATCTATCTTCTATCTATCTATCATCTTTCTCAGGGAATGGAGATGTGAAAGAGATGACTTACTAACATGCATTTAAACTGGTGCTTGAAAGATAAGTAGACATTTGATAAATAATATGGGGTAGATGAGATATTGAGGCATAAAGCACATGGTGTGTTCTGAGAGCAGTTGGGGAAGGCAGCAGAGGCACCTGGTCGGAGGTGAAAAGGAAAATTAGCTACATTGTGCTCAACATTTCAATTTGTTCTGAAGGTGATAATAAAACAGAAAAGGGTTTCAAATGATGTCTGTGTTTAGAAAAGTAACATTGAGCTGAAGATGAACTGGGGTAAAGATCGAAGGCAGGCAATTCAGAAGGGAGCGCTTGCAATAATTCAGGTTAGAGATAATGAAGCTCTGGACTTGGGCAGCAGCAGAGGGAAAGAAAATGGAAGATTAAACGTTGATGTAGTTGGTGGAAACTGGATATAAAGCACAGCTGAATGTAGAAAGAGGTTAGAAGGTGACTGTGAGGATTTTAGTACGGATGATTGAGCTGCTGCTGCTGCCATTAACTGACAAAGAAAATAGAGCCTGAAGAACAGGATTTATGCAAGAAAGGGTAAGAGATAATCATAATAACTAATATTTACCAAGTATTTATATACTGGGTTCATTGTAGCATTTTAGGTGAGTTAACTCTTTAACCCTCACACTAGAGAAAGGAAACTGGGACCCTCATTATCTCTGTTACACAGATGAAGAAATTAAGGCACAGGGAGCTTACGTAACTTGTCTAAAGTTGCACAGCTAGTCAGAAGCAGATCCGGAATTTGAACCCAGACAGTCTGGTTCAAGAAAGTGCATTCTGAATTTTAAGTTACCTACTCTTGCATTGAATTTTGGACCTATGGAGCTTTCTGGATCAGTAGAGAGTTGAAACTCTGAAGTGTGGGAGAGAAGCCGGAGGTAGAGCTGCAGAAAGGAGAGTCAGTAATGTAGAGTAATAGGTGGAGTGAAAGTTGAATTACAGAGGAGAAGACTGAGGAAGAACCCTTGGAAAGGTTTCTCATCAGTGCTTGGAAGTGGTCTGTGAGTCCAGGCAAGAGGCCAGTGCAATAGAGACATGGGGGCGGGGGCAGGATGCGGAGTGCCTGAGTAGCAGAACAGAAATACTGCCAGTAAGAAAGATGTGTTTACCAACACTAAGACCAAGATGATAAAGGACTAAAAAAGTCATGGTATTTGGCATTTGAAGATGAGTTCATATCTTTTGAGAAGGTGGTTCCAGATAAGGGTTCTGGAGAGAAGCTAGCGATCAATAGGTTGGCTTACACTTTGCAGGTGCAGAAGGAGGGTGGTAAGCACAGACTTTGGTTTTTTAAAAAATTGTGGTAAAAAAAATGTAACATGCAAACTGCCCTCAATTTCTTAAGTGTACAGTGTTGTTAACTATAAGCACAGTGTTGTACAGCAGTTCTCTAGAACTTTTTCATCTTGCATAACTGAAACTTTATACACATTGAACAGCAAGAAGAAAAGGTAGGTAAGTACCTGGGGAGGACTGGGAGTTAAGACAGGTTTTTACTTTTGTTTTTAAATGTTTTGGAAATAAATAGTGTAGTAGGCCCACAAGGAGCAGCAGGCAATGAAATAGACAATGTAAAAAATAGAATAACTTTCTTGATGGTAGATATTGGCTCTAATGTACAAATGGAAATTGTTATTTTTTAAATTTTTTAAATTGTTATTTTTCAAACACCTTGCTATGAAAGATCAGGAACTGAGGAGGCTGTTGGACAGACTCTATTCTTTTTCAGTGAACTTAATTAATCTTAGAATGATCATACGAATGTACAGTGATATTACACCTGTCTCAGGACTTTACTACATCATGGATGGAGTTCCTTTAGACCACTTCCCATTTGTGGAACTCGTCATCTTTCTTAGGATTCTGAGAGGTGCTTTGATTCCCTTGTTCTGAGACTCCATTTGAGTTTTCCCTTCTTGGTCTTTGTGTCTGTGTTCTATAGTCCCATTCCCTCTCCCATCCCTAATGGGACAGAGTAGCTTCATCTGCCTCTGGTCTTATTTTCTGCATTAAGGAAAGTGATCAGATAGAAATAATCTATGAAGATAACTAAAAAAGTGTATGTAGGATGACCTCAATCTCCTAAAGGAGATAGGAGGTGAGGTCATTTGCCCAGAGTGAGTGAAAAGAGTGATCTTAAGGGTTTCGGGAGAATGGAGGAAATTTGGAATAATTTGGAAAATTCACTGTGAATAAAAGGATTTCCAAACAATCCTGAGGAGCCTATGAGATTAGGTATCATAAATTTGTAGTGGAGCCAACTGGCAGTTTCTTGACCTTTTCCAGTATTACTTGGCAGTGGGATGACAAAAGCAGAGAAAACAGATGGTTAGGTTTGTCCAACATTGGGGATTGGCAGAACAGCTGCAGAGGAAGTTTGAGATGGGTTAAAGGATCCTTGGTTACTAGTGAGAGATAAGAATGGAAGAGAAATGGGTGACCATGGTGTTCAGGCTAGTCAGATAAACAAATGAACCAGCGAAAGCCAGAAGCTGGCTGAGGAACAAGGGAAGGAAGGGAGTGAGGAGAAGGGTATAGAGATAAAACAAGAGTCTAAGGGACAAAGAACGGGGTTAGAAGGTGTGGGAAGGAGTACAAACAGTCAAGGGCATGGGTATAACTCTCAGAGTGGTTTGCTTCAGCATTTGGGAGCCTGGTGGTAGAAGAGAAAATGTTCCAGCGATGATAGGATGTAATATATGACTTCCATAATGGGATACAGCAAAAGGTCGTGCTAGTGGAAAAAGTGGAGGAAATGAAGGTCTAGGAGGTTGAAAAAGTTATCAACTATAATGTTGAGACTAGCTTCAGGGTGGATTAGAGATGAAATCTGGGTTATAAGTATGACATTCCTTATAGGTTAGAAAATGAACAATGTTGTGACAGATTAGAAAGGTCTGGCATTAAAATCATATCAACCTGGATTTGCATGTTCAAGTCATGGTCAGCCATATACTTGCCATGTGGAAGGTGGAGGAATGAAGAAAAAGACAAACACCTTGTTTAAATTTTACTTTTTGGTATAAAAAACATTTAATGTAAAACAAAAAACCCGTTAATATTTGTATTATATTTAATGCTACTAAAAAACAGTCATTGCTTCTTTTTTCTGAATAATCTAATGTTAAATATAAAGGTAAAGAAGATTTTTTGTGATATCTGAAGGAAGGTTCTTGGTCATATTTATGTGATAGGCCCCCCAGATCTATTATTGACTTATTATCCATTAAATTATATTTCTGGACCATGGACATTATTTTTAAAATTCTGGGACTAAAAAATAAAACTCTGTATTTAACACAGGGCTTTGCAGCCACATGACCAACACATTTCAAGAATAATTCTGTTTTCTCTTTCAATTCTCTTCCTGAGATGACTCTGCAACACGGAAAGAATTATTAGGCATCAGTTTTGTAACACTCAAAATGACTGGAAATGATCACCTAGTTGTCATGGTGACATGGTTGGATGAGGTCATCCACTTTCTCATCCAGTCAACAATTGCATACCTCACCACAGCCCCCAGTGAGAACTGCAGCTTTGCTAACTGCCAAATGGAAAGACCTGCTAAGTTATCAAATCCATTCCTAGCCAATGCAAGATTAGTCTTATTTACACATTCCTGCGTGTTTTACCCATCATGCTTTTAAATGACTGAAGTCACCTGGCTCCAGCTGCTGTCTCAGCCTCTGCTTCTTCTCTGATCATCTCTGAGGGAACACTTCAATATTCTGCTCAATTTTCTCTTATTCTGTTTCACTTCAGTCAGTTAGGGCCCATTTTAAATGGCTACACCTTAGTAAAGAAATGTTAGGGAATAATTTTGGGGTTGATGTGACTATGTCATTAACTGATTTATGGTGAGTAGGGATTTCTGGTCAATCCTTGGGTGGATTATTCTCACATATTATATTGGTTTGGCTAGACCTCTGATATGGTTTTGACCCAAACTGTGTACACTAAAAGATCCATTTATTTATTTATTTTAAATTTTTATTTATTTATTTAACACAGAGAGAGAAACACAGCAAGAGAGGGAACACAAGCAGTGGGAGTGGGAGAGGGAGAAGCAGTCTCCCCACCAAGCAGGGAGCCCAACGCGGAGCTCGATCCCAATACCCTAGGATTACGACCCAAGCCGAAGGCAGACGCTTAATGACTGAGCCACCCAGGAGCCCCTAAAGGATCCATTTAAAATAGATCTGGCTTTTAGATAGTTTCCCCTAATTGTCTCCACTTAGCTTGATTCCAATTCAATTCTCAAAGTCATATTTCTGTTTCACCTTCGTGCTTGAGAATCAGCTCTTCCTATGCTGACTAATTTTCAATGTCCATGTTTTAATCATCAAATTATTGGAAGTCTCTAATGCACTTGGTTTGCTGGTATATCCCTGCATATCACTATTTCTTATTCATCCTATAATCCAGGACTATAATGCCTATAATTCAGGAAACCTTTGTGTGTTACCTTCCCCCTACCCTCTTGGGCTGGGAGAAGTACCTTCCTTAGGTATTTCTACAATATTATTCAGTGTTTTATTCTGTCAATGCACTGGCATGTTGTATTTTAATTATTTGTTCATATCTCAATTTCTACTACTGGATTTTGAGCTTCCTGAAGGTAGAGCAATGTTTTATTCTTTATATTTCTAGTATTTAAGAATAGACTAGACAATCAGATCATATATATTGACAGAAATAATGTACAAAAAATTTTGCAAAATCCAGGATTTTTTTTTTACCAGGTGGTCATTGCATTTGGATCCTTATCCACTTCAGTATACATAATTTGTAAAGCAATTCATTTATTTTGGTTGCATATTTTTGTATCTCTATGAGCAAATAGACTGGTTTCCTTTACTATTCTTGTAAATGTAAATGCTAATGGTGATAGTGGTGCTGAGGGAGACAGAGAATCAACTCGAGGTGGATGTATATTTTACTTATTAGATTCTCAAGCCCAGTTCTACCCAGGGAAGTTGGTTGGATCACTTGTAAGACAAAAGTACTGTTGCCCATTTAGGATCAAGAATTAGGCTAGATGGCACACCTCTGTTACTTTTAGAATTATTCACAGTAGCTGAGAGGTGAAAAGAACCCAAATATCCATCAATGGATAAATGGATAAAGAAAAGGTGGTATATATATACAACGCCATATTATTCAGCCCCTAATAAAGAAGGAATCCTGTCTCTTGCTACAATATGGATGAGACTGGAAGACATTTGCTAAGTGAAATAAGGCAGTCACAAAAAGACAAATACTACATGATTCCACTTATATGAGGTATATAGGGTAGTCAAACTCACTGAAACAGAAAATGGAATGGTGGTTGGTGGGGGCTGAGGGGAAAGAGAAATGGGGAGTTGTTGGTCAATGGATATAGAATTTCATTCTATATGTTGTAAAATGAAAAAGTTCTAGAGATTTGTTGTCCAACAACATAAATATAATTAACACTACTGAACCATATGCTTAAAAATGGTTGAGATGGTAAATTTGTACATGTTTTTTACAATTAGAGATAAAATAAAAAATAAAGAGTAAAAAAATAAAGAGTCAAAGAAAAAAAAAAACTAGACTAGATGCTGGCAAGGTGAGTACTTCTGACTTTATGTCTCCAAATCCCCTTATCTGACCAAATCCTAATTGGTTCTGTGATTCCAAAGGTCTAATGTTGACAAGAGATACAGAAGAATGAACCCAGGACAAGAAATTTTCCTGCTTCTATACCAACAGCAGAATTGATCTATCCTTATTGTGCATGAGTCTTCTACTGTGGGCCTCACACTGGTGCCTGAAAGAAGATTCAAGGGTCCAGTGCTCTCTCTTTAAAGTATGAGGTAGTCTAAGAAGAAGCCCATCCATTGTACCAGCTGCACAGAGTAGCCACAAATGATCATAAAGAAGTTAAACAAGTGACATGTTAAGGAACGTAAATTTTATACTGTGGGTAATGTAAGCTTCTGATAGCCTTTTAGCATAAAACGAAATGATCAATATGTGAGCTAAAGCAATCACTCTGTTGGAGCGGTGTCAGAGAGGCGAAGGGAAAAGAGACTGTTTAAGATGGAGAGAGCATTCAAATGCACCAGTGTTCTTTGGCTTTGCTGACGGGTGATCATTGCAATACCAGAGTTAATGTCATGATGGGGGTAAAATGACAAGCCTAGTGGCTGAAGAAGTGAATGGAAGTCGAGAAATCGGAAAGAGTGAGTATAACTGGTGTCTTGGGAAGGAAGGCAAGTAAAGTATTATTTAGAGGGGAGGTTTAGTGGAATATTCCCCCCCTAGGATGGAAGAGACTTCAGTATGGTTAAGCTTAGGGTAGAGAGTTAACAGGGAGGGAGATGCTGGAAACAGAGGGTTGACAGATGGAGTTACCAAAGCGACTGTGAAGATATGGAGCTAGAAATAGGAATTAACAGTCGAAAAGAGAAGGAAACCTCTATTATCAGAAGAGCAAAGATAAAATGTGCCATCTTGGGCTTTAAGATTTCTGAGACTGGGGGCACCTGGGTGGCTCAGTCAATTAAGTATCTGACTCTTGGTTTTGGCTCAGGTCATCTCAGGGTCATGGGATGGAGCCCTGTGTTGGATTCTGTGTTTGGTGGAGGATTCTGCTTGAGTTTCCCACCCTTTCTCCCCTCCCTCTCAATATGTCCCCTCCCCCGACTTGTGCTCACTCTCTCTCTCTTAAAAAAAAAAAAAATTTCTGAGGCAATGTCAATGGCCCTTCTAGATTCACAAAATGAAAGCTTAGAGTCAACTTTTCACAGGTATTATTGTGCTTAATTTTGATTGAATTAATTTGGTTTAATAATTTTCTAGCCAAGGAGAACAACTCAAGGTGATTACTAAGGATGAGTTATAGATGTTTCTTAGCTTTACTGGAAAATATGACAAGACGCAGAGATTTTCCAAAAATGTCCCACTTTGGGTTAAGCATAATGACAACTGGTCAGATGACCTGGCCTCTCAGAGAAGCACTAGCCTTGAGCTCAGGTCAGTCCAAGGGAAGCCGGTGAAGGACATGTCTAGTGAAAAATAAAATTGTTTAAATAATGCAGGATGTGGCTTGGACTGAAATTCAAATCATTTTCTTACTAAATGATTTCCCAATGATCTCTTTATAGGGAGACTGTAAGGTTGGAAATCTTTTCTTAATGTTTTTAAAGTTATTTCATGATGATTCAGATTCTATTTCTGTTCAGAGTACTAAGCTTATTTATAATCTTTTAACTGCTTTTTCCCCGTAGCTATTTTTATATCATTACAAAAGAACTCCTTCAAAATGGTAAATTGCCGACCCCCTCTTCATCCTGGCGTGACTATTCCTCCTCATTTCATTATTTTTATTATGTAAATAACTGTATCATTAAATTCTCAATGCAAGCTCCAATTGAGATGTGAAGGGCAAGTATTCCCAAGAAATACAATCTTTTTAAGATGCATTGCTTTATAGGGAACACTAAGACCCATTGTGAACACAACATGCGGCCATAAAATGATTAAAATGTCCTTGGTAATAAAATTTTGCCCCTAAGTTACTGACAACAGATCAGTATTTTTAAGCATCAACCACTACCTGGTACTGTGGGGGTCGGGGATGAGAACGTACACTGTTATTTGCTCTAAGGCAGACTACATAAATTCCTGACTGTAGAGGAAGGTACTTGATGGAGTTTTCCATTGTAAAATATAATACATTCTCCAAAACATCTAATTCTTTACATATACTTTGAAAATTTTCCTGCATCATTAGAAGAATATTGAGTGTGACTGTATGTGCATTCTCAGAAAAAGTATTTATTGGGCATTTAATGTTAAGACATTTTGCCAATAAATGATCCTTTGGGATTCTCCTTTTCCTCAATACAATTTCTTTTTGATCAGGAAGACCAAACTGTCTGACCTGAAATATATATGAATATGAATATGACATATATATATGCACATATATAATTAAAATGCTAATTTTTTGTTATATGGTCATTGTAACAGCTGGAAACAATTCTGGGAAGCGTGAAGACAAAAATAATCATCTGAATTCTTATTGTCCAGATGTTAATTAATTAATTACTTTTTTATTCAACAAATACCAATCGAGCATCTACTATAACCAGGGTATTTATGGTTGGTTCTGGGGATAAAACAGTGAGTGAAAAGTGTGTTACCTGCAATCATAAGAATAGCACTACTTAATATTTGGGTTGACAACTTTCCAGATATCCTTCTGTGGGTAGGGTTATGTGTGAGCGTGTGCTCATATCTAAAACACATAAACACACCCATTTTATCTTATATAAAGAGCTAAATTTTAACTCACTGCCAACAGCTTTCTTTTCTTAGGGAACAATAGGTTGTGACCATCTTAATTTTCAGCAAATATAGAGTGAAGAATCAGTTTCCATGACTATATAGTCTTTTACTGACTGACTCTCTTAGGGTGGGTTCCCTGGTAAAGAGAGTCCGAGACAGAGATTTATTGCGCAGGAAGTTTATAGAGGAGTGGTTTTGGGAACACCTATGAGAGAGTGAGGGAGAAGCACCGGTCACAGGAAAAAGTTGAACTGCAGTTCAAGTTCTCCCAGTTTCAACCAAGGTCTCATTCAACCACAAAAGGCACTCAGGAGCCGGCATAAGTCCTTCAGGGATGTTCCCCATCTGAGGCTGGGCCTTTGTACCCTCACATCAGCCAGTCATTGGATGAGAAGTATCCACAGTGAAGGGGCATTTGGGTGGAGCATCTCCTTTAACCAGGGGAAATTACAGAAGAGGGATATCTTTGTAAATCGTTGCTAAGCAACTTTCTTTGCAACTAGAGAAATAAGTGGCTTGGTCTTAAAGGAAGGATCTGAGCAGTGTGCCGCAGTTATCTACTGAAATAGATGTATTTGACAAAGAGAGCACACAAGCAGGGGAAGCAGTAGGCACAGGGAGAGGGAGAAGCTGGCTCCCCGCTGAGCAGAGAGCTCCACTCGGGGCTTGATCCCAGTACCCTGGGATCGTGACTTGAGCCGAAGGCAGATAGATGCCCAACTGACTAAGCCCCCCAGGCACTCTGATACGCTGCACCTTGAACCAAATCACAAAACAACATCTAGGTTTTTTTTAAAGACTATTTTTTTAGAGAAGTCAAAGAAGTTTTAGGTTCACAATATACTTCAGAGGGAAATAGTTTCTCACATTCCCACCTCCTACCCCGCAACATGCATAGTCTTCCCCATTATCAGTATTACTTATCAGGATGGTGCATTTTTCACCAAGGATGAACCTACATTGACACATCATAATCACACGAAGTGCATGGTTCACCTTGGTTCACCACAGGGTTGGCTCTTGGTGTTGTACATTCTATGGATTTGGACAAACATATATTGACATATACTCATCATCATAATAGACATAATATTTTCACTGCCCTAAAAAACTTCTGTGCTCTTTCTCTTCATTTTCTGCCACCCCTGTATCCCTGGAAACTACTGATCTTTTTATTGTCTCTATAGTTTTACCTTTTCCAGAATGTCATAGAGTCTGAATCATATAGTACGTAGCTTTTTCAGATTGGCTTCTTTCACTTGGTAATATATATTTTAAGATTTATCCATGTCTTTTTATTGCTTGGTAGCTCACTTCTTTTTGGAGCTGAATAATATTCTTTTGTCTGCATGTACCCTTTATTTATCCATTCACCTACTGAAGAACATCATGGCTGCTTCCGAGTTTCGCAATTATGAATAAATATGAAAATGCTGCTTAAACATCTGTGTACAAATTTTTGTGTGGATAGAAATTTCAACTTCTTCGGGTAAATATTAAGGAATGCAGTTGTTGGATTAGATGGTAAGTGTATGTTTAGTTTTGTAAGAAACTGTCAAACTGTCCTCAAAAGTGCCTGTATCATTTTGCATTCCCATCATTGATGTTTGAGTGTTCTTGTTGTTCCACATCTTGCCATCATTTCATGGTGTCAGTGTTTTGGATTTGAACATTCTAACAGGTGTGTAGTGGTACCTCACTATTGTTTGAATTTGCATTTCCCTGATGACGTATGATATGGAGCATCTTTTCATATGCTTTTTTGCCACCTCCCTATCTTCTTTGATGAGAGGTCTCTTAAGGTCCTTGGAGCACTTTTTAATCAGATCATTTTCTTATTGTTGAGTTTTAAGAGTTCTTTGGATATCTGTCCTTTATCAGATGCACCTTTTAGAAATGTTTTCCCCCAGTCTATGGCTTGTCTTCTAATTCTCTTAATATTGCCCTTTGCAGAGCAAACATTTTTAATTTTTTAGGAATTCTAGTTTATCAGTTATTTCTTTCATGAACCTCATCTTTGGTATTATATCTAAAAAGGTATCATCATACTCAAGGTTATCTAGGTTTTCTCCTGTTGCCTTCAGGGAATTTTATAGTTTTGATTTTACATCTAGGTTTATAATCCATTTTGAATTAATTTTTATGAAATGTGTAAGCTCTGTGTCAGATTTATTTTTTATGCATGTGTATTTTCAGTTGTTCCAGGACCATTTGTTGAAGACACTATCTTTGCTCAATGGTATTGCCTTTGCTCTTGTTAAAGATCACTTGCCCATATTTATGGGGGTCTATTCTCTGTTCTGTACTGATTTATTTGTCTGTTCTTTTGCCAGTACCACATGGCCTTGATTACTGTAGCTTTAAAGTAAATCTTGAAGTCAGGTAGTGTCAATTCTCCAACTTTGTTCTTTTCTTTCAATATTGTGTTGGTTATTCTAGCTGTTTTGCTTCTGCACATAAACTTTAGAATTAGTTTGTTGATATCTATAAAATAACTTGCTGGGGTTTTGATTGGTAATGCACTGAAACTATAGACTGAGTTGGGAAGAACTGACATGTTAAAATATTGTGTCTTCTTACCCATGAACATGGAATATCTCTCCATTTATTTATTTTCTTCTTTGATTTCATTCATTAGAGTTTTGAAGTTTTCCTCATATAGATCTTATATATATTTTGTGAGATTTATATCTAAGAATTTTTGGGGGGCATACTAATGTAAATTTTTTTTGTTTTTTTTCTTTATAGTGGAAACAGAGGTTATTGAATCTATCTATCTATCTATCTATCTATCTATCTATCTATCTATCTATCTATCTATCATCTATCTATCTATCTATCTATCGAGAGAGATGGACAGAGTATCCAGGGAACTCTGAAAGGAAAAGATCATGAGTCTCCTCTTCTCTTGGGGCCTGGAGATTTTATTGGTGATTGTGGTCTGGTGCAGGTGTCCTCTTTTGCATCCAGGAACTGGTCAGAACAAGGATAAGGTCCAGGTGTCCCTCATAAATCATTTGTTCCCTGAAGTCAGGGGTTTTGGCCTCAGGGTGTTTGGAGTCAGTGGTCTTGGAGAATATTTATGATGACTCCACTGGTCACTCCTTAGGTGTTATCCATTGTGCTTTTTATTTCAAATTCTACTTTATTGTTTATATACAGGAAATAAATTGACCTTTGTACATTAACCTTGCATCCTGAAACCATGCAATAAGTACTTATTAATTATATGATTTTTGGCGGGATCAGTTCTTTCAGATTTTCTACATACACAATCATGTCATCTGTGAACAAAGACAGCTTTATGTGTCCTTTCCAATATGTGTAACTTTTATTTCCTCTTCATGCCTATTGAATTAGCCAGGACTTTGAGAATAATGTTGAAAAGCAGCGGTGAGAGGGGACATAATTGCCTTGTTTCTGATCTTAGTGGAAAAGCTTTGAATTTTTTGTCATCAAATATAATACAGGCTGAAGGCTTTTTTTCTTTTTTTTTGCATGTAGTCTTTCTTAAGTCTTGAGAAAGTTCCCTTCCATTCCCAGTTTACTGAGAGTTTTTATCATGAGTGGATTTTGGATTTTGTCAAATGATTTTTCTGCATCTTTTGATATGATCATGCAATTTTTCTTTAGTCTATTGATGTGATGGACTACATTAATTGATTTCAAATGTTGAACCAGTCTTGCATATGTGGAGCAAGTCACAGTTGGTCATGCTGTATAATTTTTTTTATCCTTTTTTGGAATCAGTCTGCAAATATTTTGTTGAGGATTGTTGCATTTATATAGTCATGAGATATATTGGTCTGGAGTTTTCTTTCTTTTTAAAAATAATTTAATTTAATTTAACTTAATTTAATTTAATTTTTGAGAGGATGAAGAAAGAGAGAGAGAGAGAGAGAGAGAGAGAGAGAGATAGGAGTTGTGGGGGGAGGGGAAGAAGGAGAGAGGGAATCTTAGGCAGGCTCCACTCTCAGAACAGACCCCAGTGTGGGGCTTGATCTCATGACCCTGAGATCATGACTTGAGCTGAAATCAAGAGTTGGATGCTTAATCAATTGAGCTGCCCAGGAAGCCTAGAGTTTTCTTTTTTTGTAACGTTTTTGTCTGGTTTTAGTTTTAGAGCAAGCTGGCCTAATTGAATGAATTATAGAGATCCCAAACTTACCTACTAATGGCCTACTATTGACCAGAAAACTCACTAATAAACTGTTGATGAACACATATTTTGTATGGTATATCTATTATGTATTGTATTATTATGATAAAGTAAGCTAGAGAAAAAATGTTATTAATAAATCTTTTGCACCAAAAGAAAGAAAGAGAGAGAGAGAGAGAAGGAAAGAAAGAAAGAAAGAAAGAAAGAAAGAAAGAAAGAAAGAAGAAAGAGGGAGAAAGAAAAAGAAAGGAAATGATATGCCATAGTGTAGTTTTTTTTGGCATTTATTTTGATTGGTATTTTCTGAGCTTCCTGTATCTATGGCTTGGTGTCTGACATTAATATTGAATATGAATATGAAGTTCACAGTCATTATTACTTCAAATGTTTCTTGTTATTTTTTTCTTCTTTCCTCTCCTTCTGGTAATCTCATTATGGGTATGTTACACCTTTTGTAGTTGTCCCACAGTCTTTGAGTATTCTGTTCTTTTTGTTTTTGTTTTTGTTATGCTTTGCTTTAAAATTTTTGGGATTTATACCAATGTATTCTTGAGCTAAAAGAATGTTTTCTCAGCCCATCTAGGCTGTTTTAAAAGAGTCCTTTTATGAGCAATATGACCACAAATATTCTTATACATATAGTTTTTGTGTAAAATGATCTTTTATTAACTTCCTAGAAGCAGAATTGCTCAGATCAAGGAATGCGCTGCTGGGAAGATCACTAACATCCTTGAGAAACCCGGTGATGCCTTTCCTCCAAAGACCACAGCTGACAGTAGCAAATGCCATTACAAAACTGGATTCTTTGACTGTAAGGGAGATGATAGGACCCCAAAATTATGGGGACCATTTGGGAACACTTAACCATCAGGATCTAGGTAAACACAATTATTATAATTACTGACTAGAGTTAGCAGGGAGTCTTAGCTATACACAACATCACTAGCAACAAGATAAATGGGTAACCAACAGGATGTTACTCAATCTACACAATCAAAAGAAATCAAGAGTTATTGATTAGGAGGCTAAGGACAATCACTATAGTAAAAAGCCAGAGTCCTTTTTCCAGTTTTTGAAATGGAAATAATTTTTAGTATAAGAATACTTTGAGTGAAGAAAAGGATGATTCCCAAGAGAAAGTACCCTGTGATATGGCAACTATGTATGGTATCAATTTCCCCAGTCATTTCCCAATTTATTTGGGTAACTTTTCAATGGGAGAAAAGAAGAATACATAATATTTCCAGAACCTTGGGCACTAGCTCTGAGTTGATGGTGATACCTAGGGACCCAAAGCATCATCCTATTAGAGAGGAGACATTTGGGGCAGGGTATTAAGTGAAGTCTTGGCCAAGGCCTTTCTCAAAGTGGGTCTAGTGGCTCATGGACACATGCAGATCATTTCCATTGTCCTAATTTGGCAAAGCCATACTATTAGTTCTCTGGCCTGTGGAGTAAGACCTATCATTGTGGAGAAGACCAGGTGGAAGCCTCAAAAACTACTTCTTTTCAAATTAATATAGTGAATGAAAATTACTGTTATATTCCAGAGAGCATGATAGAGATTATTACATAAAGATGCAGAGGTTTTTTTTTTTTTTAAATTATTTATTCCTTTAATGTACCAGGTTGGCTCTTACAAAACCAGTGGCCTACCACAAACTGAACGAGTTCTAGTTGGAAATGCTGTGGTTGATGTTGTAAATTTACTTAAATATACTAATATAGCCTCAAGCACATGATATGTGGTTCTTTTCCATCCTTATCAGGAAGGAAATAGTTTGATCAGAAATGAGAAATAGTTTGCAACCATTTGGGGCAGACAACTGTCTATACATAAGGTCTTACCCTTCATGAATGTTATCTCTCTTTCCCTCTGCCATAAAAAAGTCCAAGGGATCTTTTTTTTTTTAAGATTTTATTTATTTATTTGACACAGAGAGAGAGAGATCATAAGTAGGGAGAGAGACAGGCAGAGAGAGAAGGGGAAGCAGGCTCCCTGCTGAGCAGAGAGCCCGATATGGGCCTCGATCCCAGGACCCTGAGATCATGACCTGAGCCGAAGGCCGAGGCTTTAACCCACTGAGCCACCCAGGCGCCCAGTCCAAGGGATCTTGACTGTGGACACTCTATGGAACATCATATTGTTCCAGTACATTGAAAACATTATGTTAATTGGACAAGATGAGTAAGAAGTAGCAAGTATATTGGAGGCCTTGGTAAGACCTCTGTGCTACCAGAGTGCTGATACACCTTTTAAATATCAATAAAGTTTTTAGGAGTCCCATGGCCTGGAACATACTAGAACATCCCCTCTATACTGTAGGATGTTCGTCTTGCGCCTCTGACCTCTAAGAAGGAAGCACAACACCTGGCAGGATTCTGCAGTTTCTTGAGACAGCATATTTTACTCTTGGGGATATTGTCCCAGTGAATTCCTCAGGTAAAAGCAAAAGCTGACAAATTTGAGTGGGAATCCACAAAGTGAAGGGTTCTTCTTCAGATCTAGACTGCATTTTAAGCGGCCTGCATGTGGGGTCCTATAAGCTGGTGTTAGATGCATCCTCACATGAGACAGAGACAATTCATAATCCAAGCAAAACTTGATAGGAGCTTGGACCAAGATGGTAGAAGTAAAAGTAAGAAGCAAGAAGTGGCTGAATACTTTATGAAGGTAGAGCTAACAGGATTTGGTGATTAACTGGACATAGGAAGAGATGAGTCGAGAAGGACAAGGTTACCTAACACAGAGTATTAGAGTAAACGTTTAAGTATAATCTCCAGCCACAAGATTAAGTATTATCTCCAGGAAATTTCTAGAGAGCAGTGATCATATCTTATTTATCTTAAGCCTTCTGAAATGTGGTTAATGTTTGGTGTAGAGTCAGCCCCAAAAGAAAGTGCTGAGGGCACTTTAATGCACATGCATATCTGCCGTATTGCCACTACAAATACTGTAATGTAATTTATTCACTTAAATAAAGATTACCTAATTAAAATATTTTGTAATTATTCATGGCTATAGAACATTAATATTCTCAACTTGATTATTATTATCTTTTGTATAGAAATATAGGAAATAAATGAACAAGACATGACCTGGAATAGTTCAATGTTATTTTTCCTGATTTCAAAAGCACAATTATTGATTTTATTTTTATCTTGGTTAGAATAATACTAACATTTGTCATCTCTGTCTTTTAGCACTCGGCTCATGTGGAACTATTAAAAGTTGCCCTTATAGATTGTGCCATAAATAAAACAGAGTTGCAGTATATGGCACAGCATACCCTTTTAGGAGGGTAGACAAATGTAATCTATATGCCGTAATGCTAGTATGACCAGGACATGTGGGTAGCGATCAGTAAAGAGAGTAATGAAGACATTTTATGGATGAATTATGTATCAATTGTTTTCCCGGAAAAAAAAAATAGGGGAGATGAACTTTATTTATGACTGGATTTCTTTAAAAGGGTTAGAAAGGTTGCTGTTTTATTGTATGCTTTAGGTTCCCAAATCAATATTTATACTTTTTCCTATGCTAATGCAATCCTATCCATTTGTTAAAATAAATAGTAAAAAGTGACCTAGTTATGGTGTTTTCAAGTCAACTTGCCTGAGGGGAGATGTTTGAGAATTAGTAATGTAAGATTTCTTTTTCCTATGGCATTTTAGAGTATCTGATGAATACACTACTTAGGTATTGTCACCCTTTCTTCTATATTTATTCTCTGGCCACTTGATACTTCCAAGGGTCTTTATCTATCATGTAATGATTCTTGAATTAGTGTCTGGCGTCCTTGTAAAGAAATATTTCTCTATACAAAATTATAAGATTTATTAATAAGCTCTAGATGTTAATCCACTTTGATCTGTGGATGCTTCATCCCACCCCATCTCTTTCTTATGAATGAAGAAGGTATTTTTATCCCCTTGCACATTTGTCTTTGGCGTTCTTTTTAGAACCAAGATGACAGATTGCCATGGCCAGATTCTCTTTTGGGTAACACTAATTTAACAGGCTCAGAAATAAACGGAAACTACTAACCCTTTTTTACCTGAGCTTTTTGTCCAGTATGAGAAAAATGACTGAAATGTGCCTTCTCTGATTTGCACCTAGAGTAGTTACTAGGTATGGCAGTCTGGTAAGAAATTTTTCAGTTGAACATACCATTTGTCTCTTTTGCTTGGAAATTCTCTTAAATCATTCTTGTTTAACAATTTAATTCCAAGAAGTTAGGTATAATTCATGAGAACCCATTTACAAATAATGGTTATGATTGCTTTTTTTGTTTTACGTCTAGGTAGCTCTGTAAAAGGGACATGGATCATGATAGATTCTTGGTCAAGAGAACAGGCAATAGATTCAGGTTTCAAATGTAAACAAAGCAATTTCTAAATCCCCCAGGAGGGGTTGTGTAGACAAAGTTTAGTTTAATAGGTATACAACCATAAAGGGTACTGGAGTTCTATCTATGACTTACTTTTCCACAAACACTGTTATTGAAAAAATTATGCTAAAATAAAAATCAAAACCAGAAATTTTCCATTTTCCAATTGTACCACTTTATTACTTTGATTCAGTTTTGAGATTCTCCCACTTTAATGCTTCTAAAACACTCATAGAATATGCTCATTATAATAGACTATCTGTTTGGAAATGGAGGAATGGAGGAAAGCAGACAATTTAATGTTTATAACGATGAAGCAACTATTCATTGTAACATAAAAAGTGCTATACAGTAAGCAAACATTGGTACCTAAATGTTTGAAAGTGAATTAGGAAACATTAAATTTACATTTGTTCTGAACTTCTATCATTTTAAACTATTTTACTAGTTCTTTGTAAGCATATAGTGTTTATATTTGGACACTTTATTAGATTTTACAAAGAGTAATGCCGTAAGTAACTGAATGACATAAGACACAAATGAAACTCCCCTTCAAGAGATTATTTATTTTGCAAAAAGGGAAATTGTGGTGGAAGAGTTTATTAGATGGTTCATTCACCTGGAGATCTGATGTAGTTTATTAAAAAACAAAAGTTTAAGGCTTATTGCATTTACAGCACAGATAGGGAGAACAGGAGAGTAAACTATGCTATAGTATTTATTCTACAGTATCTACTTCTGATTTGAAACACAGTTTCACAATCAGAGACTTCAAGCTGTTTCACGTATCTTTTAGAAAAACATGGAAGAATATAACGGAAAGAACATTTTATCCAACTTCAAAACAGGCCACTTAGTTACATTTTTAAAAATTTTAATCACAATAAATTATGAAAGTTACTTTTACTTGGATTCTTTTTTCTAGTTACATTTGATTAATATTAGGTTCTCACTAAGTTGCCTAAGTAAATAAGAAAAACAGAAATTTATAAAAATCATTTTTTTTTTGCTGATGACTTCTTAAAAATTTCTATCATGATGAGGAATAGTGAGCAATACCCAACCAAATCCTCTAAAAACTCCTTGAAATTTGCTCTTTTCATTAGTCAACTTTGACTAAGTTAATGTTCATTTGAAATACAAAACCAATGAAATATTTTCTATTGGGGGAAAATATTTTGTTTCGGGGAAAATATAAAGCAAGTAAACTAATATAGTTACTACTGAGGTAGCAACTACAAATACAAAATACGGATTTTTTTTGTGCACTGTATCGTTTGTTTTTTGCAAAATTCTGTTGAGGTCCTTTAATAGGTTACTATTGTATTATAATGTAGAAAACATTTTTAATGACTCTAATGACTTATGTATTTCAACCAATTAATCCCATTTGTCATATCAACTGTATCACATGAATAATGGAATTAATATCCTTTCCAAGTTCATTACCTGTAGAAGCAAGGCTTTTTTGTTGTTGTTGTTCACCTATATATACAAAACTTTTACTTGAAAGGTGTGGTATACTTCACAACTTTTCCCCCAAATATTATCTTGTTTGGTCTCCAAACAACCTTGGTAGGAATTAAAGCAAATATTATATTCCCATTTTTTATATGAGGACATTGAGGCTAAGGAAAGTTCAGTGATTTCACTAAGACAATAACTAAGATGACATCTAGCAGGTAGGTATTCACCCCTGAGTCTTTCAACTTCTATAATGTAAAGTGCTGGGTTAGGAGATAACAGGCACTCAAGAAAGCAGCCCAAGTCAGACAAGGCGGTATCATTAAAACACAATTCAAAGGTTAAAAATACATTCAGAAAGATATTTACAAATATTATCAAAATAAACCCAACCAAATTTTGACATTGTCTATTCCACAGGCTCAACGAATGTGTCTCCTAACTTCCTACCATTTATTTTTAGGAAATAACATATCAAGAAAACCAAATCCACTTAAGGGTCAGTAATTCTTGTTTTCAATCAACATCATTTTGGTTTTGTGAAGAATAAAGCAGGATAACATATATAATAGAAATTCACTGAACTCATTTAAAAAAAGACACTATGTAAACATCGGTATTATTATCATCATTAACATTTGTAATGCTTGTCACCTCTCTACCTCATAGACACATTGTGAACATTTGAATGAGATAATGTCTACAAAGTCTTATAAGGTCTCTAGATGAGAATTAAGATATAAATACAAAATGTTTTTTTTAAATTTTTTTGAAAGATTTTATTTATTTATTTGACACAGAGAGAGAGATTACAAGTAGGCAGAGAGGCAGGCAGAGAGAGAGAGAGAGGGAAGCAGGCTCTCCGCTGAGCAGGGAGCCCGATGCGGGCCTTGATCCCAGGACCCTGAGATCATGACCTGAGCCGAAAGCAGAGGCTTTAACCCACTGAGCCACCCAGGCGCCCTAAATACAAAATGATTTTTATCAATAAAGTATTAGGTGAATCTGGTCTAGACAGAAAGTAATAAAATTTGGTTAGCAAAGTAGAAGCTGACAGCTCTTTGCAAACAATGCTGGTGATTGGGTACTACTCATTTAGATTTTTAAATATCAACCTTTGTTTTCCTAAGATCATATTAGCCATAATTAAAATTTTATTTTATTTTATTTTATTTATTTTATTTTTTTTAAGATTTTATTTATTTATTTGACACAGAGAGAGAGATTACAAGTAGGCAGAGAGGCAGGCAGAGAGACAGGGAGAGGAGGAAGCAGGCTCCCTGCTGAGCAGAGAGCCCGATATGGGCCTCGATCCCAGGACGCTGAGATCATGACCTGAGCCGAAAGCAGAGGCTTTAACCCACTGAGCCACCCAGGCGCCCCATAATTAAAATTTTAAATGTGACTCCTTTGACTATTCTATCCAGAGTAAGCTTATATTTAACAACCCATTTTTTAAAAATACTACTTTATCTTACACCTACATTATAAGAAAAAAACAAATTCTGTATAAATAAAGGTTATTGCCAATTAATATAATCAAATCCTCAATCATTAAAATAATTTTTTTCTTGATGATACTTGTATGCAGTATATCCTACAGAACAAGTTGACTGGGTCACTAAGTTTGCAAATAGAACAGATGGGCCTTTGGCATTTCTTAAGATTATTTTCTTCTTTATTTATTACACTTGTGACCTTGCATCAGTTTACAGGTAAGCTAAGCTACATTTTCAGAATGTTTATGCAGTGGTCACAATTTCCCTACCTCAGGAAGTTTGCAATACTTTTTTGAAAATACGGTTTAGAGATACCACCTATAGAATCAGGCAGACTTTTTAAAGAAATATTGCTTGTAGAGTAATCCTTTGCTGCTCCTACTAGTTCCTCTGCTATTGATGGTTATCATTAGGAAAACGATCATTTCCTCACAGAGAATCCTGCTGAGTCACATTTAGAGTTTAATATTTACTGCTGTGATATTATATTAGCATTATTCCAATTGACAATGGATTTCTAACCTAAATAAATTAAATTGTCCTTGTCAGGAAAAAAAATTATGATTTGGTAAGTTGGAGTCTTTGTTACTATTTTTAAAAGATTTCTCCTTTTGGGTCGAGTCTTTAAATCAAATCATAGCTTTAGATACAGAAGTTTTAAAATGAACCTCCATGATTACACAAAGACAAAGGCACTACATGCTTCTGGTCTAGCCTGCCATTAGAATATCACGATGCTTAGAAGAACGATATGACAAAACTTGGATGTTTTTATGCCAAAGTAACTTTGGAGACAAATCAAAAGCAGGAATTGAGGTGTTTGTAAACAGCTGCTAATGGGCACAAAAAATAAAGGGCATCATATTTACTTGAATCTAACTAAAAAAAATTACTTAATGAGCGACCAAGTTATAGGCTGCAGACCCAACCCGTCTCACTGCAGTGGAGAAAAGTTGCTTTTTATTAGCAAGTCTGGTTGCCAGGCCTTAATATCTAATGATCACTTAATATCTAATGAATAATAAACAATGTAGGAGAACCTGAGGTTGAGTTGCTTTCTCCTTCTACATCAGATATGCTTAGCTGTCTCCTGATTTCTGAAAATCTGAAAAGCCAGGGAATAAACCAAGACTCCAGTTATTCAAAAGAAAACTTTAAAAGTCTATGGCAATTATTTTGAAAAATTAATAGTTATAGGCAGTTTCCTGAATAGTTTTTTTTTGGCATCTATATGGTGGATTATTATTTTTCTGTTTTTATTATCTAATTCATACACTGACTCTGGATTTATCTCCACCCTCTCCCCCTCTTTCCCCACTGGAGGATAAATTGCTGTTCTTTTCAAATCTCCTAGGATAGTCTTCTGCTCTGCAAAGTTGTAACAAGATGTGACATCCAGTCCTAGTTAATCAGCGTTCAGCCCATACCCACAGTGGCAGTGAAGGAGGTGGCACTTACAATTTGCCCGTGACACTGACCAGGTTTTTAAGGAATAAGAGTGAGGGAAAATAGCATAAAATACTTAAATTTTTATGGAAAAGGTATAACTTGGTGAAAAAGCACCATCATAAATTCCCAAAAAGTGTATCTTAATGATACACTTAGAGTAAATCATTTGCCTTGAGAGACAGGAGGTCTCTGGTGACCCGCATTGCAGCCACATGAGACTCCTAGACTAGCTACTTTCAGCTAAATGTACTCTCATATTAATATTTTAAAATGCCATAATGCCTCTCTGAAAACCTCAGAGGACAGATACATCAATTTGCGAGGTCTTCACTCCAGGAAATAGAAACAGGGATAATCTGCCATTAAAAGAAATAGTTCATTATGTCTGCTTCTTGGGAGCACATAAACTATGTCCCTCACATACTTAAGTTGCAAATCCTCACTTTAATGTGAAGGGAAACACCATGCCCCAGAGCTTTATTGTCCCACTGTTTATTAGTACAAAAAGGTTTGTTGTGGTATGAAATCTTAAGCTTGTTGCAGTAATCAATCAGCTTCAAAGAGTCTTTACCCCAAGCCAGATTCATTACAAATAAATCAATTAAACATAAAGTTTCTATTTTCAGGAGGTTCACGATGCAGAATAGAAACAAATGCATCACAGTTAGAGAAGGGAATTTTCCTGGAGCAATGTCTCTTCACAAAGAGCCCTTTGCCTTTATTGCACCGTAGAGCACATGCTGTAGTTTGCTCTTTTATTTTAGTTAATTGCAGACATTCTTCTTCTTAGCATATATTTTTCATCGGGGAAAAAAATCACATCCATATGAAAAAGATATGTGGTAAGCTAGAAATATTGCTGGAGGCAGGAAAAAATAAACAATTGGTTTGTGTCTTCTTGTCATTACCAGCCTGAACCTCTCGTGAGGCATTTGGGCAATTTTCACTCTCAAAGCTTTATTGTATTTTTTTTTTTTTCAACCTCTGTACTAAGATTGTTTACCATGCAGGCAGCTCAGTGGCAGAAGCAAAACCAAAAACCAAAAACCAAAAAACAACCCCCCTCCACAAACCCAAATCAAAACAACAAACCCTATAACCAACCAAAAAGCAAATCAACAATTAAAAAAAATTCTCATTAAAAGTCTTTCTCACTATTAAGGTAAAAGAACTACGCATTCTAAGCCTGACCACCTCTTAGATTCACTTTGGGGGTGTAGTTGGGGTGGGGGAATGGAAGTTGCAGAGACATCTTTCATCTTGTCAATTGATAAGTCAAACTTACCAACTGAACATCATAAAAGCACCCATCAGTGACTTCCTTAATTTTTTCATATATTTTGTCCTAATGTGTTTTTAATAAAATTAGCTTTTTGCGGAGATTCCCAGAAGTGAGAGCATTTGGCCGTGAGAGAGGCCGAACCCAAATGATTCCTTACAGAAGTATAGTCAAAGGTCTCATGGCGCAAAGGGTGAGGAGGGGGAACAGGATGTGGGGTGTGGGTGGTGGGATTGGGTGAATGGGAGCAAATGTGCCTAATGGAGCATTCTGCTTATATAATAAAATGCTGGCCAGTCCGAACTGAAAAACAAATAGATGAGAAGGCCTCAGCACCCCAATTAAGTGCCTTTCCCTCCTCAGTCAATGCTAACCGTTGTTTTGATGACATATGATATGCTCTACATATGGTGATATGTGACAATGCACTTCTGGAGCCATCCCAAAGACGATGGTAGAGAAACAACCAAACATAACAGGAGCACTTCCTGTGAGGTAACACCCTCTGTTGGCCTCCAAGCAGGAACATATTTAGTAAGAAGCATAAAGCCTCCAGCTGAACATTTTCTCTTAGGCTACCGGAGGGTCTTTTAAAAAGGGGAAAAAACGAATCACTTTTTTTTCCCAGGAATTGACAGAGTAACAACATTGATTTATTTGTTTGTGATGGGATTGCATCAAGACCACCCCCCCATGGTAATAAAACATCTGCTCTGAAAATAAACAAAACATGTTGGAAAGAGAAAGAAAAATATCCCCATGAGCCATTGGCCAGTCTTGTCCAGCTTGCTTCCATGACTTCTTAGATGCATTGCCTTCAGAATGGACAGTCCATCAATTTCATCATCCTCGACAAAAACTTAGTTGCTTTGTACTGACAGTGTGTGGCAATATTAAAATATAAATAATAAATAAAATAATAAAATAAAATAATAAAATAATGACACACCGAATCATCTAATATTTAATTTATTAGAATATGAGTGCTCAAGGGGTGCCTGGGTGGCTCAGTCAGTTAAGCGACTGCCTTTGGCTCAGGTCATAAGCTCGGGGTCCTGGGACCAAGCCCCACATCAGCTCCCTGCTCAGAGGGGAGCCTGCTTCTCCCTCTCCCCTGCCCCTGCTCCTGCTCATGCTCTCTCTCTCAAATAAATAAATAAAATCTTTTTTTTAAAAAAAAGAATATGAATGCTCAAGGGAATCATGAAATTGATTTTAATCAAGCAAATCAGAACTCTCCGTGGTAATCTGTGGTATTTACTAATGGACAGCACGTGTGTATTCAGCTGATCGTTTTATATGTGAAAACAAACATATTTTTCTTTACATTTCTTACAGAAATGTCTGCTACTAGATCAGGTATTTAGCCATCTTCAAGAATCTCTAAACTTCCTAGAATTGGCTTGGAACATATTTCAGATACTATAGAGATAGTTTATATGTGATTTAGTTATATCCCTTTATCTAAGAGGTCTTTGAGATGAAATATAGAAAATACTTCTTGGAAAATCAGTGTATTTAAGTTAGAACCCACATCAGGAACCAATGGATAAAACATTAAGTGTAATAATTAGATTATTTTTATAAAGGTAGTTGATTCAAAGTATGACCAATAGGATGCCTGGGTGGCTCAGTGGGTTAAAGCCGCTGCCTTCGGCTCAGGTCATGATCCCAGGGTCCTGGGATCAAGGTCCACATCGGGCTCTCTGCTCAGCAGGGAGCCTGCTTCCTCCTCTCTCCTCTCTCTCTGCCTGCCTCTCTGCCTACTTGTGATCTCTCTCTCTGTGTCAAATGAATAAATTAAAAAATAAATAAATAAACCAAAGTATGACCAATAAGGAAATTTTGCTACTTCCTCTTATATCCTCACTGGAATTAATTCATAGTCAAAGGAAATCACTGTATGTTCTTTTATAATAAATGAGGGCCATTTGAGGGTATATTTGAAACTGGCAATTTTTATAAAATATTATTCTATTTTTATAGACTGTTCTATTAGAAGCTTATACTCCATCCTTCGGCATTAAAATAATTAAGAAATATACTCACGTGAAGTAATTTATCAGTCAACAGATTTTAAAATTTGTAACATTTTATTTTTTTAAGATTTTATTTATTTATTTGGCAGAGAGATAGAGAGAGCACAAGTAAAATTTGTAACATCTTAAATATGATGTATGCTCTTCTCAAAGCACAAATCCTTTGCCTATTTTAACTGAATTAGTAACAGATAAGTTTGGTAAAATAAGTGGAACCAAAAGCGTAGATATAGCCCAAATAACAATATATTCTTCACAAACTGTCTTGAAAAGCAAACAAAAGTAAGAGGATAATGATGATGGTGATGATAAGAGATAAAGAGGAAGAAGATATAGTTAGTGTGATTTTGGCATCATTGATATCAAAAGTTTATTTTAACCACAAATAACCAACATGTGAACTAATTTCTTAAGGATAACTCTGAATTATGGGAGTTAGACCATGAAATATGTCCCTCCACGTTATTACAAGTACAGAGGAGAAGACTTATTTTTATATTTGTTGTGATAGGAATATTTGTATCTACTCGTTCAAAAATATGTTATTAAGCTGTTTACAGAAAGGTTCAAGTGTAAGGACACTAAAGAACATTCTGATTAGATGATTTGAGAGATTTTTGACCTAGTAGTGACAATTAATTTCTAGCTACTTTAATTACAATGTCGGTATTACGATGAAAGTTTTTCAGGAAAATTAATAGAATGGAAATTTTATCAATATTTTGGATCACCCACAATTTAGGAAGAGAAACAATGCTTGGTGATGAAGAAATAAATATCCTAGGTTCTTAAGCATTTTCTCACTAATGTAAAAAGGCATTTGAATGAGCAGTACGTTAACTATGCCTGAAGTTGGCCTGCTGCTCTTGTGGGAGATCGGACTAAGAGCCAGACACGCCCGTCAGGGGGAAGAAAGTTGGTAAACAGCTTTGATGCCGAATCCAGTGAGCCCTCATGTATGTGGTTTGAGATATAAAGAATTTCCTCTTTTTTTTAACTGATCAGTTTATGCGCTATTTCTGTTTTAACAAATTATTCCTCAAGAGGCAAAGTAAATGGATTGCACGAACACTACTCAGAAGAGAATTTGAATAGGTCAGAAGGCAGAGGATTTTTTTCTTGGCAGTCTTTAAACACAGACACACACACATGTGCGCACACACGCACACACACAGAGCATGTGAATCTGTGATTCCACCCAGGCATAATTCTTTCATCCGTAAAGCATACAGAAATTGCCATATGGCTATGGACCCAGGAAAATAATTCACTTCAGTATCTAGAAAGATTTGTGCCTCTATATGTCCTCTTACTGAAATTATTTTTTAGATAACCATGGCTCCAAGTCTTCCCTGTTGTAATGAATAATTCTGATTCCCAGGACTTCCTACTGAGGTTTTCTATGATCCATTAAAAAATACATTACTTTAAAAAATTTAACGCACTTTCTGCTGAGTCTGACTGAAAGTAGTCTGCCCACTTTACTACAGTACTTCTGGCCTCTTGGCAGCTCATGTCAAGAGACGGGATGACCAGTCTTCAATGTCAACCTTAGAAAGAGAGCATTAGGGGCATGTTTGGACCTGTCCAGATCTGTTGAGATGTGGTTAGTGCAGAAGCTTCTCTCAGGAGACAGTTGGAGCAGAGTGCTTTAAATTCTTTGAACTATAATAGAAGGTTACTTATAGTATTAGAGAAAAACCTTCATTCCATCTCAGCCCGATGAAACCTCTGAGCTCACTATGCCAGTTCAATGTTTAAACTCAGGAATATCAATGGGGAGTTTTAACATATTCAATTTGTGAAGAAGTTCGTAGAGACAAAGGTAAGTTATTGAATGTTCAATCAGTTGGCTCATGGATCAAAGGTATTATTTAGTGTTCTTGGGCTAATAAATGGGAAAAGAAGATTTTGAAGCCAGAATGGAAAACTTAGATAGAAGTAGGAGGCAGTAAATATAGCTATTATAAAAGTCTAGCAGGGAAAGAAGAGATTAAAAAAAGAAAATATTGGAAAAGAGAAGAACTTCAGGATTGAGTAATAGGAAAATGTTTCTCCAAAGTATGGTATTGAGGGCAGTGGACAAAGAGGGAGAAGCTCACCATGAGGGAGAGCGAGGAGATAACAGGCTGTGTCTCTCTGAAAGGCACAGGGGGGTCAGCTCGTAGTGAAGGAAGAAGGGTTGCTCTGTCCATGGGGCTGAGACCTGAGTACAGAGGAGGAATTCACTGCAATGGTTTTGCTCTTCAAAGGAAAGTAAGCAATGGGCTAATCTGTTCAGAATGAAAGAGAGGAGGGGTATGTGGAGATTGAAGAAAACCAAAATATTTAGAATCGTTTTCGTGAGGAGTATGTGAGAAGATTCAAATGAAACCAAGGAAGAATTAAATCAAGAGATCTGAGAGAGCCACTGTGAGCCCAGTTTGAGTGAGAAAACTCGATTTCAATTCTATTTTTAGGCTGCTCTGACCTACTTTGAAATAACCGTAAATGCTCACCACTTTTCTGCTTTCTCCCTGTGAGGTCATACGTGACCTGTTTTCCTCATGGGGTAAAAAAAGTTTCAGAACTTTCCCACCTCCAAAACCAAATTGGAGGAGTTTCTTAGATCGAACCAAACTAATGTGGTCAATGGGCAAATATAAAAAGAAATGCTAATGGTTTTGCCTATCTTCACAAGGTCTTTTAAATGTGATTCTTTCTCAAGTGATGTTATTTTTCAATAGGGTAATTTAGAAAATACTTAGTTTTAAAAAATTTTATGTAGTTACTCGAGAGAAAAAAAGAGAGCACACAAGCGGGATGGGGGGGCTTGATGGGGGTGGGGGGGCAGAAGGAGAAGGAGAAGCAGGCTCCCTACTGAGCAGGGATCCCCATGTGGGACTAGATCCCAGGACTCCAGGATCATGAACCGAACTGAAGGCAGACGCTCAACCGACTGAGCCTCCCAGGCACCCCTAGATCCTAGAAGAGAAACACAAAGTTTGGGGAGTTTCAGTTGGGATGGGGGGCTTGTGAGTCATTCTCTGTGGCAACGGATTTTGAAGCCTTCCTTATATTCCATCACATACCATAATTGGCCACAGGTAGTATAACATATATTTGTGTGTTTATATGTAGGTATTTATATGTATGTAGATGATTATCTATATTCTAAATATTGCCTGTGCACTAGGGATATTTTTTCTTCCCTGAAAAGCTAGGGAGAAAAGACTGGGCTATAGCTGTATAAATATTTCTCTGTAATCACATAGTGTATAAAAATAAAATGACACTTTCAAATACTTTACCCTGAAAACTTTTCTATTACTTGGGAAGCTCTTCTTAACTGCTTTCTTTGAGTTTGGTTTGTGATTTACTGGGACCATTTAGAGACAGCTCATATTTTCTAGGCATACTGTAGATATTTTAATGCCTTAATCAATTTTTGCCACTTTAGTTTCTCTACTGGGCTAGATTAATCTTCCCCTATGTTCCCAACTTTCAAAGAAGATCACTTATCAAAATCATCTTTACAGGAAAAAATGAAGCTGCAATTAAAAAAAACACTCATCTCTCCCAAGTCATATATCACAAATTTTATTAACTATGATATAAACAGCCTTTAGAATAAAGCCTTAAAATAAATGTGTTCTTCAGTTCTAGAAAATGTGTAAAAATGAATATTGTGTGTTTTTCAATTTAAGCTAATTTGATTTTCAGCTTTACTCCATTAATATATTATGGTATGTCTCTTCCAAAACAGTAGAGGTATCATACCCAAAACTCGTGGTATGAGTGAAAATGAGGTTTTAAAGCAGAGAAAATGAAAGAAAGTAGGAGAAATTGTGGGAAACTCTCTATAAATGAATCCCCAATATCTGACGTGAGGAATATCTTAATCAGGAGGCCCCCGATGATCTTCCCCAGGCTTTCAATTCCACTGTGAGCTCCCCTGAGCTTACGTGATGCGATTCCAGCCTACGTATGCTCTCTCTCCCCTCTTGGCCACAGATCTCCTCACCTTGTTTTCCAAGAAGGCCTTGGCTACTGTATAAGGGACTTAAAAGAAAGGGAAAGTTGTTTTGCTCTTCTGATGTAAGGGCAGAGACGATAAATTGGATTGGCTACCTTTTTTCTACTTTTTTTCCCCCAGAAATAAAGGGGTTCCATGGATATTGATACTGCCTTGCTTATCAAGACAATAGATCAAGGTACTTGATTCTCAACATTCCGCCTGTGATACTATTCCTATCGGGTAGTTATTGGTAAAGAAATAAGCCATATTCTTAATTTGGGTACCAGAAAAAGTGACTTCTTTAGGTCCTCTCAATGCCTACATTGATAAACATATATGAAGATGGACATAAACTGGCAGTCCAGTCATGGGTTCCTAAGATCATGCTCAAGGAAATATTTTAAAGCACTTGGAAATTTGACAAGAGCATACATTTTCAAGGAATAAAAGAAAACTTGGGGCATCTCGAAAACAAATTTAAAATTATTCTTACCTGGAGTTGAACTTTAATATGGGAAGATTTCTACCTCTCCCTCCCTTCAAAAAATTGCTATTGTTTCATAAGTTTTGCTATAGAAATATGGTTCAAGCCAATCATTTCAATAAATACTGTCTAAAGATGTGTTAATTACTGGAAGCCTTTGCAGTCATCATTTGTTGCTTTGGTGAACCTAGAAATATGATAACTCTGAACATGAGACAAGAGAGAAAGAAAGATTTGAGCTGAGAGTCAAGGTAACCGTGGGAGATGGGTTCCTGGCTGGACTCCATCGTTAACTTTTTGAAATCAGGCACAGAATTTCAGTGGGCCTTAGTTTCCCTAGCTTTAAAATGGGGACTCCCAAAAGGGTACTCTCTGAGGTTTCTCCTGGTGTTACGTCTACATCAGAAAGCCTTTATTCTTAGTAGTTTCAACTATTCAAAAAGGGTCTACGACAAGGAACCCCTGATAAAGGATTATAAAAATATCAATTTTTTAACTACTGCACTTCTCTGATTTACCTTGAGGCATTTTTAAAAACACATATGCATGCAGCTAGGTGAAACCTATATTTTCTTTCCTTGCTTTTTTACACTCAGGACTGCCCAGTAGAGCCGGGGGAGTCCATTGTCCCTCCCCGAAGTCTGATAAGAAGGGCCGCTGGAGACCATCACTTAGAAAACCAAAGGCTGATGGGAGACATCCTGAGTGAGTTGGTGATGCTCTTTCTATCTCTTGTTTAATTGAGTTTGCATATTTGGAAGCCCATTGCTAGGTTAAGTAGAAATCTGATTCTATCCCTGGAAAGACAACTGTTAATGATATGCTATGTGAACCTGTTTTCCTTTTCTGCTCAGCAATTTGTATAGGCTCGCTCCTTATTTGTCTCTTGATAACCTCATCAATCTCATCCATGCCCTCATGACCACAGTGCCTGATTGCAGTAATTCCATTTCAGGGGGGCTTTTAGGAGGACTTGGCTTTTGCACTTAGCTAGAACTGCACGATGGAGTGATCGTTTCTTCCCGAGAGTGAGCGCCGAGATCATATTATGCTTGCCTTGATTTCTTTGTAAAGGCTGCCTATAGAATTTCATATTGATTTTAAGCTGGCGCTGTTTCATTTTTAACTCCTTTGTAAGCCAGGAATCCAGTTGTATTAGCCTCTTCTCCCTGTCATTCTTACAAGCATTGGTTACCTGCTTTTTGCAAGCTACTCTACAGTAGCTCTTTTGATACAGAACTTGTTCCCTTTACTCTTTTATGTTGCTGTTTTGTTTGCAACAAAGTGCACACCAGTGTAGTGCAAGGTTGCAAGGCTAAGATGCAATTAACAAATAACATACAAATGCAAAAGCAAAGAAGACTGGTGTTGAGGCTGAGGATTCACAAAAACACTGGCAGCCTTACACTGCTCCGGAGAGGGTTTTGAAGAAGTGAGGTTTGCCAAGTAATATGAAGCAAGGCCCAGTTGTCAGCTGAACAGTGAAAGATGGGTACAGGTGTGACTCACTGAAAGCATACCTTAGTTTCAATGTTTATCAACTGGCTGTCCTCCAGAAACTCAATTTGGTGTCATTTGGCAACAAGTCTGACCGAAAGCAATGCAGACTTACAAGTGGTACCACCACTAAAAGCACAATCACTTTGTCCTGCCTTGGAACTTACAAAGCCTTTCAAATCCTTTGTCTTGTTTGTTCTTCACAATGGCCTTGGAACACAGTCAGGGGAAGTATTAATACACCAGTTGAGAAATAAGGAAACAGAGACCAAGAGAGCACCAATTAGTCAATCAACAAACCCATGACAGAGCCGGGGCTGCAATTTCGGGTTACTAACACCAAACCTGTTGCTCTTTAGTTTTGTGGCCATCTGAAGTAACGTGAGCCAAAATATAACTTGCATATTCTTTGCATCGCCTTTCAATTTACAATTCCTTATTTATTTCCTTGTCTTTGTGCTTTCAGGGTGTACTTTCAGATTTATCTCCAGCATAGCGGAGTTACTTTCATCACAAAGGAGAATGACAGAAATCAAGGTCTCCATGCTAAGCATATTATTCTTAACCGCTTAGAGAATTTTCCCACTGGATTGCCCTATTGTATTTTAAATTTTATTTTAGCTCTATTTTCTCGTCTGTAACGTGAAGGGGTTAGGCTCTGTTCCTCTCGTTCTATGGTACTGTGATTAGGAGAATGCGAGGTGAAGAAAGAATCAGGGCTGCGAGTGAATATGATTATCATGGAATCACAAGAACAGTGCATTATGCATGTTTTAAAACTGGATATAGTATTTATATTCTAAAGTGTTTCCTTATGAATTACTTCATCCTTCAGTGTGCTGTTTAAGTCATCCGGCAGACATAATCCTCTCACAAATCCAAATCAATGTGTTTGTCCTCCGTATAAGATGCTTAAAATTTTCAAAAAGTGTTTATGTCCAAAGACAAAATGTTTAGTTTTATAGAATTCTCTCAGATGCTAGAGGGCCTTGTATGATTGACTCTAAATAGCCACTAAAATACTTATGTTCTCCGCTTAGTCATGACTTTCTAGAATGCTTAAACATTAGCAATCATTTTTAATTTAGTGATTCTATATTCTTTATTTAATGCCTTGCTGCTACCCTTAAAACCAAACCATGTAGCTCAACTTTCAAGAACAAATGAGCTTTGGCAAGACGTATGTTGGGTTATAAAAATATTTCAAATTTTGGGGGTGACTCAGTGGTTCAGATGGTTAAGCATCACACTCTTGATTTCAGTTCAGGTCACGATCTCAAGATTGTGAGCTCGAACCCCGAGTGAGGTTCTGCGCTGAGCATGCTTAAGATTCTCTTTCCCTCTCCCTCTGCACCTTCCTGGATTATGCTCTCTCTCTCTGGAAAATATTTAAAAATTCGAATTTTAAATGAGATAAATCATTTCCTATTTTCATAGTGGCCCTTATTGCATATAGTTAGACTGATTGGTCACAGCAGAAATCTGTTAAAGTGAGTATTTCTTAGCTGCTAGGCCTAGAGGAACTCAAAATGTTCAGACTTAGAACAAAATCAGATTCATAAAATCTGCTCTTTTAAAGCCTTTGGATAAACACTGACTTTTGAAAGACTCTTGGGTTCCATGTCTGGGTTTCAGATATAGACTTTAATAAACCAGTAACATCAATGTCAATAAAACAACCACCACAACACAAAACCCAGAGAAATACAGTTAAGGAGCAAAAATGTCTTTTTTCCCTTCAAATTTAATTTTTATAATGTTATTGGTAGATTCCCAGTGATAAGCTCACAATTTGACCTTTCATCTTCTCATTTCTTCATGAGTTCAAATAAGTAGCTACTCAAATTGTGAGGACCACTTAGGGCTTAATTTCTGTTTGTAATTCCTGCTATTTCACATGAAGAAGTACAACCCCAGGGTATCTGAATCTTTTTCAACTTTTGTGCATGATTTCAGCAGAGAATGTATTTGCCGTGAAAGCTATTAAACTCCTTTTTCTGATTAACATATATACTGATTTTTTCCCCCAAATTTTTGACATGATGGGTTTTTATTCCCTTAAGTTTGATTCCAAGGTGGGTGTGACCAAAACTGGTGAAGAGTAAACATACTCCCTTAGTAAAATCCAGAGTCCTTGTCACATCTGTGCAAAACCATGGAGGAGAAGCCCCAAACCAGACAAAACTTAGCACTTTTTCTAAAGAAGTGCCATTCAATATGCAACTTCTTCTTTTTTTTTTTTTTAAATGAAATGGCTCCTAGAGGTCTGAATGTTTCTCCGTGAACTTGGGTCACCTTTTGCACACATTGCCAGTGATTTCTGATTTCGGATGGAACTGTTACTAACTCTCAGTGTGCCGAGATTTGCTTTGAGTCTTAGTTTATTCATATTGAAACTCAGGAGGTATAAACCGAAATAAAAATACTGTGTTCAAAGAGTTGCCTGAAAGTTGAAACCACCCAGCCTGAAGCAGCTGCAGCCATTGTTATCCTATGACCAGAGTTTCTGGGAGGCTTACCGTCAGTGAAGTCATTAAGAGTCATAACCCCAAATTTTCATAGGCACATCAACTGGTGAAGAGACAGCATGGTTTAATTTTTTCTAGTCTTCTTGCTTACATCTCAGCTTTATTTTTTGTGGGGTTTGCTCCAGTACCATCAGGGGAAAAGGACCAAATACAGGAAGGCAGAGTCCCAACTCCAGAGTGCGCCTTCTGCCTGATATTTCTGATAGAGAATCTTCGAGTGGACATAAGAGGAGCCAGCTGTGTGCGAGCACATATTGATGACTTGGTTGGCAGGACTTCCCCGCTGAGTGCCAAGCTGCAGACGCACTCCCAATCGATTCCCACACGGCTACAGCTCAGTGAACTATTCTGAAAGAAAAGAGCATGGCGGCGGGGGCTGTGAGATCCGGAAATATCAGAGGAGGGTCCGAGGAGATCAAATCTCTAAACAGCACAGTAGACCCAAAGAGACAAAGTGGTAAAAAGTAAGGAAAACATAAAGGAACCGAAGTATGTGTGAATGTGTTTGTTATGTAGAATAGGGGTGATAAAAACAGACATTGTGTTTTTGTCTTGTGTTTGTGAGGAGTCTGGTAGGGGATTGCCGTCCATACTAGAGACCAAATATGAGCTGTTGAATTAAATGAAGTGCAATGAGCAAATAAAGTCCTTAAAAAAAACCCCAAATATTGAAAGAACAAAAAGTGAAAATGTCATGTACATAATATATATAACTTTCCAGTGAATCGTTTTTGAAATAACATAGCAATTATGGCTTGGAAACTGACTGAAAATATGGGGTGCTGTGTTCTGTGATCCATTTCTGTAGCCTTGAGATTGTCCTGTGAGAGTCTTCCTCCCTTCCTTTCTTTTCCTTCCTTTCTTTTCCTTCCTTCCTTCTCCCCTCCCTTCTTTCTCTCTCTTTCTTTCTTCCTCACTCTCTTCCTCCCTCTTCCCTCCCTCCCTCCCTTCCTTCCTTCCTTCTCTCTGTCCCTCCCTCCCTTCCTTCATCTGCCTTCCTTTCTTTCTCTTTCTCTTGTTCTTTCTTTCTTTTTTTTTTTAAGTATGAAACACTTTGTAAGTTTGTGCAGTCATAAGTTTGCACATAAGTCATCCTTGTTCAGGGGCCATGCTAATCTCTGCATCATTCCAATTTTAGTATATGTGCTGCCAGAGCGAGCATCACTTCTCTCTTTCTATGTGTGTGGTTACATATGTATATTATGCTTACATCCATGCGTATGTAATATATAAAATTAACCTATTTTTTAAAATTCAGTATAAAATATTGAATACATATATACTATATATATGTGTGTGTATAGGTATATATATATATATATACACACATACACACACCATTTATGATCTGATAAATGAGAACTACTGGAGAATGAAAAAAAGAGTTTGAAGAGAAATTTCAAAATGTAAAAGATTTTATATTGAATTTAAAAACTAAGGTAATAAAGCATTCACTTTTGAAAAATTAAAATGAAATCTATTTGATTTTTCACCTCATTTGAAAGGCTTACATTGATTAAAATGGGTAGAAGTTTCACTCTTACAATAGTGACTTTAAACTCAATATAAAGTAATTTTAAAAGCAGTTTTTTAGCAAAAAACAAAAAGAGCCTGTTTTTTGTCACTGATCTTTAATTCAATGATCAAAAAATCTGTACTCTATTAAAAATGCCACCACATTTTCTTGATGCTTACGTTCTAGCTATTAGATCGGGGAAGAGTAACTGGCTGACATCAGTAGAAATGCACAGTTGGCAAAAAACGAAGTGGTACTCATTCCTATAGTAAACATCATGGAGTAAAAGAATCAAGATCAATAAACAAAAAAGGGTCATATTTAACTAAAGCAAAAAATGTAGACATCTATTTTTAGTAGGTTTCATAGGACGTGGGAGAGGAGGTATGTAAGGGATGAAAATTTTGAACTAAAGTTCAGAAATAAAAATGAGTGGTTGACAATATTGTGAGATCTTTCCTGAAAGTGTCACTGGCATCCTGTTTTCCAAGGTAACCCAGACACAAGGAAGGAGCCTGAACGATTTAACTGCACATAAAATAGTATTCAAATATATATCCCTTTTTCCTTAGATACTTATATTTTACACTTTTATAAATATACAGTTCTTTTTAACTTAAAAATATTTTTAAAATAAAAACTGAATATGTTGCAACTACAGTTTGATAATTACTTAATTTACATAATCTCAATTTTATCTTTGATTCTTTCAAAGAACTGTGAGGTTATTATCTCACTTTGTTAATGAGAAGTCTGTGTACATGGTGGAAATACTAAAACCAAAATATTAATTTCAATCACTGTCTTCCCTGGTACACCTCACTTTTCTGCAATATAGTGCTACAGACATATTACATATTTAATAAATACTTCATGATAGATTGATTGAGCGATTATTATTAACTACGATTCTTGTCCTGGGAGTTATTTACAACAATGGCTAAGAAAACAGAACAAATACCTCCTATTTTTCACAGATTCCCTTGGATTTTTCCAGCTTTTCAGGAGTCAAGCCCAACAATGATGAGATCAGCAAACTGCCCTTCAGATAAAAATATCTTTTCCTTCCTCAGAACTGCCCTTCTCTGTCCCCATGGCACCCTGCTCAGTGCAGTGCAAAGAGTCGATAGGTTCACTATCAATCACTAAGGACTTACTGAGCACCTGTTCTGAGAGGCACAGTGTGCAAAGGTGCACAGGACTGAGGCGTGAGTCAAGGAAGAGCTGGCTTTTCTTTACAAGTGAACTGGCCCCATGAATTTGAACAAGTCACTTTCTCACCTGCTTTAGAGTTCAGTTTGCTCATCCGTACAGTGGAAATGTTTCACAGGTTGATTCTAAGATTCTTTCTAGCTCTGATGGTCTCTGCTTCTGTTTCCAGCACCTTTATTTTTTGGGGTGGGCGTGGGAGGGCATGCAGGGAAATACATTTGGGAGAGTGGAAATCTTCTGAAACATTCTGAAATACACAGTTTGTTAAACTCATTCCAAAAAAGCACCCATTTTATTTTTCTCCTCAACTGCTTTCTTATTTTTAGGTTTATGTTTTCAAAATGATACCTTCTGTATAAATAGATGGGGACAATAAAACCAGCCATAAAAACAACCCAGTAAGGTGGCAATAAAATATGAATCATGGTTCCCAGAATCAGCAGCACTGTCAGAGTGTACATATCACTATGTACCACACTAACAACTGTGATGTTCTCTGGGGGGTGAAGGGGAGGCACGTGCTAGCCAAGGATTGAGCGGACGTTGAGGTAAAAGGGCGGGGGATGACATAAAATAATCTCTCCATGTCTCAGAGCCACTCTGGCTCAAAAAGCTACCATTTGGAAGAGTTGTAGCTGGATCCACGTGTGATCCAACAGATAAAATGGGACCTAAGAAATTGTAGAGGTAGTTTCTATCTTTGATTCTGTCCTTAACATGATGCATGATGTGAAGAAGGATATCAACCTTTATCAAGTTCTTCATAGTGAAGTGGGTAAAATAACACTATTTCCCTTAGTTGTATATTTCTTATAAGACTGATATTTATAGAAGGTTTTGGTCTCTTTTTATGGAAGAACACGGTATAACTAATAAAAAGAGCTGCATTCATTTTCTACAACAAATGTTCATGAAATAAAATGAATGGTGTCACAGAGCAATTTGCTAAACTATATTTTGTAAGTGCAAATAGGAATTTTCCGCATCACATACAATTTAGTCTATCGAATTAGGATGAACATTAACCAAAGAGAACATAATACAGGAGCTGTAATTTAATGATCACACTAGACAGCCACCTCCCACATAGCAAGAGGTTATCATAATTATTTACATTTGGGCGTAGAAAGAAGACAAAATGTGTCATCTTTTCGGTTGCTGCTTGCATTCAAAAAGGAAATGATCTTCTCTAAAGAGTGTAGTCAGCAAAATGAAGTCAGTAAAGCTCATCAGCTTTGATAGTGGAAACAAATTTATATCAAATAAAGAAAGTCTCTAATTCAAGAAAAGAGGTTCTCTAGAGAAGAGAAAGTCTTAAAAAGACACAGAGAAAGGAAATCATGACTTTTTGACATATCACTGCAGCCACATATTCAACAGTGAACTCCCATAGTAAAGGAGAACTATGCATTCTGAGGGGCCTCCACCTTGTCTCGGTCTTTCTTTCACTCTCAGAATTTCCAAGGTTTATGTGTAGTATATGTACTCTTCCCCGGACTCAGATGTTTCCAGAACATTCTATTAGAACCAGGGAGGATAAACAGAATGACTTTCCAAATTGACTTACAATAGGGACCTCTTCCTGTCTCGCTGTTTTGAGTAGTCATTTCTACTTGATTAGAAACTAGATTTAGGGATAAAAGATAATCATAGATAGAGGTGCTTATCCCAATCTCCTAGTGAAATCACCTTCCTTGATTCTAATCTTTCCTAAATATTGAATTGAGCAGAGTTTAAGAAAAACCTTTCTTTGATAAATGTTCTTCCCCGCTGCAGTAGTTTTAAGGATAATGATGTCACTCCATGCTCATAACTATGTCCTCACTAGTTTGCTAAGGTAGAGTAAAGTCATAATACCCAATAAACCTGCACAGACTATGGGATCAAGGTGGAGGGACTTTCTCATCTATTTATGAGAAAAGAGTAATAAAAAGGGCCAGAGCCAGAACGAGTTCAACAGAATGTAGAGCCAGTTAGAGTATTGTAAGTGGAAAATGAAAATGGAGTATTTCCAAAGATGGTAGAGGGAGTGGTTTTCAGAAATAATGGGATTTGGGCAACTAGGAGGAGGGAAGGGTACTGGGAATATTTTACTTAAAAGAGAGCTTCGTGATTAATTTTACGTATTTTAAATCTCTTCCAAGGTCATGCTCTAGAAAACTATTTACTAGCCATTCCTATTTTTATTTCATATCCTCTGGATACCTGGTGTTTGGTTAGTTAGCAAACTGAAATTACTTACCACCTTATGCAATGCTTCATGAACAACATCAAAACAAACAACACGCACACTTTGAAAGTCAAAGGTCATTCCAAATTCATCTGAACTATATAAGTAAGAAATTTATTCATAATTTCAAGAAATATTTGCTGAGTGACTACACTATGTCGCTCACACTGGTAGGTGCTGGGAATACCTTAGAGAAACTTATAAATATCCCTGACCTCACAGCATTTACATCCTACTGACAAAGGAGATAGACACTAAGCAAATACATGTAGAAAACAGTGTGTCAAAACATTGTTAGATGAAAATAAAACAGGGAGAAAAGATAGAGTTCCCAACATGGCAGATGGGGTGGAGAGGTGAAATTCTCTCTAGAAAGTTCAAGGAAGGCCTTGCTGAAAAGGTGGCTTTTATGACACGTGTGAAGCAGCTCAGGACAGATTTATTAACGGCATTCAAAAGAAGCCTTCAGCTTTTCAGTGGTCTAATATGAGCTCAAATGTCAATGCAACCTACATGAATTTCATTTAGGTTGATTCTTTAACTCTTTCAGTGTAAATTCACTCTCATGAAGTATATATTGTGAAATAAAATCATTCCCCACTGTCCTACATTTTACCTAAGAAAGGCTACAAATCTAAGATCTTGTGATATTTAGCTATTTTACATTTTTACAATTATCAATTCTCTGTGAACACAGTTACTCCATGAGGAAAAATATAAGATTTGTCCTTTATTATAATGCATATATAGCAGAAAGCATGAAACAGAATGAAGAGACTCGGTTCTATTTGTGTGGTTCATACATTACCGATTATCCTCAGTTTGGCAGTTTAACCTCATTGGAAAAATAAGGCATTGGACTACTTCAACATTTCCAAAAGAGTGTTCCTCAGAATGCTAGTGCTGGAGATGCTTTTGGAAAAAAAGGCAACTAATGATCAACTAAGTATGAAAACATCATTTATCACATAGACTCTAATTGGAGAGTCCAATGCAGGTTGAAGGATCTGAGACAGAATTGAATAAAAGGAACCCATCGAACCGTAAATTTCATTTAACTCAAAATATCCTAAACATACTGCAACAGATCTAGGAAAAGCTAAAATAAATCATAAATGCTGTATTTCCTATAGTTTGGAAATAGGGATTGTTCTTTTCTATTATGTTCATTCTATTCTGTCAGTAAAGATGGGCTAAGTTATACCGAGCTTAACAACCATGGAAAATATCAAGGGTTTAAGAGAAAAAATTTACTTCTTCCTCACATGGCATGTTCACTGGGGACTGGCTTCAGCCCCTGATCCATGTTCTTACTGCAGTCCACAATGGGCAAAGAAGTCACAGTCTGGAACGTTGCCAGTTGCTACAGCATGGGGGAAGAGAGCCCAACGTGACATCATTTTAAGGTGTAGTTGGAAGCATATATTTCACGTGTACTTGGGAAGAGTACAGGTATTGGTAAAAGAACTAATAACTCCATTTTTACCCCCTGAAATGATTTCACGGTTAAACTACATCTGATGGATGGTGGTGACTTTGATGTTGGGTGCCAGATTTTGTTGTATTCCAATCAAGAGCATTGGACTTTATTCTTTTTTTTTTTTTTATTCATTTGACACAGACAGAGAGATTACAAGTAGGCAGAGAGGCAGGCAGAGAGAGAGGAGAGAGGAGGAAGCAGGCTCCCTGCTGAGCAGAGAGCCCGATGCGGGCCTCGATCCCAGGACCCTGGGATCATGANTTTTTTTAAAGATTTTATTTATTCATTTGACACAGAGAGAGAGATTACAAGTAGGCAGAGAGGCAGGCAGAGAGAGAGGAGAGAGGAGGAAGCAGGCTCCCTGCTGAGCAGAGAGCCCGATGCGGGCCTCGATCCCAGGACCCTGGGATCATGACCTGAGCCGAAGGCAGCGGCTTTAACCCACTGAGCCACCCAGGCGCCCTGGACTTTATTCTTACAAGCAATAAGGTGAGTTGTGGAAAAAAAATTATCCTTTTGAGACTTGTTTTCAAGTTCTTTCAGAATACATTTTTCCTAGGGCTAATTTAGCCTCACCCTAAGGCCCTTAGGTGGCCTCTCTTGAATGTTCTGATTATCCATGGAGACTCTCTACTCTGGCTGGAGGGCTTTTCAACAATTCTGGACTAGTGTAAACTCTGGAAATTATTCCTTACCAAGCTGCCCAGAAATTGTTCTTTCTTCAGAAGTCGTTCTTACCTTGTCTCTTAGAGTTTCACTGTATGCATACAACAGTTGGTATCAAGCTAAAGATTCGGAAAGACTCCTCTGCATATTTTTGGAGCCCTTTTGATGCAGAGCTCCCTCCTGCAAATGCCCTACATATTCTAGCTGCCTCTTCACTCAGGGAGGCCTCCAGACTCTGATATTCAGGTTTTCCTTTACAGTTCTGCAGCCTAGAATCTCTAGGCAGAGAGACTAAGAAACTGTAGGTCTCATTTCTTTTGTTTCCTTTCTCTCAGGGGTCATAGTGCTGTGCTGTCTATTGTTCAAAGTATGGAAACAGTTGTTTCCTACATTTTGCCCTGTTTTCTAGTTGTTTATGGCAGGAGGTTAAGTCAAAATCCTGTTACTCCCTTATGACTGGAAACGCATGTCTCCTAAATCTAAATTTGGCTCTTGTTTTAGAAACACTGTTTTTCAGCATGGTAGAGCACCATGACTTGAAGGTCAAAAAAATGGATTTCTTGGTTTCTTGGTTTTCCTGGGAGAACAGAAAGCTATAAACACGATAAACTCCAATACTATACTTCCATTTCCTGAACTGTAACTCTCAGAACCAACAGGAAAAGTATATACTGACCTAAGTAATTGTTAGGATATGTAAGCAAAAAGGCTTTTTCTAAGACAACCAACTTATTTATTCCTCAATCATTAAGACATAGTAAAAATATTCTAGGTCTTATAAATATTTATTTTGAAGTCATGCAAAAGTTAAAATACTTAAAGTGATTAAGGAAGTAGTATGAACTTAAGTCTAGAAAAATAACAGTACTTTTATAACACATGATATTAAGCCAATGGTTTGAGATCTTAAATTGGAAGATCAGGCATTTTCTTGTACTAATGATAACAATAATCGTCTGAGAAATTTTCATCAAACTATGGAAATCTAGATTATAATTGTGGTTGCTGTTGTATCCTAGTGCCTTGAGGTGTCTCTTATTATAGGCTGCCTAATGGATATTAATTGAGTGTCTGGATGAATGAAAGGTGAGAAGAAAAGATGAGGTGTTGTGATGTAGTAAAGATCTTTCCTTAAAAGGAAGGTGTTGCTCCTTACTTCCCTGAATTAATGAGTTCTGAGAAAGCATTCAAGGCAGTGAAGGGTTGGTTTTAACATCCAGATGGAGAGATAGGCTTCTTACAAGAATTCTGGAAATGAAGATGATAATAATAATAATATAATGAATGAATGATGTAATAATAATAATGAACAATGAAAAATGAATCATGCCTTATGTAACTTCTATTCACTAAACACTGTTCTGTGTACTTCTTACGTATACCTGATTGATTTTTTACTATTATGACACTATGAGGTGACCTCTATAACTCCTTTTTATAATTGTAGAAACTGGATGTTAATTATAGATAAGATAAACAGAGATGATAAGTAATTTGAGCATGGTGCCACAGCTAGTTAGTGGCAGAATCAGGTTGTAAATTTACAGAATGGCTCCAGTGCCCACAATTTTAACCACAGGGCTGTACTGGCTCTCTGTACATGGGACCAAACATAGAGGAGCCCACCAACACTGAAAAGAAGAAAGACCTCTTGGGAGTTAATTTATAAATCTAACAACAAATGAAGAAGTATGAAAGTCACCCTCAAGAGGATATCTCTTAAGCCAGCAGTTCTTGACACGCTCACACTGATTGTGTTAACATATCCCTAAAAAAGAGCAGAAAAGGGGCACCTGGGTGGCTCAGTTGGTTAAGCAGCTGCTTTCAGCTCAGGTCATGATCCCAGAGTCCCAGGATCGAGCCCCGCACCAGGTTCCCTGCTCAGCCAAGAGCCTGCTACTCCCTCTCTCTCTGCCTGCCACTCTGCCTACTTGTGCTCATTCGCTCGCTCGCTCTCTCTCTAAAAAAAGGGGGGAAAAAAAAAGAGCAGAAAAATCCCAAAGGGAAGATGCTGTTCAGTCACCAAAACACTGAATAATGAAATTGGGTGTGAAGAGAAGAGAAGATGATGTCCTGGCTCAAAAGAACAAGCTGCTATTCTCAGTGGTAGGGCATCACTTTTTATTGCAGACCTTCTTTTATTGCAGACCACTTTTATTGAAGACCTATTGTCTACCTCAGACCTTCTTGGGATAAATCATTAAAAATGAAAGCCTATATTTCTATAGCATTAAGATCATGCACACTAGGCAACTTTCTCTTTGTACTTTTTTTTTTTTTTTGTCAGTGCAGTTGCCTCTATGGAGAGACGAAACTAGACAGGGGATGTGAGCATGTACTACAATAGAAATTATCCTGGTTTAGACACTCAAAGACTTCAGATATGTAGCTATTTTTAATCTTTACTAATCTTTACTTCATTCCAAAACAACGAACTTCAGTAAATGGACAACATGGAATCTCCAGTTCATCCTGGCAACCTAGAAATTCTGCTCTGGAAAACTGACTTGCCCTCCAAGAGTGATATGTTGGCTTAAACTGCACACTGTTCTTTAAACTCCTACTCTCCCTATTGTTGCAGCCAAAGGGAAAAGGATTATTATTTGGTTGTTGCACTGTGAGTCTAGTGAAGTTGTACAACTTTGAAGATTTGGATGAATATTCAGAATTAAACCATAGGACCCACATTTACTGAGCTCTCACCATGAGCCAGACACCATCCTAAGAGCTTTATATTTTTTATCTTATTGTAGCCTTACAGCGTAGAGCCTATTATTAGTCTCATTTCACAGGAGAGAAAATTGAGGCTAAATGGAGTTTCATTCCTTGCCTAAGTTCATGGAACTAGTAACTAGATCTGAACTCTGTTACCTCCAAAGCCTATATATACCCTCTAACCACCATGATGCCTCTTTCCAATACAGCAACCCTTTAGAATATAGATATATAGAATCCAAATCCAAACATATAGTCAGCAGAGTATTTTTTTCTCTAATCTTAATTTTTTTTGCCATCAGTACCCTTGATATTACATTTGTCCAACACCTCCTGGTTTAGACATGGAAGACAATAGTATCTCCTATGCTCTGTTGATTCAAAATGTTGCAACAAACAATCCCACTTCCATGCCTTATAGTCAGTTATAGTCAGTTCGAGTTTTCCATTCCATTGGAAGTTCAGCCTACCTCTAGTCTATTTCCTCACATATGAGCTATTGAATGACGAATTCTTTTTCCTTTTATTTTTTCCTGTGACTTAGATTGCAAAGAAGAATAAAAGGGTTAAGATTCCTAGGCCCAGAGTAGAATTTACCGGAAACGAGAATATGTGTAATAATTTCCAAATTGTATTTACGGATACCATTTTACTCTATTGATTGGAAACTGTACTCAGCAAAGGGATTCATACAAAGGAGATAAGAGAGAATGAGAAATTGAAACAAAGCATCGATGGAAGTTTCCTAACAGCAAAAAATGAGTACACTGTGCCATCCCAGGGGACGTGGGGGTGGACCTGATGCCTGAAACAGTGAGAGCTGGGATGGAGTCAACGGCAGAGAATCCCGTAATTACTAAATTAGACTCTTCCATTTCTGGATAATGCATGCTGTCTTCTCATCTTTATTTAAAATCCAATTAGTTCAGGATCACCACTTCTGTTAGTTCTAGCTTCTCTCTGGTGGCTTTGAGAATCGGATGGTAGATTAGTGCTTGTGTGGGTTCTCTGTGGGCCGTCTTTGAAGACCTGGCTTTCTAAATCTATGGCAACAGGTGTCCTCCCTCCCACTCTTACATATTTTCCTGATTACTCTCTTGGTTTATCCTCAAATTTTCTCACGTCATAGTAACCAATGAAATGTTACATTGGTTCACACTTGACCTTTTCAATAAATAATGACAACCAACCATGACACATTTGTCCCCTCAATTACCGCTTCCTTTGAAATTTTTCGTTTTATTTTCTATGTAGAGAGTTTGCCTTTATGGATTGGTGTTACTTTTAATTCTCTTGTTTTTATTTCCTGAAATCGTAGGTAAATTTTGCTTATCTTATGAAGAAAAAAAGCTTTAAAAGGGAAAGAACACATTTTAGGTCTGCCAAATATGAGGGATGAAGACTTCTGGAAAATGAGAGTTTGATTGTTTTCTGGTGAGAGCGAGAAGAGAACGCCAGGCAGCTCGGGGACATAGCTTCACTTTGTTCACAAGGCTATGGGTAAGTAATCAATTAAAGACTGTGAAACAGCTTCAATGGGAAGACTTTAGGGTTTACATATTAGGGTATATTAACATGTGGTTCATGATTATGAAATTGTTCTGAGCATAGTTTTGCTTTTTCTTATTGAATACATACAGAGGAACTTCTGGGATGGTGGTATAATACGTATTATGAAAATGGGTTCTCCATAGTGAAGTGTGAAGAGTTAGAGACTACAGTCATTTTATACCACAAGAAAGAAAACAGGCATTTTTTTTTTCCTCCGTGGGCATGCTGAAGAAAATGTGAAGCATTGATTGAGAGCTACTTGTTAATCCACACTAGGGAATCGTGTAGATTACTTAATTTTGAAAATTGCAATGTAAACAAAACCAATGCCATAAAGGAGTTCAAGGGCCCTACATCAAAATAATATTTTGTTCATTTACTTTGACAAGTGTGGTTCATATACTCAAGTGTTAGTTATGATTATATTGCATTTGAATTAACATAGTGCATTTCATCAAAATAATGAAATCTTAGTGATGTAATAACTTATAGAGAAAGTTCATCACATTTTTCTGACACAGATATTTTAGACAATTTATATGCATTTATGGACCCATTAATGTTACCCCATGTCTCTCTCAGGCTCTCTCTCTTTTTCTCATTTTCTCATACATAAAGGATTAAAAGTAAATTTAGCAATTTTCTGCCTTTTCATAACCTCATAGATTATTATTAAAAATGATTGTGTGGTTGATAATTCATACATTTCTGTATTCTAGTCTGCATTCTTCATATTTTCAAAAGCGGTTATTATATCTTTGTGTAGCCAATATCATATTGTGACTAATAATTAAACCAAATTAAACATATTAAAACTATGATCCCAGTGAACTTTTTTTTTAAGATTTTATGCATTTATTTGTCAGAGAGAGAGAGAGAGAGGGCCGGCATAAGCAGGGAGAGTGGGAAACAGAAGGAGAAGCAGGCTCCCCACCGAGCAAGGAGCCCAAAAGGGGGCTTGATCCCAGGACCCTGAGATCATGACCTGACCTGGGATCATGACCTGAGCCGATCATGGCAGACACTTAACCAACTGAGCCACCCAGGTGTCCCTGATCCCAATAAATTATGTAGTTTAATACTATGCATCGACAGAGAAATGGAAGAACAGGAATATTAGCATAAGGATATAGATAAAGGCAAAGATGAAGGTGTTCATCATTTTGAAAATTCCACTTTTATTAAGCTTATGCTCCATAAAATTGGCTAATTCAGCTTCTAGGTTCAATTTTTTCTGTTATTTTTGTATATCTTCAGAGAAAGAATAGAGAAATAACATGGTATTGTTATTGAAAAGATTATTACTATTTAAACTTTATCTTAGTTACCACAATACTAGAATAGATAGAATAAAAATTAGGTGAAAAAAATGAAAGCGTTTATAATNATTTTTTCTGTTATTTTTGTATATCTTCAGAGAAAGAATAGAGAAATAACATGGTATTGTTACAATACTAGAATAGATAGAATAAAAATTAGGTGAAAAAAATGAAAGCGTTTATAAATTATCTAGAAACAATGAAATGTAATCTATATCTATATAGAAAGAAATATAGATTTATGCATGTTTAGTTATGGTATGACCTACGATGACATTTATTTTAAAGAGGGATTTCTAAAATAAATTTCATTGGTAATACTTTTTTGTGTGTGAATTGATTTAGTTCATATTCTAAATGATTTAAAAGTTACCAATCTTTAAAATATTTTGCTCTTGTTTATTAACTGAGAAATAACGTAACAGCATCCCATAAGTTAAAATTCAATTTGCAACTGAATTATTACTANGTTATGGTATGACCTACGATGACATTTATTTTAAAGAGGGATTTCTAAAATAAATTTCATTGGTAATACTTTCTTGTGTGTGAATTGATTTAGTTCATATTCTAAATGATTTAAAAGTTACCAATCTTTAAAATATTTTGCTCTTGTTTATTAACTGAGAAATAACGTTAACAGCATCCCATAAGTTAAAATTCAATTTGCAACTGAATTATTACTATTAAGTAAGAATACTCAATACATGATTTCTTTGTGGGGCATGCTGTTGTTAACATTTTTAAAGAATCTATTGTGTCCAATTGAGGTAATCTAATACACTTGGGCCTTGTGAGAAGGAACAAGTTGGTATAAATGGAACCTACAAAACTCCTCATGAGGACTAAGGAGGAAATCTCAAAACTCAAGCCCTAAGGACAGAAAGTCAGGAGTGTTATTTTAAGCCTTAAAATATACTAATATCTTATTGAGATATTTCCTCATGTATTAAGAAGGAAATATCAGAATTAGTTTATCCAGGCAAATTGCAAGACTACGAACTCTTCAGCTGCATTTTGAATTAAAAAAAAAGCAATCAGGGGTACCTGGGTGGCTCACATGGTTGAGCGACCCACTCTTGGTTTTGGCTCAGTGTGATCTCTCTCCCTCTGTGAAATAAATAAATAAATAAAATCTTTAAAAAAAAAAAAAAGAAGGAAATATCAGAATTAGTTTATCCAGGCAATTGTAAGACTACGAACTCTTCAATTGCATTTTGAATTTAAAAAAAAGCAATCAGGGGTACCTGAGTGGCTTACATGGTTGAGCGACCCACTCTTGGTTTTGGCTCAGGTCATGATCTCAGGGTGTGAGATGAGCAGTGTAGGGCTCCAGGCTCAGCGGGGAGTCTGGTTGAGTGAGGTTCTTTCCCTCTCCCCTTGCTCCTCCCCACCCCTGCCCCCCCCACTTGTGCACATGCATGTTGTCTCTTAAATAAACAAGTAAAATCTTAAAAAATCAGTCAAATATCACAATATAGTATATTTACTAAAGTAAAAAATTTGTTCCCTCCCCCCCTCAAAAAAACTTATAGAAGTAACCAAGTGATTTTCCTTATTATCAGCTATGGTAAAATCACTGAAGAAACCCAGTTCTAAGAAGTTTGACTTTAGGCAGAGTTCCATCTACAAAAGCATCCTAATTAGCTAAAGACGTACTAACTCAACTACTGTCCTGCGTGATACAGTTACTACAGATAACATCATAAAGATGTGGATTGAGCCCATGAAGCTAAGCTATATCAACTACCATCTAACTGAATAGTTTCAGTGTTTAACTTAACAGACAACATAACATTGATTTCTTTGTTTCTTTTACTTCATTTTCTATTAGGGGTTAGAAATGAACACAATTATTTACTTACAAAGTGTTTCTAACAGTTTTAAAGGAAAATATCCTTTATACGACAAACAAAAAAAATGGAAAATGGGGCACCTGGGTGGCCCAGTCGTTGGGTGTCTGCCTTCAGCTCAGGTCATGATTCCAGGGTCCTGGGATTGAGCCCAGCATCGGGCTCCCTGCTCGACGGAAAGTCTGCTTCTCCCTCTCCCACTCCCCCTGCTTGTGTTCCCTCTCTCACTGTATCTCTCCCTGTCAAATAAATAAAAATCTTAAAAAAAATGGAAAATGTATTTTCTTTTACAATTGCTTATCAAATCCTTTATCTCCAGTTTATAAGGGATGGCTTAGAATACCTCTCAGATCCCTTACCAAGATTCTTTACTTCTAAAGAAAGAGAAGCAGATTTCATTCATTATCAGGCCATCTCTGCTGATTAGGAAGCAAATGAGTAGATGCTTCTGGGTTACTTTATCCATAACGAATGCATGGATATTGCCAGTTTCTACCAGAGAGTCACAAAGATAGGAGATGGCTCTGAAAAGAAAAGTGCTAGTCCCTGGGGATCAGAATCCTTGTACCTGTCAGAAAGTTAAATGTGTCTCAGCTGAAGGCAGCTGTTCACTTAGACTTTCAAAAGAGAAATCCTTTTGATGGATTAAAAAAATTATCTGCACATACACATATATTGCAAAATGTCAAGGGTGTGTGCAAATCAAGGACACATATATGGCTTGCTTTAGCAAAAATAGAGAAGGAGCTATGAAAAAAAAATAGACTTTCTTCCAGCACTGGTACATTATTTCTATTACATTAGTCTGGCCAAACTCAATATTCCCACATTGGTTTTGGCTGAGGCCCTTACTATTACCATGGGAGATATGAAGGGTGTGAACAGACAGCAACTCCTGGATAATTATAAGTGGCGGGGTCTTGGAGGACATTGATGATTTTAATACATAGTCAGGTGTTGGGTGTGTAGCATAATATATATCTAAATCATGTCATGGTTCAAAGAATCCAGCAAGAGTTAGAAAGTCACTCAAGGCTAGTTTCTGCACTATTAAGAGCCACTTAATTTACCTCCATCCATGATGTAAATGTAGGTTTAATGTAATTTCACTTGTCCTTTGGAAAGGGCATGAAAACATATTTTATTTTTTTACTTTCCTATAGCTTAACAATACTACCTATCACTTTAGTTTTCAGAGTTGCAGAGTGGGGGTGGGATTATTTGAAGCTTCCGGGAAAGAAGGAAGCTCAATGAGACACAGACCATCCCAAAGTTCAACATCAGGACAGTGTGTTTGGTTACCCAAGTCTACTGGCCAGAAGAGACACAAAGGGCTAAAAGGTACCTCCTCAGGAGAGCTGGTGACTTAAGTTCAACACATAGCCACAAGACGCAGCCACGACACGCAGCCACGACATGCAGCCACGACACGCAGCCACAAGACGCAGCCATGACACGCAGCCACGACACGCAGCCACGACACACAGCCACAAGCATTTGTGGATGTTGGTGAATTCTGGCACAGGGCATGTGCTGCAGACCCACTGAGGTGTGAGAGATACGAAGAACAATAAATGTATGAAGAGAATTGTAACATTAGAACGCATGTTTATGGTACATCTGCCATTGAGGGCATGAGGTCTAAGTCAGCAAGTACATCACTGCAATTGTGAGACCACAGGTAAATTAATCCTTTGGTGTGCAATTATCTTCATTGGTTAAAGAGGATTTTTTTTCTTATAAGATGGATCGTTCTCTTATAGGGTAGATGTGAGTGATGGATGATATCTATTATGTGGCTAGCACACACAGTGCCTGGCACTTATATGTACTCACTAAATAGTTGGTAAATGTAAGCACTGGCTTTTATTGGATATTATAAAGAAGCAATATCCTGCGATGAAAAGTACCCATTATTCAGGACCAGGAGTATTGGTACAAGTTTGGTCTTTAAGTGATTTTAGGCAGTCCTTGCAGAGATCTAGTATTTTGTAGCACACACAAAAATACATTTAAAAGCAGCATATCATTTAATTGCTCTCTGTCTCTGCCTTCTCCTCTGTAATATTGAAGAAACAGTAGCAACTGCCCCACCTACTTTGACACACTTGTTGTGATTATGAAATATAATAAAAGCTCTGTAAGCACCATGTAAATGGCAGATACATACATGTTAATTATTTTCCCTGTCAGTATCAAGAAGTTGTATTGAACAAGGGTCTGTGGGAGGACACACACGATTAGAGGTGAAAGCTTAGTGACTTTACCTAAAATAAATTAAGCTGAGGTTCTGGAGATCCCAATATGCGAACAATATCAAGTGAAATTAAGCGATAAAAAAGAATGGTTATTTTTTTCAATTAGCTTCAGATGATCATATCTAAGTGAATTAATTTGTATTTACTAAGCACTTAGATGAATTAAATGCATTTATTAAGCACTTCTAATAAAAATGACACAAGACAATAACCTTTATGTGAGCAGGGGCTGGCTCTGTCTTTGCTAAACCATCCTATCTCAGTGTCTAGCTTTGAATAAATGAACAACACTTATTTGCTGTGTTGAGGGAAGCACTGAAATGCAAGACATGGTCCCTATACTACTTGTCTCTCTTCTTCCAACATTTATTTAGAAGCTATTATATGACAGGCTGTCTGCTAGACTAGGGAAACAGGCAAACAAGAAATAGACCATTGCATTGACAAGTTAAGAGCCCAGAGAGAGAATTACATGCAGAAAGATGAGATGAATATGACACAATGTGACAAGTGATATGAGAGCATGAACAAGTGGTATGGGAGACTCATAGATAGAACAGTTTACTCCACCGACATCAGACCAGTTACATCTATACACAACATCTGGAGAACCACACAAGGCTGTGTATAGTTAAGTGATGGAATAGATATCACAAGAATGCACAGATTAGAAGCCTATTTCCATTACAGATCTAAGAATATACTATATGGTATCAGTCGCTAATAGGAAAAAATCATCTCATACCTGGCCTATGGAGCAATGGGAAAATAAATATGAAATCTCTCTAAGGAAATCTTTTGTTGGGTTAGAGTCATTTGGGTTCATGCACCTGACTCGAAGTTGGTGCTCAACTGACCCCCAAATTAGAGAGTACCTGGAACAAACCTTTTTGATCATACTAACAGTTCTGAGCGTTCACACATTGTTAGTGCGTTTGCAGTTTTAAATCTTTGGTAATATCATGCTATACCAAGAAAATGGAAGAACGAGATCTTTGTCCTTCCTAAATAGCAATCCCAACTTTCCAACTACTGAAGACCTTCAACCAGTGTAGGGGATTTTGGCTCCTCTTCCAACAGGTGAGACAACTGAAGACTTTTTTAAAGCTCCTGATGCACAGTCTTCTCGTCTGTCTTTACCCCTATCTTCACTCCTTGACATCAGTATCCTCCCCTTGTTTGGATTCCTCCTCTCCAATGTCCTAGTCCTCTTCCACCTCTCAGCTACCTACTCTCTTGCTCAGACCTTAAATTATATACTATGACCACCACTTCCACACATTTTAAATCTGGAGTTTGGACATGCCACTCTGAAAACTGGGCATCACCCTTGATAAGCTCTGCATTTCCACCTTCCCCCCACCCATTTAATCCATCGTCAACTCCAATTGGTACTATGTCAAAAATACACCTTGCATCCATCCATTCTCTCCTTCTCTCCAGACATCACCTTTGGCCAAACCATCGTCAATCACTTAGATACTATTAAACTTGTAACTACAACTTAACAAACCAGTAACAATCCTAATAAAAATACTAGCAGAGTTAAACAGACATGCTAAATTTCCTATTAAAGAAAGATTAGAGTAAATGTGATTTATTTACCTTAAAAAAAGAGAATGCAGCTTAAAAGGAAATGTAAATAAAGCTTAAAGCACCTGAACCAACTCAACGCCCACATTAAACTGACATCATTTGCCTTCTCATGACCACATATGAGCTAATTTATATTGCAAAACATGTTTAGAGCAGATGATAGCTCTCTGTAAACTCTAAAGGCCAACATTCTGTGAAAGTAAATCTTAAATTTGTCAAGAAATTTTAGAATCATTTGATTTATTAATTAACATGAATGAATTCATATACAGAAAGAAAGTCCAATACTCTGAATTTTATTATCTGGTGTGCCATGTAAGAACCATGTGACCTTGACTGTTTCATGATGCCTTTTGAGCAAAAGAGGAAACAATTATGTCCTTCATCATGGGATTATGATGACCAAAGGTATAGTTATAACGAATATAAATGAGGTTATGTCATGTGTATAATGAATATAAAATGACTTCGAACACTCAACAATACTACATAAATGCAAATTGTTTAGATACTTAAGAGGAAAAACCTATTGTTGATAATTGCTAAACCTTTCTGTGCATATCACAAAAGAGCATAGCTTCTAGGGAGCACATCTATGAAACTCTGCCTTTAAACGGAGATGCCATCCAAAACTCCCAAGGCACAAAGACCAACCTTTGCATAAGAACTCAAGTGATCACAAGAGAAGAGGAAAGGGGAAAAATATTGCAACAAGATAAATGTTAAGGCAACTGAATCAGCTTGGAAACTGAGGCACATTTTCCCGGCCAGGGAATTCCATCCTGGGGTTTTCATGACGATGGAATGACCTGAGGAAGCTTTTCTCTGAGCATCAAGGTTTCCTGAGCCAGCAACAAGGACGCAATGCATAGGGGTTCCCACTGCCAAAGGGAAATGCATATTTGGTGATAATTGTCCACAGTCATTTCCCACTTTGCAAGGAATCAATGATAATATTGTAAGGAGTCATAGCAAATCACTTCTTTAGACCAAAGTCCATATATAAATATGCCTATACTTATATCATCTCTGTCTATATTTTTAATTGTTTAAGGGCAAAGTAGAAGTGAAGGCTAAGATTCAATCTGTAAATGGAAGAGTTGGATATTTTGGGTAAGGTTTGTTTTGGTGTATGAGTAGTTCAAAACCAAATGTAGAGTGATGGGAAAAGTTTTATAGATTATAGATCTCAGAGGCAAACACTGGAAAGAAGTGACTGGAGATGATGGATTAAAAACATGGACTCAATTACCTAGTGACTTGATGGCCTGGAAATAAAAATCAGAGGGATGGATAAGGGAATATAGTCATTGGAGGAATCTAATTTGATGTTTAAACGGGGCTTGTAAATCTCAGAGGAGCAAATTATAGTTCTAATTACAGATAATGTTTCACTTCATTTTAAAAATGAGTCATTGGAAAGGCAGTGGAAAAAAATAAAAGAAACCTACATTTGCTCGGTCCTCTCCTCTGTGCAGGAATTAGAACCCTAAAGAAAAGACTAGTAGTATTTCAACAGGACTTTCTGGCTTCATTCATTTATTTTTCAATCACTCATGGAACATGCAAATAGTGCACCTTCCAGGCGTAAGGCTAGGAGAATGTTAGAAGTGTAGCTACAATATAAAAGCACAAATCAAAGCCAAAAACTGAGAAATGTGGTCCATATAGCAAGTGCATAAAGTTCCATGTAAATAGAATACTTTCATAGACCTATTTTACTAATGTATTTATTTTTAATGAAAAAGCATTAATTTTAACAAAAAGAATGCATGCATACTGTTAAAAATATTTGACAGCAAAATGCACACATGAATGCACACACATTCTTGCTTAAACCCAAGACCTGAGTTCTATACCTTAGAGGTAGTCATTGTAATAATTTCCATATTTATGTAACATCCTTAAAAATACTAAGATTCCATTTTTCATACTCTTCTACATCTTGGCTTTTGTTTTGTTCACAATATGTATTTGAAACTTTTTCATTGGGCGCCTGGGTGGCTCAGTGGGTTAAAGCCGCTGCCTTTGGCTCAGGTCATGATCCCAGGGTCCTGGGATCGAGGCCCACATCGGGCTCTCTGCTCAGCAGGGAGCCTGCTTCCTCCTCTCTCCTCTCTCTCTGCCTGCCTCTCTGCCTACTTGTAATCTCTCTCTCTGTGTCAAATGAATAAAAAAAATCTTTAAAAAAAAAAAATTAAAAAAAAAAAAAAAGAAGCCATTTAAAAAAAAAAAAAAAAAGAAACTTTTTCATGTTAGCACAAAACAATTAAATAATTTGTTTTCAGCTACTTAGTTTTCCATCATGTGACTATCGCATAATTTTTGTGATACTATGAATGCATATATAGTTTTAAAAAATTATCTTATTGTTACAAGCAATGCCACATATAAATTCCTGAAACAGAAAATCTGGGTGGAAACCGTGCATATTTCAGAGTTAGACTGACAGTGCCAAATTTTCATTACGCGTCCATATTCACATTCCTCATCGCCAGCAGTTCACTGTTGCCAACACTGGGTGTTACCAAACTTTGCAATTCTGTCCAATGCCTAAGGGATAAACCACGTCTTGTTTAGTGTGTGTGCCTTTAAATATAAGAAATAATGTAAGGTTTTTTTCTTTTTTCATTTTTAATTCTTCTCTTCCCACAAATTGGACAGCCCTTTCCTTGCCTCTCTCCCTCCAAATCATGAGCACAGCGAAGGGGACCCTGGGGAGGAAGCAGCCTTCCCACTGCGGACCCCTACCTCTCCATCCAGGCTCTTCGGGAGAGCCCATCCCAGGGGCGACCCCCTCCCTACTGGTCTCTTTTTCCATCTGGACCTCAGAAGGGGGTGGGGAGTCCTTGCAGATCCCGGAGGACTTACGCTGCCTCTGTGGTTTCTCCTGGGCCACTAGGACAGTGACTACATTTTCTTTTATTTAACAAACGCTCATGAACTGCTCTGTGCTACTCACTGTTGTGAGCCTTTTACAAATGTTAACTCATCTAATCCTTACCAACAACTCAGTGAGCTGGGGGCCATTGTTAGCCACCCTCACAGACAGGGCCACTAGGAGACCCGGTGGTCAGGAAGTAGCCCACGGGCACAGACCCTGCGATTCGGAATCCAGGCCGTATGTTCCAATCTGATCCTTGACATCCACCCTGGCTGCCTCCTTCAGAGAGATGGTGAGATCGAACTGCTCGGATGGGCCCACGTGGACAACTGGTGACAGCCCGCCCTCCCTTCAGGCTCCCAATCCTGCCTCAGAATCCCCCAGATACTCAAATCTAATAAACGGGAAACTTTTCTCTCCTTGCTCCCTCCCCGTCACCCCCAAATTTTGGACGCTACCCACTTCTCACACCCTTTTGTACCCCTCCCATTCTAAAGAATGAATGGCCATATAAATCATTGTCCGAAGAGGGACACTTCAGAGTGAAAAGAGCAGCTATTAATAATTACAGCGGGACCACAGCTGTGGACTGGAACTGTCCAGGTGAAGAAGGATGCATGGCCCTATTTCTAGCACTTTGCCAAGAGTACTCGTGGGACATCTCCCGAGGCTTCTCCCCAGGGCACTGGGCAGAAAAGGCATACCTGGAGTGGCTGGGGCACCCTTAATTTTGGTCTTCTTATTTGGGGCCTCGGGTCCTCCTGACGCAGTGTGTGTTCTGTCCTTCCTTAAATATAGTTTTATTTCATGGCCAGGAGCCCTGAAGGATCAAAGATGAGAGAGGATGCAAAAAGCCTCTGCAAAGCAGAAAACATTGGAAGCAGGAGGAAAAGTCGAGTTTTTTGGACCGGACAGATCTGAGATTAAATCCTATTTTCTCCCTATACTCAGTGTGGCCTTGAACCAGAGACTTCTTTGAAACTCAGTTTCTCATTGGTAAATGGGGGCAATGGTGCCAACACCCAGAGCTGCTATGAAGAATCAGTGATGTACATAAAAGTAATGTCAACCAAGTTTTTTCTCTGTAATTTGCCTTATCCTTTGGATTGTTTTTCTTTTTCTTGTTTATCTGAAATAAGTCAGAATGTATTAATAGATGTTGCCTTTGCAATATAGAGTGGGAATATATTTTGCTGACTTATAATTTATATTTTTACTTGGTTTGATAGTTTACTATACAGGAAATGTTAATTACAGATTAATTTTATAAATTCTTTTGCTTTATAAATTCTGGGTTTGCTTTCACACTCCAGAAATAGAAAGAAATTTCTCCATAATTGCCTCTAGGGCTTTAATGCTACCGTATTTTTAAATATATTTTAAAAATAGTTGATCTATTTGAAATCCTTTTAATAGGCTTATTAAGGTATAATTAATATTTAATAAACTGCATATATTTCAAGTGTGCCATTTGATAAGGTGACATATGTAGACACCTGCTAAATCATCATCATAGTCAAGATGGTGGATGTATTCACCACTTGAAATTTTCTTCTTGCCCCCTTTTTATTCCTCCTTGCTTTCCTGCCCCCACCCACACTGGGTCCAGGCAATCACTAATCTAATTTCTATCACTTTAGCTTGGTTTTCATTTTCTAGAATTTTATACAAATGGAGACCATGCCATATATCATTTTTTGGTTTGGTGTCTTTCACAATTGTTGTATTGTGACTCAATCATGTAGCTGTGTGTATCAATAGTTCATTCTTTTTTATTGTTAAATAGTATTCTGTTGTATGAATATACAACAATTTGTTTATCCATTTACTTATTGATGGACATTTCAGTTTTTTCCACTTCCTGGTTATTACAGATAAGGTTGTGATGGACATTTGTCTACAAGTCTTTGTATGGACATATATTTTCATTTCTGTTGTTAAATCCCTAGGAGTGGAACAGCTGGTTGGTTAGACGTGTGCATGTTTAACTTTTCTGGGAAACTGTCAGACTGTTTTCCAATATGGCTGAGCCAGTTTATACTGCTACCAGCAACACATGACAGTTTCAGTGGTTCACATCCTCACCCTGACTTGGTACTGTCAGTTAAAAAAACTTACCATTTTCATAGATTTGTAAAAGTATCTCCTTGTAGTTTTAATTTTTATTGCCTAATGACCAATGATATTGAATAACTTTTCATGTGTTTGTTATTTGTTTAACTTTGGTAAAATGTCAGTCCAAGTCTTTTGCATATTTTTTGTTAAGACATTTTCTTATAATTGAGTTTTGTGAGTTCTCTACAGATTCCAACTACAAAGTTTTACAATGATATTGAGCAACTTTTCATGTGTTTGCTATTTGTTTAATTTCGGTAAAATGTCAGTCCAAGTCTTTTCCATATTTTTTAAGACATTTTCTTATTATTGAGTTTTGCAAGTTCTCTATAGATTCCAAATACAACTTTTTATCAGACTTATGCTTCCCAAATATTTTCTTCCAGTCTGTTTTCTTAATTTTTATGGAGTCTAATGTGTCATTTTGTTGGATCAGGTTTTTGGTGTTTTAGCTAAGAAATATTTGCCTAACCCAAGGTCACAAAGATTGTTTTTCCTGTTTTATCATAGAAATTTTAGCTTTAGGTTTTTTATTTAGGTCTATGACTCATTTTGGATTATTTTTTAAAATAGACGAATCAAAGTTTACAGATGGATACCTAGTTAGTTAGTCCAACTCCATTTTTCAAAAAGCTTATTCTTTCTCCACTGAACTCTTTGCTTCTTTATCAGAAATCAGTTGCCATTTTTTGCATGAGTCTTTTTCTAGAGTCTCAATTCTGTTCCACTGTATTTTGTCTATTTTTACCACAATATCATGCTGCCTTATAATAAAATTTGTAACAAAGTAGTGTTAGTTCTTTAACTTTGCTCATAATTTCTAAAGCTGTTTATATATTCTGGGTCCTTTGCACCACTGTGTGAATTTTATTTTATTTTATTTTTTATTTTTTATTTTTTTAGATTTATTTATTTATTTATTTCACAGAGGGAGAGAGATCACAAGGAGGCAGAGAGGCAGGCAGAGAGAGAGAGGGGGAAGCAGGCTCCCCACTGAGCAGGGAGCCCGATGCGGGCCTCGATCCCAGGACCCTGAGATCATGACCTGAGCCGAAAGCAGAGGCTTTAACCCACTGAGCCACCCAGGCGCCCACCACTGTGTGAATTTTAGATGTAGCTTGCCAATTTCTATGAAAACCCACAGAGATTTTGATTGGGATTGCATTGAACCTATCGATCAATTTGGGGAACACTGGTAACAATACTGAGTTTTACAACTCAAGATAATCCAGGAAGGTTTAAGAAAAGGTTAACTTCAAAAGCGTGGGTCAGGATATAAGAAATCTACAGGGTAGAATATAGTTCCTGGGGTTATTTCCCCTTATACTTAAAGTTGCAAAGAAAAGGAGTGTTTAATGAAATGGAATGGGAAAATAACGTAATGAGGGCTGCCTTGGGAGAAGCTGTGATGTTCGAGGATATTGAGGATGTAAACACCCTCTCCTCACTCCTCCTTCCTTCTGTCCTCCTTCTGGGGGTCCCTGAGGGCTGAACCCAAGTAGACATGGAGGGGTAGCAAGCAAAGACCATCTATTAGGATGATCATATGTGTCTTCTCCTTCCATAGAAATTCTCCCTCAGAATTTCTATTATAAACCATTTTTACATACTTGGGATGCACTTGTTTTGATCATATTTTACTGTTTTTATGTGCCCAATCCTATATTTGGGATTTTACTATCAATATCTGTGAACGCAATTTATCATATTCTGTAGTTTTTCTATTTTTTGTCCTCTGTTAGATTTTGGCATTGACTTTGGAAGACTGGAACGTATTCCTCTTCTATGTAAGATCTAAAATTGTTAGGATGACCTACATATTCTTTGCAGGCTTGAAAGAATTGAGGAGCTGATAAGTGGAACGGTCTGAGGCACATGTTTTTGGTGGTGTAAGAATGACTTGTGATTTTCTTAGTTTCTTTTATAGTAATTTGTTCGGCTTTCTGTTAATTTTTCATTTGTATTTTCATAGAAAATTATCCATTTCGTATACAGTAAAGTTCATATTTTAGTATACTTTTATTTTTCAATTAATTTCCTTACTTTTAATTTTTATTTAGTTTAATTGTCCCTTGTGCTTGAATTAGTCATATCTAATTTTTAATTTGCTACCTCTCAAATAATACTTTTAACTTAATATACTTATGGTTTCTCATATATTTCTTGGCTAGATGGCTATTAAATTACATATTACATCATATTTTCCTGCAAACAACTGGTTGCTGGGTTGCTTTTTTGTCCCTATTTTTTTGACTTTGGTTTTATATCTATCAAGTTCATTCTTTCAGTACATTTTATCTTTTCTTGCTAGTGAATTGAATACTTAATTGTTATTTTCATTCTTTTTTGCATACAATTTTAAGACTGAATTTTCTCTAAGGACAATGTTGATGATAGCCCATAGGTTCTAATTTGTGGGCATTTTCTCTATTATTATTTTGTCAATACTTCGCACTTTCAGTTTTACTTTTTTTGACTGAAGTGTTGCAAAGATGTTTCTTATTTTGTTTCTATTACCAGATTATTCCTAAATCTTCCTCTTAAGTGTTCCTTATAAATTTTCTAGTATAAGTGACTAGCTAGGAGGCACAGTTTTCAAAAAGTAAACTTTTAAACTTAGTTTTATGACCCCAAAAGTTAAAATCTTTTAAGTCCCAAAGAGTAAAGCAGTGAAATTTATATATACATATTATAAATATGCTCAGAATTCTAAACAATCTCTTTTAAAAATTTTATTAGTCATTTATTTGCTAATGGTTCTATTTCAAAGATAGAATGGTTTGATGAATTTGTATACATAATATACAAAAATTTATTTCATTGGTTCTAAGATTAACTTTTAAACATTGCAACCTCTCCGAAATTGTGAAGTATAGTTTAATTGGCAGATTTTTTTCTTAGTGATGAGTGAAGTAAAGGTAGATCTTCCCATTAATAGCATCATTGTTTCAATTTCAGTGAAATATGGTATCAGTGTATCAGAAACAGATACAATCTTATATTAAATCTGAGATATAATATTATGTTAAAATTTAGTTCACTGCTTCAGCAAAAATCATATATTATTCATGATCCATTTGACCCTAACATTAGGGACTGTTTTAGTGAGAACTTTTACTATATGCAATTATGTTTTGAGGATGTAATTGAATCAAAGTATCTCTAAATTCTTGAAATAACTTAAGAAATAGTACGACATGCCAGAAAGATGGCTCTGCTGAGAGTCGGGATACATTATTAGCTTGGGTTTGGATAGCTCATTAATACTACTGGCCTATATTCTTTCAGTGGAAAATTGTGAGATTTGACTAGGTGACTAGATCATCCTGGAACTCCATAAATTCTTTTTTTTTTTTTTAAAGATTTTATTTCTTTATTTGACACAGAGAGAGAGAGAGAGATCACAAGTAGGCAGAGAGGCAGAGAGAGAGGAGGAAGCAGGCTCCCTGCTGAGCAGAGAGCCCGATATGGGCCTCGATCCCAGGACCCTGAGATCATGACCTGAGCTGAAGGCAGAGGCTTTAACCCACGGAGCCACCCAGGCGCCCCATAAATTCTAATAGTATATGAACCCACTGCACTGGTGCTATGAAGCATAGGTTAACTTCATCGTTTCCATTAACAGAATAAGCTATGGATACATTAGAAAGTGAGGTTTGCAATCTCTGCTTGCTATGTCGCCCCTCTTGCAAGCAGGGTTTAGAAATTAAGCGATTGCCTGGATAGAGGGTGTAAAACAGGTGGAAAACCTTTTCTGTGAGTTTAGAGGGTCTCTTATCTGAAAAACAAAGAGCACCTTCTTCCAAACCATTATCAGCACTTTCTGCTTGGAGCCCACATTTGCATTAATACAGGCACCCTGCCCACTCTTCGACTGGTGTTAGCTGTATGACATACACATACATATGTGACAGATACAATCTCGCTTTAAACCTGTTTTTATCTCTTTCCCTCCATAGATCAGGAGTATCAGCATACAACATTCTTACTCCTGGCAAATGAATAAAGAATAGCGATTCAAGCTAAAAAGAGTCAAGTCTTAGGTGATCTGGGCATCAGGGCAAAGTCACAGCCCCAAATCCCTTCGTAATGGTGACTAAGCCCTGCAGGGAGTGGTTCAGTGGCAAAACCCCTCGGGACCAATTCCCACTCTGCAAAATTCACTGAGACAGTTACTAGGAAGTCAGCACTTTTTTCTTTTGAGTTCTGAAAAACTTAGAACTCAAGTTTTTTTGGAGAGTTTCACTCTTTGAGCTTCTCATTTCAGTTATTGATTTAATAAGCAATGATTTTTTAGTTGCTAGGTGATTCCTTTATCTAGAAATAATAACAAAATTATAAGTATATTGGTTACATTGGAAAATTTGGTAAAAGACAGGTCCATCATGAACCCCATTCAAAGGTGTTTGTCTCCCCACTTCAAATCAGTGGCTTGTTATTGCTCATGTACTTATGCAAGGCACTTGGATAGGCACTTGAAAGACTGAAATAACAGGTAAGTCATAAACACCGCCCTTTAGGTAATTAGAAGACAAGTAACCCAAATCCATAGAGCACAAGGGAGACTCAGATGTGTGGCACAAGAGTAATTTAACAGTGTGTAGGGTTATAGGGATCCTCAGAATCTTGTCTGAAGGCAACTTCATGGATCATTTGAAGATGTTGCATTTGTATGTCGCCTATAGTTGGCGCTGTTGGTGCTCTGTCTGGACCCTGGAAGACTTTGACCTTGTCTCTGTGCCTCTCCCCCAGCTTCTGTGTTCTTTGGCTTCTTTGACTCCTATAAGCTCATAGGATTTATGTTTGCCCCTCCACTTGCCCAGGCCTTTGCCAATGACTGGTCGTGGAGAAAAGATGTTCTCAAATCAAGACGCACTCCAAGGTGTAATTCGCATTCCAGAGCTCACCTGGAGGGTCAGGCTGAGGCTGAGAGTTTTTCTAAAACCACATCTTGCCTGACTTCATTGTCTTCCTCTAGTTGCTTAGTGATATTCTTAGGGAGCAGAATGCTTCCTCAATCAATCCCTTGCATCTGAATTCTTGTTTCAGGTAGTGTTCCTAGGGAAACTGACACTTAAGAGAGAGCATAAAGAATTTAAGTTGTGAACAGGAAACAGAAGTTTCTGGGGAGAAGAAAGTTGAGGTTTTTTTGGTAACTAGTTCACTTTGGCTCAGAGCAGGGAATTGTGGAAGACAACATTGGACAGGTCACTATGGACTCTTAATGAGACCTTGAGAGGACCTTGAAAGCGACATTAAGAAACTGAGCAAATTTTACTATAAAGTGGCCATATTTTTAGGGAAACTCACAACACAAATCAGTAAGGATAATAGCTCACTCAAGAATCGAAGGAATTAAGAGACACTCACATCATATGAATAAATATACACCTCACTAATTCCAGTGAAATAAAGTCAGGTCAGGCCAAGATCATTAATTTTATTTATTTATTTATTTATTTTGAAAGATTTTATTTATTTACTTGTCAGAGAGAAGAACAAACATGAGCACGGGTACAAGTTGGGAGAGTGGCAGTCAGAGGAGAAGCAGGCTCCCTGCTGAGCATGGAGCCTGATGAGGTACTCCATCCCAGGATGCTGGGATCATGACCTGAGCCAAGGGCAGATATTTAACCAACTGAGCCACCCAGGCACTTCAAGACCATTAATTTTTTTTAAAGATTTTTATTTATTTATTTGACAGAGCGAGAGAGGGAACACAAGCACAAACGGGGAGTGAGAAAAAGAGAAGCAGACTCTCCACTGAGCAGGGAGACCAATGAGGGACTTGATTCTAGGACCCTGGGATCATGATCTGAAGCAAAGGCAGATGCTTAACCACTGAGCCACCCAGGTGCCACCAAGACCATTAATTTTAAACTGTATTTGTTTCTAACAGTGTTATCGCTGACTGCAGTTACTCACATCTGTCAGGCTGTAGACTTCTTTGAACTGACTTCTCTGAACGACTTGGGTATATTCTCATTATCTGTATCTAGCAACTTAAACCGGAGACATCCCTTTTAGGATTCGAACCTGTGATTTTAGTGATTTTTACAGAGAACACTGGAATTTCCTACCCCTCCCTTGTTCTAGTATTTCTTTTCCACAATGATGTATCCTTCAGCCATTCCCAGTATCACTAAAAATAAAGATTATTCACTTCAGTTGTGCCTTAATTAACTAGATTTACTCTTTTCCAATAATTTTTTTAATGTTTATTTTATCACTAAGGTTTTCCCATTCTAACTTGATTCTGTGGCCTGGTATTTAAAAATTGGCCTTGATCAAATGTATATTCTACAAGTTATTACAACTGTGGAGTGATGATACATATTCTTCTATTAGGGAGATGTTAGTATTTCAAAGGAATACTAAAAATGCCAGGTTTGAGGACACCTGTGTGGCTCAGTCAGTTAAGTGTCTGCCTTTGGCTGAGGTCGTGATCTCAGTGTCCTGGGTTTGAGTCTCGCATCAGGCTCCTTGCTCAGCAAGAGAGCCTGCTTCTCCCTCTGCCTGCTGCTTCCCCTGCTTGTTCTGTCTCTCTCTCTTGGATAAGTAACAAAATAAAATCTGAAAAAAAAAAAAAAGCCAGGTTTGCAAAGTGCAAGAGAATACAGATTGTATCTTCTGACTGTACTGCTTGACAAGATAAATGAGCTTACAGAACAGTAGTATATTCTGCATATATCAATAGCAAAACATAACACTAGAAATTAGAATTTTAGATATCAAACCTTTTAAAATCATTAGAATTCATGAGATTAATACATATTACCAGGAAAGCATAAAATGGATTGGAAGAACATAATATTTTCATCCAGTGGGTTTTCTTTGTATTCTGCATCTTCTCTCTCAGTTTTAGCCCTTCTTAGAATCCCATGGAAAATTCAAAGCTCTTGTAACCAGTAATTAACTTCAAATCTAGTACCTGGTACAAGAGTATGTTTGTTGTAGCTACCACACATTGTGATCTATACTGGAGGGAATTAAGTTTTTAGCACTTAAAAAATAAATGGTTTATTATCTCTTAGTTGTAGCTCAATCTGCAAATTCTACAAGAATCTTTTTCGTTTCCTGATACTGGAAGAATCATCCTTTCTATGTATTCTTATAAAGATCTGGTCTTACAATTCACACTTAGTATTAATCAGGCATTTATTTGCTTCTGTCCACGATGGGACTGCGACTGATTCATTATTGAATTCCCAGTGACCTGCAGAGTGGTTGGAATGTGATAAGTATGCAGGACAATAAACAGAGGTAAATTATATTGTATCTATGTTTCTTGGGTAAGAACATGACATGTGAATGGAGGGATGTTAAGGGATTGTAATAATCAAATTATAAAATATACTTGACAGTGCAATCATTTCTAGAATAATCCATTGAATTTTCCTGTAGGAAGCATCTATAGCTTTCTGCATCTAAAAGTTTATCAACATAGAAAAGCTATTTTTATCTTCAGACTCACAAATATTCAACTCAGAAATGTGTCCCTGTCTTGGAGGGAATGACCAGGAAATGGACAAGAAGAAAGAGTCTGACTCCAAAGTAGTTGCAAGGCTTGTATAAGAGGTATGAGAACTTTTTCCATGGAAGTTAATGACCTTCTTCAGTTCAGTTGTGACCTATTCAGATTGTTGTGCAAAAGGGAAAATCCATGCAAATCCCAGTAATATCTAGGACACAGTTAAGTGCTCATTAGAGGCTGTTATCCCTTAGTTGGGGTCCATTTATCTACTTCTCCTCTTCTTATCCTACAATTCTCCAACTGGTCCATCCGGAAAGGGCGTTTCCCTTTGACCTTGCCACACCCTCCATTTATTATTCTCTCATTCTCCCACTGCGACCTCACCTTGAGTGGTAGGTTGCCTTCTGCACTGCTGCCTCCTTTAACCTCTGCTCTGCCCTTTATCTATTGCCACTCAGCGGCTGTTGCCTGTATTATCCTACTACAAATGCCCCCCTGAACACTTTCTGAAGACTCAAAGTTGTTGCTAAATAAAGTGACAACTCAGCTCTATGCAACTTTTTCCCAGCTTCTCAAGCACTCCTGGGGATCTTTTTTGAAATTTTCTCTTCCCTTGGTTTTCTTGATCATTTTCCTTGCACCTTCAAGTGAACCTCCCTCATGCAGTCTCCTAAATGCAGCCGACCATGCGTTTTTTGATCTTTTTGTTCTTTTTTATGTTTTATCCATTGGCAAGAGCATTCAGTCTCAAGGCTTTAGTTTTCAAGGCTTTGAGGATTATTCTCAAATCTTTATATCCCACCATAGGATATCCACAGTTCACACCCACATTTCCAACTGTCTATGTTATGTTTTAGTAGAGATAGTTGAGAAACTTTGACAAGCAACTGATGCCTGAGAAGATTGCTTCTTAGGCCTGTACTACATTGCAGTTCTCTATTTTTATAAAGAAAACCCATCTTCTCTGTCACTTAAGATGAAATTCATAGTCATTTGTGACTCTCTCTTTCCTGGTCTCCAACTCCAACAGGTTGCAAACAACCAGCAATTTTACTTTTCAAACTGGTTCCAAGCTGCTCTCAGAACTTTCCAGGGCCATGATCTAAATTGTGATCTTTATGACTCCGTCCCACAACTGTTTTAAAAGTCTTTGAACTGGTTTCTATGCTTTTAATCTCTCCCTCCTCTTTAAACTTTCCTTAAACACAACTTTTGAAAAAAAAATTTTTATCCCTCAGTTTGGTCAATATTATACAACTCTTCACAGACATTTGATGCTTTCTCCACTTCTTCGCACTCTCTGCCATGGAGGCAGCTTTAGAATGATCATTAAGGACAATGGTCTTTGAGGCTGTCCTCAGCTAAAATACCATTTGTGATAAATAAATTGCATTAGGAATAATTTGCTTCCCCTCCCCCAAAGATTTATTGAGAGAAAGAGAGAGAGCGTGACTGGGGAAGGGGCAGAGGGAGAAGGAGAGAGAGAATTTCAAGTAGACTCCCCACTGAATGTGAAGCCCATGGGGGTGCTGATCTCATGATTCTGAGGTCGTGACTGAGCTGGAATCAAGAGGTGGATCCTCAACTGACTGAACCCACCCAAGGAGCCCCTGGAATAACTTACTTTTTAAAAAAATTTCCATTTATTTGACAGAGAAAGAGAGAGAGAGAGCACAAGCAGGAGAAGTAGCAGGCAGAAGGAGAAGCAGGCTCCCGGCTTAGCAGGGAGTCCGATGCAGGGCTTATTCCCAGGGCCCTGGGATCATCACCTGAGCCAAAGGAAGACACTTAATTGACTGAGCCACCCAGGCATCCCAGGAATAATTTTCTCTTAAGTTACTTGTGATTATTTACCATTGTTATTTTAGGTACATAAAGTATCAAGGTGAATTAGAAAAAGAAAAATAACCCATGTTTAAACCATTTACCTTTGGATGGAAGGACCAGAAGAAAACATAGGTGACCATTTGTTTACCAGCAAAAGAATAATCATAATAAGATTGCCCAATTTCATCAAATAAAAATTTTTAAAAATTAGTGTATCACTGTATCCACAAAAATGGACTGGAAAACAATGCAACATATGTGACAGTCAAATAGTTAATATTTTTTATGTAAACATATTATTACAAATTACTTTTTAAAAGATGTGTGCACCCCAGTTTAAAAATAGGGTAGTGGCATGAACATAGGTCTAATAGAATAAGAATGACTAATATCCATCCAATGGATATTCATTTGGACAACCATAACATTTGCTTTTTATCAAAAATTATATTTAAACCTCTCCTGTCGAGTTAGATTTATTAATAACCCAGTGTGTCTGAAAGTGCAGTACGAATGATTAATGTATATGCCACTGAAGAATATATAAATTGGTAGAATTTGTTTGAAGTAATTTGTTAATATGGATTTAAAAACTGTAGCTTTTTATTCATTTAATCAACAAACATTGATCACCAGGCATTGTTTATAGGTATTGAGGTACAGAAAAAAGTATAAAAAGTAACAAATAGATATAATGTCAAGAGGTAAGAAGTATTTGAAGAAAAGTAAAATCAAATAAAGAAAAACATAGTATGTTGGGATGCTCTCTGGCTTATGGCAGTGGAGCGTGGACCTGAGTGAAGGAACGGATTAATCCATGGGGTTATTTGGAAGAAGAAGACCGCACACATAAGGAACAGCTAGAACAAAGACCCTGAGCGTGTTTGGGACGAGGAAGCCTGAGTTTCTAGAATGCAGGGCACTTCTGGTGGGAGGTTAAGTTTGGGCAGGGAGCCACAAGCAAGATCTGGTAGGATCTTGTCTAAGGTTGTGGTAAGGATGTTGACTTTTTCTGAGTATAATGAGAAGCCACTGGGATGTTTATGCATAGGAGTTAACATAATGCGATTTTTTTTTTTTTTGAAGGCTACTGTCTGGAGAATAAGCTATGGAAGGATCCAGGCAAGGGTGGATGCAAGGCTAACGAGACAATAATATTTTAGGAATCAGAATCCCTTGGAAACTGTGTTTTAGACACATGGTCCATTTTCTGGTTGATTTATTGAGGTTTTAAAAAATAAGTTTTCCTCTGTTCTGATATTTTTATTTTAATTAAAAACAGGCAAATCCACTGTCCCTGCCGCTGCATCTTACCACATCTGGAATTATGTTTCAGGGCTCTCTGAGTTTTTTAATAAATGTTTTCTAAGGAGAAGTTACTTAAAAAGTCTTCAGCCTAATTCCTGCAATAAGTGATAACATTTCTCACAGGAATTTTTCAGATGAAGTAGACAAGTTCAAAAGAGGTTAAGAGTCATCTCAAAAGTCTCAGAGCTACTGGAGGAACAGAGACCACATCTAAGCTCACCATTCTCCACTAGCGCTTAGAAATCTTCCCCTATGGATTATGGAGAATACTGAAGAACATGGGAAGTTTGGTCTCTCAGGTTGAGAGAGGAATCTGGAACAGAGGGGGTGGGAGTTTGATGCAGAGGGTTACACAGCCTGCCACTATCCAGGCTGCTGGTTGGTGTTACTTCACACATCTATCTGGCTCCTCACGATGGCAGAAACCTATCCCCACAGAGGAATTAGCCCAATTCCATAGGCAAAACCAAATTTCTTTCTTCAGGAAAAAAAAATAGGGACATCCAAAAGTTTTCTTGGATATCAAATCACTTTGTGAAAAATATTTGATGACTTAAGTGTGAACAAATCAGAAACACATGTTTTCAGTTTCCTGGCAAATAATGATTGCTTTAAAATTAACCTATAGGTGTCAGGTGGAGTTTAGATTTTATTAAGTCTCAAACATTTGGCAAATAGTTCAAGATGTTGGACCCATTGTGCATCTGGATTCATCTAGTCCTGATATAAATTAGATATCGCAAACATGTGTTGAGTTGTGTGGCTTTGATCTGCTTTCAAAAGGGATTGGAGTCTCAGGAACTAACTTGCTCTCACAAATAGAAGTTTAGTGTGTGCCTGGATTTTCCTTCTCTTCACTAATATTTTCCATTAACTCATGGGGACAGGGATGAACATTTGGAAAGCCAGTTTCGTCTTTGTGGCATGAGCAAAGAAATTTAATATTTAAAAATTATTAAAGAAGAATTTTCAGTGATAATCACAAACCTGCTTGGGGACCTTTTGGAGGTTAACTGTTAGAAAATATTCTCATTTGAGAAATTATGTGTCAGATTTTTGTCAATATTTCAACATAGTTAGAATTCATGATCATAGGAAGTAAAGAAGATTTGTACACATATAAGAAAAATCCTTCTAATCTTATTCACTGTGACTAAAGGGAAAAGAAAAAAAAACCTCAACCTCTTAAAGAAAACAGCTCTTTGGATTTTAACTCTCATTGAGATACTGGTTATAAATGGCATGAAACCAGCATGATTGTGAGTAATGTTATTCCGTCTAAATTGATAATAGTGTACAGACACCGAGTAAGCATTATTTAATATAGTATAACTTATTGTCTTATTTTTCCAAAAATTTTAACTCTTTCTTAGGTAATCATATATGTGTGCATACAAAATTTTTCCCCCACAGGCTCTAATCATCATAACTTTCCAATTTCGTGGGGGGAGGCTATGGTGTGGAAGCAGAAATCACAGGTGTCCTGTGAAGGCTGGGCTCACTCTACAAAACTGAGCTGCATTTCTTCATCTTAGTTCCAGGGAATCATGGGAATATTTTCTTTTCTTGATCCTATAACATTGAGCCATTTCCTCTTTATATCCCAGTGGAATCTAGAAATGATTTGTCTCTACTTCCATTTTTGTCAGGGAACTTTCAACGCTATTTGGCTTCATTTTATACATAGTTATCCTGGTTTCAAATGATCACATCAATTTTTACTTCATTTTTCATTATTTCTATAGGTTTCCCTTTAAAGCGGGAGAAAATATAATAAGGTCATATAAAATCAAGATAAAAATATAAGCAAATTCAGAGACTGGTGTAAGGCTTCAAAACTGAATTACTTAATCATTCTGAGGTATTTTAAGAATTAAGGTAAAGAAAATAAAATGTCTCATGAATTGGTTAGAAAAAGGTTGGTGCAATATCATTTGATTGATTTTCTTTTTCATAGTTTTTCTTTGGTGGACATCTGAAGAATTACAAGAAAACAAAAGATATAAATCTTTGGATTATTCTTTTCTTTTTTTTTAAGATTTTATTCATTTATTTCACACGCGCGCGCGCACACACACACACACACACACACACACACACACACAGAGGGAAAACACAAGCAGGGGGAGAGGGAGAGGGAGAAGCAGGCTCAATGCGGGGCTCAATCCCAGGACCCTGGATCATGACCTGAGCCGAAGGCAGACGCTTAAGGACTGAGCCACCCGGGCGCCCTGGGTTATTCTTATTTCTATTGCAGTAGGATTCTGTAAGTATCAACATCTATTCTGAGTGTGATACTGAAATATGAAACATATTCTTTGCTAATCATCTAACAATTTTTTAGCCTTCGGCTTATTACTTAACTTCTCTGTCTCTTAGTTTCCTCAATTATAAAGTAGAAAGAATAACATAACTACCTGAAAAGGTGCATTCATACCTGAAAAACAAGTAGAACTATTCCTAGCACATAATAGGAGCATTTAATGCTTTTATTATCATTTATCATTGTTATTATTATCAGCATCATTAATATTAATGCAATCTATAATTGAGAACTGGGTGTATAAAATAATCAGAGAACACAGACAATATTTGATTGCGGTTAAGAACTATGTTGGGAAGGCCAAACCAGGCTCTATGTTGGTGGGGAATAGGGTAGAAGCTCACAGAGGAGGCCTAGTAGATTTGTGGCAGCAAAAAGATAGTAGATCCAAATGCTTTTTAAACCTATAACAGGATTTCTATTTTGAAAAGCTAATTGAAAAATGGACTCTAGAAGCAAGAATAAATGCTGGGAGACCCGTTAGGAGGCTATTGCAGTAACGTATACGAGAGTTAATATTTCAACAAGGGTAGTGATATTGGAGTTAAAGAAAAATTGACATATTGAATATACACATTAGAGGTCGAACCTTCATTACTTGTTGATGGGTTACCTATGCCTAGTGAGGGTGAGGAAATTTTAAAATTCAAGCATGAGTTTCCCTTTTTCTTTTCTATTTATTTTTATTTTTTATTAAAATGTTTAACTATTATTATTATTATTATTATTATTACTATTTTCTTTAGCAACTTGATGATACATTTAGTGAGGTGAGGAAGATTGAGAGAAAGATGCGTTTTGGGCCCACGAGGAAAGGTCCCTATGAGGTGTCAAGTAGGGCCCTGGACTAGAGATAGAACTGGATGTCACGAGCTTGTAGAAGATTTTTAAAGCCAGGGAAATGAAGCAGATCATATAGAAATAGGGTCCAGACAGAGAGGAGAAAAGAAATCTAGGACCCCCAACTTTGCAAGATTGGGATAAAGAGGAAAAGCCCTAGCAGGAAATGCTGAGAATGAGGGATTTGGGGGAAAACCAAGATAAAATGGATTAAAAGGAGGAAATTTTTTTAAGCTACTCTTTAAAGAGCATATTAAATCATGTTTCTACCTCTTACATTACTAAATATTTACTAGCTAAGAACCTCTTCTCCATAGTCATACCCATGAGCCTCACTAGCATAACCTGGGGCAGCAGCTCTTCACAAAACGACTCTCAGACTCTCAGTTAAATGTAGTCAACAATGATGAAGTCGAGAGGTCTTCTGGTTTATGGCCTCCTTTGTTCAGTGTTTTGGATGGAAGATAAGTCTTTGTGACCAATAGGCCTTATTCCCCAGTTCCAGTGAGCAAGAACTGTCTTTGCACCCAATGCAACCTAGAACCTTTCAAGTTCACTCTTAATCCCTACCAGCTGTTGGTTTTTTTAAGGCAAGGCCAATCAACAAACTTCCAAAACTCTCCAGTGGCATACCAGCCCTTCTTGTAATATTTTGTCCACATTGTGATACAGAAATCAGCAAAATTGTAAATATAAATACTCTATGACTCCCTATCATTGCTTGGTGTTCAAGGCAGAGAACTTGTCTTATTCTTTTTTATAGCCCCAGCATATAGCCAGGACCTGGCGGAGAGTGGGAACTTAAATCAGCATTTCTTGAATAAGTGAATAAATAAATACCCAATGCAGAGTGCTAAGGACATAGAAACAGAAATAGAAAAAAATCTCAGCTTCTGTTATAAAAAATTCTTACATCACCTTTTATCTATGTCCTATACAAGGTATTGATATGTTTACTGTGTTATTATAATTCCAAAGCCTCTTCCTAGGCATTAGTATTCTTACAAAGCTATGAATTCTCTATCATGCATTTTCTTTTGCTTCAAGAAAGCTATTTTGCTAATGCAACAAAGCCAGTGAAAAGAACCAAAAGCCAAAACTCTGTAATACCAATGGTGATGGTAAAGCTGAGCTGTGACACGGTAAATACCATATCTTATTTAAAAAAAAAAATCCAAATTGATATTTAATAGTCTGATAGTTGTGCCAGGAGCACATAGCCTGCAGAAGAAACACTTGTAGATTGCAAAGTGATATTTAAAGAAAAATGCAGACGCGACAAGCATTTCCATGTTTTGTATGTTTGGCTTTCAAGAAAAGATGTTGAATAGGCCATTTGATATGTTAGCTGAATGCAGCTGTTTAGATATTTGTTTGGTCTGCTATTGAATTTTTCATTAAAAATATGTGGTTAACAGCAGCCAACCTGATTTGCATGTGTGTGTTTCTGATTTGTTCACCGCTATGCCTCGGTCTCCTACATCTTAATCACACCCAGGCGCCCGCCCCATTACATTACCAGAAGGGGAGTGATGGACATCCTTTGACTCTCTTCATGACCCCCTGATAATCCTGTTTCACACACAGGCTCCCTGCTGTATGAAACACAAAAGCTGCCACTGTAGTTCTTTACTTCCAGTCGATATTCTGACAGACTTGATCTAGCAAATTAGTATGCTGTGGTCGGGGCACGACAAAAGACCCTTTTGACACACTCTGAATCAATACCAAGGCCGACAGAGAGCCATTTCACCGTAGTTCTGTTATTTTTCCCCCTTTTGATGACCCTTTGCTTTTTTTCCCCCCAGCTTATATGACCTTGTCAGATTTAAAAACATAATGTTAGAAAAGTCATCCTTGTACACACATGTGCATGGGGGCACACGCACACACACTCCGACGAGTGCACAAAGACCACAGACAACATGCTAAAATTCACAATAAAAATATCAAAGAGAAGTGCAGCTGGTGGGAAATTCAAGGGCCTTTTTACAAAACGATCCTTCTTCCTAAAAAAAAAAAAAAAAGAGAGAAAAAAGAGGAAAATAATCAGATACTTCAAATAGCTATATGTATTACTAAATATAGTTTAATTAAACCAGACCAGTTTTCATATCTGGCTATATCTAGATATAGCTAATTTTCAAATTCTAAAACTCATTGAAATGTGTCATTTTATGGTCGCTTTGCATTTCAAGTTGCTCATTAGTTACATTAATCAAGGTTCCTGAGTATAAGACATTGAAATTTTTGTTAAATTTCTGAGGTTAATACCTTCAAATAGTTATACACAGCAAAATACTATTATTAAGAAACTAGAAAGTCTCCCTTTTTTGACCTTTATTGTAACAAAACCCTATTTTTAAAATATCATGCATTTTTGATACGGATATTCCACTTTCCCATACCTATTCAATATAAGGAATACCAGTACTCTTTTAATATTATATTCTACTTACCACATGTGTAATATGACCTTTTCAAATGTTTGTTTTTTGAACCAACATGCTTACATATTTAGCGTAAATGTTATCCTCTGTTAAGTTCAATCTAAGTATATCTGATGCGTGTGGGTGTTAGAATGTCATTTTATTTTATTTTGAAGGCATAACTATGTATATTCTAAATATCAATTCACTTAAATGATGTTTATTCACTCTTTACACAGCAAAGAAGAAATTCATGCTCTAAAAATGAATTGTGTTGAAATTGGACCTGCTGTCTCTTTTCTCACACTGCAACCACAGAACACAAGAAAATACTTGAAAATGTTTCTCAGAGCTTAATGTGTGCACCCACCAAAGATTATACCAGAGAAAAATTAAGTTAAAAACGGAGATGTTTCCAGGCTTAGAAAACACTTTACCTCTGTATGCAAAAGAACGCTCTTCTCGAACAGGTGCACAGTTGATTTCTTCCTAATACAGGAGCGCAGTTGACTTTTTGTGTTTTCCAGGAAGCATATACACCATGTATGTGGCACTTCATCACTTTCTGGCACAGAAACCTTGTTCTTCCAAATAAAACAACTCTGCAGGCTCCATTCTGACATGAGACTACTTTAGTTAATCTTTTCTAGAAACATGTTGGCAGAATTATTCAATCTAATTCAAATCCCTGTTCATTTTTCTTCAATGAAACATTACTAGGATCTCAAATAGTCTCCAAAATCATCCCCGTTTGGGAGCAGTTTGAGTCCTCTTGCTACCTCAGTACCAACGTGAGGGCACCGATTCATGGGCCTCTCCATGTAGGATGGAGTTGGATGATACAAGGTAAATCACAATTTTAATTGTATAAATCCCTTTGTGAAGTCTGTAACAGTAGACAATACAATACTGGAATATATGGTATTCACATTATTAAGAAAAAATATTGTTTAATGATATTTTATTATTTATTTATTTATTTATTGTTTTTATTTTAATTCCAGTTTGTTAACATAGAGTGTTATACTAGTTTCAGGTGTACCTTATGGTGATTCAACTAATAATTTTTAAACATAATCCAAGCTGTATAGATTCTTGGAAGAATAAATACATGGATATAAATGATATATATTTTTAAAGTTTATTTATTTATTTATTTGACAGAGAGAGAGAGAGAGAGATCACAAGTAGGCAGAGAGGCAGGCAGAGAGAGAGGAGGAAGCAGGCTCCCGGCTGAGCAGAGAGCCCTACTTGGGGCTCGATCCCAGGACCCTGGGATCATGACTTGAGCCGAAGGCAAAGGCGTAACCCACTAAGCCACCCAGGCACCCCGGATATAAATGATATCTTTATTATCATTCCAGTTTAGATAGTTAGTTAAAAGACAAAGAATAGACAAAGATAAGAAAAATGATTTTCTCAAGATGCTGTGTCTACAATATATACAACTCTTCCAAATAGATGAATTAGGAAAAACTGAGGGGTTTTTGTGATATCTGTGGCTTCATGTCCAAGAAAATCACAGCAATTCAGTAGTCTTTCTGGATTTTGACTTTCCCAACCCAATGTATATACACACACACACACACACACATACACACACGCAAACACACACATGCACACACGCACACACACTATGACCAGGCTGCGGAGAGACTCTAATTGCTCTACCCTTAGATGAGATGATGAGGTACTCCTTCAGAGAGAGCAAAACTTTAACTTTAGATATTGAAATCCAACTACCTGAAGGAAGACAGTCAGACGACACAGAGGGATATAAAGAAGGGGAAGAGTATCTGTTTAATTATGATCCAGGGAGAAGATCTCCATCACGATAAACAAAGATCCCTACGGTTTTATTATCATTTTTTTCTCTCTCTCTCTCTCTGCACTAGACGTTGGTTGTTGGTACTGTTTGTTTCATGATTCTTTCCAGTGCTAATCCTTCCTCGTGCCTCTGGGTTTGAGCTTTTTCCCTGAATAGTCTTATACTATTTAATTTTTCGGCCTTAGTTGATAGGAAAACCTGTAGTCTAGTCTAATTTATGCCCTGCCCCTAAGAAGTTTCTTCTTTAGAGAAGAATCTGTTGCAAATTTGTCTTATTTTTGTTTCTGCAGTTTTCATCATGCAACTTCACATTTCACCTGTGGGCTTCAAGGAACTAAGAAGTTGAGCCCCAGGTCGCCCCTAAATAAAAACCACCTCATAAAAAAAAAAAGAAGTTGAGCCCCAGGAAAGGTGCTATTTAACTGGGCAGGGGATATTGTGTTTTTAGATGTCCTAATTCATCCTGTACAACTTATTTGACTAAATACCTCATGCTATAGCAAAACCCAATGACTTCCATGAGGTGGCTTGATAACGTTTGATCATTGGAAATAATGTTTAGGTTTTATAATACAGCCTTTTAAGTTACTGTTATGTGTTTTGTCCATCTGTACAAACTATTATTTGCACGTTGTTTTGAGGTATTTCCTCTTATTCAAAATAAGATAAAAGTTCAAAGTTAAAATTCTTGAGTCATATATACTCCATATTAAAGACAATATCTGTGTAATATTTGAGTATTATAAGACATGAACACTATTTTCTTAAAAATAGTTCGTTAAAACCTGGCATGAGATTTGAAATAGTAAATGAGTTAAATGTGGGAAATATTTCTTTATTCACATTAATGTGAGTACCACTGTTCTTACACACCTAATTCCTGATTATTTTATCCAATTTTTTTCTAGATAAGACCTCCTTTTACTTTTTCAAATACTGTCTACCTCTTATGACTTCCTTTCTTCCAAGGGTCTTGCACCAGTGCTAAACAAGTGGAGAGAGAGAAGAATATAACTCAAAGCAGTCACCTGTGTAGCTTTTAAAAATGATCTCCTTTTATTTCACAATTTTTGATATAATTAAAACATAGAAATGTTAAGGTGGATGACTAGATAATTTATAAAAAGACTGAAAGAGCCTAATACAAAACAAGTAAGACTTGTCAGACATTTTTAACCCTGTGTTCAAGTAATTACACAAAATGACATAATTTCCAGGGAATGAAAACAATTAGTAAGAACAAATTATCATTGGTGGGGAAAGAAAGCCAAACAAAAGAGAAATAAAAAAAAAGGTGATACAAGAATGCATACTTATAAGGCTTATAACTTACTTGCTAATGATTTCTGAATGATGGCTTTATATTTATTCTTCTTGACCTGGTATTTTGGATCTTTTTCCTTCAAAACATCTCTTAACTCATGGAGTGATTACAAATGAGGCAAAATGTCACTAAAATGATTACTATCTTCCTGGCTTTGAGAATTGGGATAATGTGGCAAGAGAATAATTTCAATATTTAATACTAGCCCCAAGTTTATTATTACCCTGACTATGGCCTCACAAATCTTTCAGAAATAAAAAAGGTAAAAGCAAGAAAATATTTGTGGAGATATTCTACTTTCAAAATGAGGCAAATTTGGTTTTGGCTGGAGTACAATTTGCTGGAGGAAATACTCAGTGATCCCTCCTAAGAAAGATAGGAAACTCGGCGCCTGGGTGGCTCAGTGGGTTAAAGCCTCTGCCCTCGGCTCAGGTCATGATCTCAGGGTCCTGTGATCAAGGCCCGCATTGGGCTCTCTGCTCGGCAGGGAGTCTGCTTCCTCCTCTCTCTCTCTGCCAGCCTCTCTGCCTACTTGTAATCTCTCTTTCAAATAAATAAATAAAATCTTTAAAAAAAAAAAAAAAAAAAAGAAAGAAAGAAAGAAAGAAAGAAAGAAAGAAAGAAAGAAAGAAAGATAGGAAACTATTTCCATGAGCTCTATGAGTGAGAGCTGGGGGAGGGATGTGAGTTCTGTTTCCATTATGAGCGGTGAAGTCACATAGTGGCTTAGTTCAGCCAGGAATGTGATTGGGCCGGACTGTGTTCTATGGGGCAGGCAGGTAAGTAATAGTGCTGATGGTCTTGGCTGGGAGTTCAACATGTTTTCTTTCAAGTATGACAGCACTGTGTCATGTGTCAAGCTCATACACAAGGGAGACATAAAGAAGAGCCCCAATCTTGGAAACAAAGAGGATGGGAGTTCTCCTGGGGAGATGTCCTAAGAGAAAGTGAGTTTATTCTCCTGCTGGCTCCTCGTATTTACTTTTGGAACCAAGGAAGTTCTCTAAGGTCTCTGAAGATGCTAGAGAAAATTTCTGGATAAAGTGAAGCATAATGGGACTTAGCGAAATTTCTCCTTAGGAAGATGGCAGGCAATTTCGATTAATGTGCTCTTACCGTGAAGAAGAAGGGCTAAATTAGAAGTGTAGTGCAGTCAATCTCTTCATTCCACACAGACAGTTGCCAATGTGGAGTGCATTGTCCTGGGTCTCACAGGCCAGCCCAGGTGACAGTTCACATCTTCTGACACCCAGGCTCAGGTATCTGTGTGGGCTACCCCTTCACCTTGCTTCACTGTATGTGAGAGAGGGAGGGGGACAATGGGAAAAGAAGGTAGAAAGTCCTGACTGAAAACAAGGTCTGCATTATTTTGGTGGGTTTATCCATGTTTCACCTCCTTATCAATTACCAGGAAAATGATATTTATTATGACTGCATCGAGAAGTACTGAGTAGGGAAATTCTTTTTCAACAAGCATTTTCCATCCTTAAGCACCACATCAATAACTATGCTAGTAAATTATGACTAATTTCTATTTTAGAATCTGGAATTGATCACTTAGACAAAATCTTTCTTCTCCTGAGATCCACAGTCTTATCCATCACAACTGCGTTCTTTCAAGTTACCAGTCTATCTATAGTTTGTGGCTTTCTTGAACCTAACATCAAATCATAGAATACTATTGCAGTGTAAAAACACTCACTGAGATTAATTGATGTTTTTCTGTGAGGCCAACTGATTCTTGCAGTGTCCTGGAAGAATCTGAAAGTATACAATGTAATTGACTGACATGTCTTCATTTTAAGATTGAAGTTTGCTGAGAAAGATGAGTGTGGAAAAGCCTATTAAAAATTGCACATTTAAAGATGTGGCTTTCGCCATCACCTGCCTCTACTTGCTTTCTTTATCCCTAAGGTTTAGCTCCCTGTTCTTCTCTTGTCCCTCTTTCCTAGGTTCCACACTCTTACAACCTTAAAGACAACCTCAATACAAGAGCCTTACACATCAATGTTTCTAAAAATTCAGACTTAAATTGCTAAGCAGATGCTGTACAGCTCAATTCATCCCAAACTGAATCCATCATGCAAAGACAGAAACAATCTCTTCCCTCTGCTCAGACTCCAAACATCCGAGTAGTCATCTTTTCTCTTCCTTACCATCCAATCTGTTCAGTGAGAAAATCCTACTCATACTATCTCTTTCACACCTTTTATGTCTGTTTCTGCATCTCTAGTCTACCAACTCTGCTCTTGGTCAGCAACTTTTTACTAGCAATGGTGAGGATTTCAATAGTCTCCTAACGGTTGTTTCATCTGTCTTCCACACCGATAACAAGATTATTTTACTATTCTTGTTTAATCTTATTATTTTCCCTCTTAAAAACCTTCAATGACTAAGTGGGAAAAGAATGAAGTTTTCATAGCTCTTTGTCATTTAATCCCACCTGCTTTATCACCCATACTCCTTAGGCGAATGTCCATCTCTCTCTCTAATACTCCAAGGCACAGACCCAACAAGATGCTCACTCTTTCTGACAGACCCCATCCTCTTGCTTGCAGTACTCTGTAAGCACATAGTCAACCATCAATGGCTTTCTCACTTCAAAGTTCATTACCTCCACCCTGAAGCCTTTAAAAATTCTATCATTTTATCCCTTTCTTAGAAAACATTCTTCCTTATGTTGACATTAAGAATAAACTTATCACTCTCCCTAAGTCATTCCTCATTTTGCATCATGTAGTGTAGTCATCAAAATTGAACTGTTCTCCTGCAGGCATTTAAGTTGAAGGAAAAAGAAAAACTTGAGGGTGCCTGGGTGGCTCAGCCAGTTTAAGCATCCAACTCTGGGTTTCAGCTCAGGTCATGATCTCAGAGTTGTGAAATGGAGACCCGCATTGAGCCCCACATGAGGCTCCAGGCTCAGGGGATGGGGTGTCTGCCTGAGAGTCTCTCTCTCTCTAATTTAATAGGGTCTCTCTCTAATTTAATAATAAATTAAAAAAGAAAAAAGAAAAAAGTGAGACATGTCTGAAAGAACAAGCTGAATCCTATATTTCTCATAATTCTTTCTCTCCTTAAGTCAATACCATAACTCAGCCCCTTCCCCTCTTCCTGCTAAATCTAGTTATACTCTTCTGATATCCTTCCTCTTCTTTTCTTGTCAACCATAGTAAATTTTACCTAAACTTTTAGGTCATATTTCTCTAAGATATTGACTCCTTCCTCCAAAACTTCCCTGGCTTCTTGCTATTCTTTAGTTTCTAAGAAATCATTTGCTGTAGGAAAATACGTGAACATTAGTTTTTCGTTTTGTTTTGTTTTAAATGAGGCATAAATATCTTATGACATCTTATCAATTTCAGATGCACAATGTGAAGATTGGATATATATATATATTGTGTAATGATCAGGACAATAACTCTAGCTAGCATCTCTCTCCATACATAAAGTTTTTTTTCCCAATGTGATGAGAACTTGTAAGAGTTACTTTCTTAGCTATTTAATGACTGTTGTGTTGGTTATTGTTTTCTTTTTTTTTTTTTTCAGTTCTTAGATGCCATCTCCATAAAGATTTAACCTTTCTTGGATTTTACTTATAGGATAAGTCAAGGTATGGTAGAATATTCTATAGTAATTTGATGACAGGCACCAGAAGCCAGAGCATTTTAGTTTTGGGGGAACCTTGTTCCTGACCAAATAGGATTAAGGTAGTTTAAAAATATAATTCATTTGGATTTCCTTTTCTCTTTCAGACACCTGCCTATAGTGCTTATTTTGTCTAGGTGAAAAACATATGACTCACTGCCAGAAAAAAAAAAAAATCACTTAGTGTATATCTGGTGTAATTTTTTTTTTTTTTTGGTATTTTAAAGGGTTAGAATTTCTCAATGAAAAACTGTTTCCAGAAACTAAAACATAAGGAACAACCCGATTGCTGGACTACAACATTTTACTCTCCAGTCAGTGAAACTTTATACTACCTAAAGCTTATAGAAATGTGCTACTTTGTCTACCACCGTGAAGCTCAGCTAAATACAACCTCACAGCATTTTCGAGGACATTGCTGAGCAGGAAACAGGTTCAAGTGAAATGATTGCAGTATTACATGTTAAGCCTGACTCAGCAGAATTAACTGGCCAAGTGAATATTTGATTTCTTCTTTATCTTCTCATACATAGGCCACCCTCCTGGTCTAGGTAAACATTCACTCCACCCCCCAGCCATNTCTAAAAGCTTTTTTTTTTTTTTTTTTTTTAAAGACTATTTATTTGAGAGAGAGAGAGAAAGAACAAGCAAGGGGAGGGGCAGAGGGAGAGGGAGAATCAGACTCCCCGCCGAGCAGGGAGCCAGACTTAGGGCTCCATCCCAGGACCCTGAGATCATGACCCGAGCTGAAGGCAGATGCTTAACCAACTGAGCCACTTACGCACCCTAAAAGCTTTGTCTTTTATTATTGGAAATAAAGACTTGGTTCAATAATTTTTTTCTCCTGGTATTTATTTTATTTTAAAATATGTTTGTTGTTTTTTCTGAATAAGAAGATTATATATAGAAAACACCTTGGTTGTCTGCAGACTACCTTCCAGTCTTCTTCCTTTTCGAAAAGAACTTTTTTAAAGTATGTACTCCCTTCCCCCAAAGCCAGGTGTCTCAGGGCAATCTGACTCCGCCCCTGATTTGGAGGCAGGTCTGGTGGGTTTTAGGGTCATCCAACTCTGCTAACATTAGCTGAGGAATGAGAATGTGAGAACATTCTAGTGAGATTGAAGGAGACGTTGCCGAGCTTGCGGGAAATTTTTTTTTTTTTCCACTTCAGGGAAAAAGACCCAGAAGATGTTTTTCTTCTTCGTTGGGACATGTTCACAAGTGTGTGATATTCCTGGATCATTGGTCTTGTTATCTGCCTCAGGATAAGAACAAATGCAAACATGACAGAGAGTGGGATTGAAAATGACCTGCTCTTGGGTGACATACTTAAGCTGTTAGCTCAACTGTGAGCCCAACCCCTGAATTTACTGTTCACGTGAGCTAATACATTTTCTTGTTGTCCAAACTATTTTTTGCTAGTGCATGCCTCACAGTTGAAAATATCCAAACTGATGCAAAGGTGCACGCAACCCAGGCGCTAAAGAAATACATAAAGAGTCCAGGGTAATCTTTTCTCCAGGGTCCACCTCAATGCCAGCTTCAATTGAAAGAAGAAATGTCTTGAAGACTTTAAGGTTTTAACCCCCTTTTTGTGGTATGCGAATCCACACTGCTATCATTGCCCCCAATGTCTGGTAAACTGCCGCTAGTAAGAGCTAACATTTTAACAGAGAAAGCTAGTAGAAACCAAAGCTTTTCAGCTCTGAGATATAAAAGAGCAGCTGGGAGAGAACAGACAGAAGCACAAGAGCGGTGTCACTGGCCTCTGATTTACCTGCAGGCAAATTTGGCAGCTGCCCTATGCTTACATGCCTCTTTAGGTAGCATTTTATATCCCAGTAAACAAACACTATCTTTTTTTGGCAGGACTACCACATTTATTCAACAAATCTTTGCTGGGGGCCGAAGATTTCATAGCCCTGGTGGGAGAGAGACTTCCCAGACACGCTTCTGCAAGCACAGTGTTTCCAGCTCAAGGTGAAGAGAAGATAGGGCCCTGCAATCAGCAATGGAAAGATCCCAGAGGTGGTGCAGATAACAAGGCCCCACTGCCTGTTTTCTAAAAGGATACTAGGTTCAGGAGAGGCACAAAATGTCCTAGGCAGTAGAAACCAAGGATTCTCACCAGGACTCAAGTGCTCCTCATTAAGTCACTTTTGTGTTTTTTTCTGTTTGGGGGGTTTTGTTTTGTTTTGTTTTGTTTTTTAGAGAGAGAAGAGGACAGAGAGAGGGGATAGGGGAGAGAGAAGCTTAAGCAGGCTCCATGCCCAGCATGGGGCCCAACGTACGGCTCCATCTCACAACCCGGAGATCATGACCTGAGCTGAAATCAAGAGTTGGATGCTTAACCAACTGAGCCACCCAGCTACCCCCGTTAAGACACTTCTGCTGGTGCTGGCCCTTTCAGATGTCACCTCCCCAGGCATCTTTCAATTCCAATAATTTTTACCTAAATTTCAATGCTGTTGATTTGTGTTATAAGCTGCTAATACCTGGAGAAATGCCGAACAGTGGTCTCTTTCTGGAGATGTTAGTTCCCGGCCTTCTCTGACACAGCCCATGCCTGTAATCCTTAACAATGGCCCAAGGCCAGAATGGGTTCCTCATGCCTACTGAAGTTTGAGCCCTTGCTAGTGAAGAATGAATTCATTCATTCATTCTTCTAGGCTACTCAATAATCATAGGCATGGATGGGAAAAGTTCAGATGGTCGCAGCCATTCTTCTATGTACTATGAAATCAATCATCATAATAAGTAGTAGTACTATTAATCATAAACACAAGCATTTATTTATTGAGCATTTGATATGGTGCAGACACTGAACTAATTTGTTACTATGTCATTTCATTTTCACAGTTGCTCTCTGTGGTAAGTAGTATTATTTTACCCACATTACAGATGATAAAACCAAGGCATAGTGAAACTAAATAACTTTCCTAAGACATTATAGCTTCTTCTTTCCTGACCCTACAGGGACAGGAGACAATCAAAAGTTGGTAGATAACTTCAGTTCTATACCCTAAGGGAGAACTTGGTTGCTGTTCAATTTCTTCGGCATTGGATCCACAGGGATGAAGAAGGACAACACGAGATAAGCAAATTTGAAAATCCTTGTAACTTGTTGCCTTGCCCTTAAAGAAATCTCAGTCCATTCAGGAAGACAGAGTATTTAAACAGGAAAGGGTTAATAACAATGCCAAGTGATGTGTTATTTGGCTAAATACATTATCTCACAAAGTGATTTACAGTAGGATGTCTGTATGTGAAAGGTGCCCATACTTCATCTTTGAATGAATGGGCCCAAGAGGAAGCATCCAGACACATTAACTAAAGTGACTCCCTTCTACAGTGTCAGAATAAGCAATATCTAAGAAATTTGATAAATAATGTTGGAAATAGATTGGCACCAGAAGACCCTGGACATCTCAGGATTCATTTTCTAAGGATGCATTTCCCATATTTCTCAAAAGTGACAGAGATAAATAATGAAAGATACTTGCATAGGATAGAAGAGTAAAATCAAATTCGCACAGTCCCTCCATGCTCTCATGCCTGTTCTCCACTCTCAGTGCTGGGCTGCTCTCTTCTCCTCTCCACCATCTGCTGAAATTCATTCCCTCTAGTTCAAATGACAGATCTAATAAGTTTACCTCAGAGATCTAACAAGTTTACCTCAGAGAACACTTCCTCCCCTGGAGTCTCCTCATCCTTCGTGCTTCTCTAATGGCTCCTATGTTTTCTAACATCAGAGTGATTTTCTCACCTCCCACTACATAAGCTGAAAGTCTCCATCCTTATTTTCCCAGCTTCCTTTGCAGCTAGGGCTCTGGCAGGTGCCATGGATCCAACCAATAAGATGTCCCTGCCCCAGATTTTTAGCCAAGATTTAGTGACGTGGGAGTGCCTGGGTGGCTCAGTTGATTACATGTTTGCTTTCGACTCAGGTCATGATCCCAGGGTCCTGGGATAGAGCCCTGTGTTGGGCTCCCTGCTCAGTGGGAGCCTGCCTATCCCTCTGTCTCTGCCGCTTCCCCTGCTTGTGCTTTCTTTCTCTATTTCTCTGTCAAATAAATAAGTAAAATCTTAAAAAAAATAAATTAATTAATAAAAGAATTAGTGACATGAAGAAGCAGGAATGGTAGAGACTCTTCTCTGGAGGAGGTGTGGTGGTGGCAGCAGTGACACCCATTCCCTAGGAGCAATGGTGGAGGTTTCCCGGTTGTGGAGGTCCCAGTTAGGGACCACCATGTCAGCAGGACACGCTGCATGTCTGTGGCCAGCACAGAGCCAGTTGCATGTGTTCTCATGGTACCATTTTGTAGCATGATGTAGTTCTACCACTGGCTGGTCCTACCTTTTTTATCCCTCCAACTTCCAGTTCTCCTGCCTTCCCACTGTTTGAAAACTTCTCACTACCTTTTCAAGAAATTCCTCGACTGCTTAAATCCACTGGAGATAGTTTCTATTACTTCCTATTCGGAACCCTGGCAGGTACATTCACTTAGGCCATTGTTTCTTTGTTCTGTTCATAGTAAAGGAGGAAGTTGTTAAATAGTACCATATGTGTGATAACTTTTATAACCGCAGGAACTGGTGCTGTGCCAGTTACTTGTCACTAATGGAAAACTTCATGGGTTGTTTGGATAAGAGGGGGTTTTAGGTTGGACTCAACATATCCATAAATCTACATCATACTTACCTTATCTTACATCCGTGATTCCTCTCCACCTAAAAAATGGGCAAAATGGCCAAATGATTGCCAAGTCAGCTACAATCAACATTTTCTAATTAGATATTGGAGAGGAAAGTATGTCATCTTTTTTTACTCATAACTATTTAAAGCTTGATAATATGGGTGGTTTTCCTCTTTACTAAAACTACTCTGAGTTTCTTGACATTGTTGAATTGCATATTAAGACAAGAGATTTACAAATAACTTGTAAAAAGAACAAATGTCATACCTTGCTGTAGTGTTCACACTACCTTCATGTGCTACATTCATGATAGTGAGCCTACCGTTCATATCATGATTATTCTTTTTAGAAGCATTCTTTTACAATCATTCCTAAATTATCTTACTTGATCCTTTAAGAAAAGGCCATGAAGCAGTGGCTTATAAGTCACAGGCCTTAGAAGTTATTATAGTCTTGTTGTTTAAAGATTGTATTTTCTAGGTTAAATAACCAGCTTCAAGTCATTCAAATTAGTTAGTGAAAAGCCAGAACTAGACTCAGTTTTTTGACCCTGAGAAAGTTGGACTTATCAGATTTAAAGGACTGAAATGAGCTCATCAGTCAATCAGTGTGTCAGCCAAGTATTTTTTTAAGCCTCTGCAGGGTCCTTAACATTGTCCTAACCCTTGCCACTTGAGATATAGAAAAAACATTGAACATGGTCTCTGCCTACAAATATCTCACTGTTAAAATTATTTCCTATGTAAAGAGCCCAAGCAGGACATAAACTGGGGGGTCGGGGGAAAAAGCAGGGGGGTGGGGAATGAGAAGGCAAAATATCTCATTTCTGCAAAATGAGTAAGGATAGAGGTGACTATTAGTAGGTCTCATCCTTTCCCCAGGTGTGTAATACACAGAAGCCTTAAATGTAGCAGCAGAAGAAGCCCCATCAGAGCTGTTAGGGATTTGGAAGAATCCACTTCATTACCCTTTACTTTGTATTATTTTCTCCTTTGGTAATCTTCTTAACCTCCTGTTCCTTCTTCCCCATACCTAATACTCCCCGCATTCTGTCAGACCCTAGGAAACTGTTTTCCATGCTTATTTACAGTAAATTGTTAATGATTAATAATGGTTTAATATGCTACCTGTCCCAGCAGAGCCTTCAAAGCCTTTATGAAGAAGATGAATTCCATGGGACTAGGAAGCATCTTGTTAGCTGATGAAGGGAATACATCAGAAACAGAGGGTCTTTCATCAGCTTTTAAATTAATACCATTATACTTAATGTTGACTTTTTTAGTATTTTTATCTTTTCATTCATATGGAAAGATCTGTTATGTTATAGATATATTTTGGTTACCTCTAAGAAAAATGTGATAGATTGCCTCACAGAGTAAAGGAAGAAAATGTTGAAATAATAATAATAGTAATAGCAACAAAATCTAGGGAACAGCACCATGTGGTGGAAAAAATACATGGAGTGTGTAGTGAGTTTGATGGTGGTCTTGCCCCAGAGGGCATATCAATATCCTAACCCCCAGAATCTGTGAATGTGACCTTATTTGGAAAAACTGTCTTTGTAGATATAATCAAGTTGAGATGGTTTAGGTGCCTTCTAAATTGAGTGACAGGTGTCCTCTGAAAAGACATCAGATAAAGGAGAGAGATCAGAAAGAGAAAGGCCATGTCAGGCAGAGGCAGAGATTGGAGCCCTGTAGCCTGCAATCATCTCAAGATAGAAGAAGCTAGAATCTCCCCGAGATCCTTCAGAGGGAGCATAGCCCTGCTGACATCTGTATTTTGAACTTCTAGCCTCCAGAGCTGAGCCAGAACAAATTTCTATTTTAAGCCACCAAGCCTGTGGTCATTTATTATGGCAGGACTAGGAAATGAGAAGGGAGTGTAAGTCTGGAAACATGCATCTCAATCTGTTACCACTTCTACTCTGGTTCTGTGATCTTGGATCTTAATACCTCTCCCAGTTCCAGGTTTCTCAATGGTTCGATCACAGAGTTGGCCAACCTCAGAGTTACAGTTTCTTTTAGCCATAACAATGCCAATATTCTGCTTATGTATAATTTTTTTTAAATTTATGTTCTTAAAAGATTTTATTTATTTGAGGAAGAAAGAAAGGGGGAGGGATAGAGCACAAGCAGGGGGAAAGGGAGAGGGAGGAGCAGAATCCCTGCCAAGTAGGGAGCCCAAAGCAAGACTTGATCCCAGGACCCTGGGATCATGACCTGAGATGAAAGCAGATGCTTAACCCACTGATCCCCTGAAGCGCCCCTATAATGTTTTATATTTTAATACGTCTTCTTTCATACCTGTGCTGTGATGAATTTAAGGCAGATAATTTAGAGATAACAGCACGGGGTATGGGGGAGGGACAGGAAAATGCACTGTTGTATTTAATTATTTATCTAAAATCTTTCACACCTCTGCTATGTCGAGGCACTTCCTTGTGTATGGGGTATACAGAGATAAAGTTGCTTGACCAAAGTTAGCTGGCATAGTAAAGACTGCTAATTATGTCCAGTAATATTCCTTCTCTTTCTTTCTGGTAATCACATAGCAAACGAAATTAAAAGTTAAACTTTCTGATCCCTGACGCCACTGCATATGGCCACGTGACCAACTGGCGGGCAATAGGCTATAAGAAGAGGTAAATTTCTCTGCAAGGAGAGGGTTCTTGTTCATCCTACTTTTTCATGCTAGGAAGAATGCCAGTGTAGCTTTGGTGTGCATACTGGACCATGCAGTAACTGTGAGCATTGAAAGTCACACAAGACAGCAACAAGATGTGAAGATGCAGAGCCTGTCACACCGCTGCAGCGAATCAGCCCAGAGCACACCATGTCCAAATTCTTCACTGATAGAGATGAATATCTTCTACTCGTTCATATCATCATGACTTAATGTATTTATGTTACTTACAGTCCGATCTTTTGGCTAATGGCAAATGCAAGTCTGCCTCTCTGCTTCCTCTTTGAACAGAGCTTTTCTCCTCCCCACTCACTGTGTATCTACTAAAGACACCTGCATGTGCACTTTGAGCACTGAGTCTTCTTATTTCTCATTGGCATGATTCCTTTTGATCCTGGTCTGCATTTCTGTGTCCTTGAGGACACTCTTCTGTGATCAAACTTGGCAGCTGCTCCACAAGATTGTCAGAGACCGAAATAGCGGCTCTGCTTCCGGTAGGCACATCAGGGCCCATGGCTTGTCCCTTGAATGGATTGAGGGCCAGCTTTGAACTTGCTTACCATGCTGAATGTCCCACGGTGCTGTTGAACTGCTCCAAGGGTGCAAGTCAGAAGCTTATGGAGTTGATTTGGAGCCTCTGACACTGTTGTCTTCTGTCACTGGTTTAGCGACTAGCTATTTTGCTGGGATAGAAATAAATTCTTGGTCTTCCTGAAGACTTTGTCTACCTTATTATATCCCAGGTTTGAAAGGAAGAAAGGAAATGCAGTTTTGTGGCAAAATGTTTGTGAAAAATTGTGCCTATGACTAAGTAGTTTGACTCTAAAACTAAGTGTCCCTGACTATTTTTATTGATCCAGGGTCTGTAGATTGTTTAATGATCACATATATCAGTTTCCCCATGCTCAAAAATGAAAGAATAGTATCTCTATTTATATGCTGATACATTATATATATATATATATATGTATACATATACACGCCCATACGCATATACAGATAAATATGTATGAAATGACTGGGTCTTTTCATGCTATAATTTGTTCTTTAAATATTATTCTTGCTTTAAAATGAAAGAATCAACATATTTAGATAGTTCCTTTTTTAACCCATCTCCCCATTATAATACAATAAATACAACAAAACGTTTGCATACCCTTCCCTGTCTGTGCACTCATAAAAGTTCTCTGGCTGAACTTCGGCCTTTCTGATTTGAATTCTATCCAACCAACTGTGTTTATTAAACAAAAAAGTAACAACACTCAAAAACTCCATAGTCCCAAGATTTCTTTGTTTTCAGTTCTGATCTCATCTATCTCTTTCTGGAATGTAGCCAACTGCTCATGCAACCAGTTCTTTCTTTGTCACACTCGTGGGTTTAGAAGCTTCCCTAATTTCTCAATCTTAAGAATTCCTTTCCCAAGTGCTTCATTTTTTTCCTTCCCCTTTCCTTTTTCCTAAAGGAAATCTAACTTTGTTTTTGTTGTTCTGGCACATTCAGATCCTCTGGTAACATGTTCATTTATACTCACATCCTAGCTTCTGCAGTGCAGGAACTCCTGTCTTAAAAATTTATTTGTAGGGCACCTGAGTGGCTCAGATGGTTAAGCATCTAACGCTTGATTTTGGCTGCTTGGGGCATGATCTTGGGGTCATGGGATTGAGCCCTGTGTGGGGCTCCTACCTCAATGTGGATTCTGCCCAAGAGTGTCTCTCTCCCTGCCCCTCTACTCACACACACTCTCTCTAAAATACACAGATAAATATTAAAAAAAATTATTTGTCTTACCAGAAGTTGGTCAAATAAGACATTGGTGTCCTAATTCTATTTCCTGCAACTTATCAATATTTCATTCACTATTTTCCTTCATTGGCTGCCAAGTTTTATCCTCTCTTTTACCATCATCTTCATCATTTCCTTTCATGGATTGTCTTTCCATTTTCAAAATTTTTTTCTCTTCAAGGAGAAAATACCCTTCTGAATAGTTTTCAAAATATGTGCGAGACATATATGCTTCTTTAAAAGCCAACAACAACAAAATACCTAGCATAAAACCTGCTTAATCAGTCTTGCTTAGCTTTCTAATGGTGACATAAATTTCCAACAGGTTTGCTTTTGATTTTATTTCTCTTACTGTCATTCCTGATTATAGTTACATTGTCTTCTTTTTAAAATATATTCTATTTATTCTTGGGACATCCATTTCTTCTCCATTATCAATATTATAGCATTTCTCTTTCTCTCCCATTTGTGTGGTTTTTTTGTTTTTTTTTTTTGTTTTTTTAAAGATTTTATTTATTCATTTGACACAGAGAGAGATTACAAGTAGGCAGAGAGGCAGGCAGAGAGAGAGGAGAGAGGAGGAAGCAGGCTCCCTGCTGAGCAGAGAGCCCGATGTGGACCTCGATCCCAGGACCCTGGGATCATGACCTGAGCGGAAGGCAGCGGCTTTAACCCACTGAGTCACCCAGGCGCCCCCATTTGTGTGTTTTAATATTTTGTTTTGTCCAGTTTTGCCCAGTGTCTTCTAGTATAACTATCATATTTTCCAAATTCATGCTTTTTCTTATAAGGCCATTTGTAGAAACTATGCTTGCATTCAGCCTACAGATCACCATTCATTGATGATAATTATCTTTTTTTCTAAAATATGAAATGAATTATTTTAAGACTGGCGTGTCTGTTGACCACACATACAATAAAGATCTACATAAATAGCCAGTATACTTTTATCTTCCTGACATATTAATGTTCTTTCAATTACTCATTGAGTGTAAGGATATAAGTCCTGTTAGTATCTGGTCCTTATATATTTCAGTCATCTCAGAGGGAAAAAGAAAATCTTCATATTCCCTTACCTCTAGTCTTGGACTTATCTTCAGCTGTCTCTTTAATCTATCAAATGGTGCTTGTTTTCTATTCCTTTCATCATATTTTAGCATTCTGGTCTGTTATACTGGCTGATATACCTTTACATATTTCAATAAGACCCACTCAGAATGTTTTTAATGGAGTTTCATATTCGCTGTCCTAAGTTTTGTTATCCCTCTTCTCTCCTTTAATAAATGTATCTTTACTACATTCCATTTTTCATTATGCTTGTCCTTTCACTTTAATCAATTACCTTCGACCGTGTACTACTTAAAGATATTGTGCTAAGGACCAAAAGGAATGCAAAGATAACCCAGGTACAGATTTTGTCTTTACGATCTTATGATCTTGTAACCATCCTTAGCTACAAGTATTTGAGAAACGTCATCCATGCATAACTCAAACAAGTTAGAGAGTTTCCTATACTGTAAGTCTTTCCAGTTTAATTACTGGCAGGATTGGACAACCACACACAGCTCCCAGGTAGCAATCCCCTCCAATGGAGAAGTCTGTGGGATCAGAGTACCTATGTAATAGGAAAAGTTGTGCTTAAAACACTAGTAGCAGACATCTCTGCGGTTGTCAGATGGAGGAACAGTTGCCATAACTAGCTGCTTCCCACCGTTCGTTTCTTTTCTTGAGTAGTGACGCTTGCTGCTAAATTGTCTGTTTTATCATCCTTTGACTGATTGATGGGTACACTGAACTAGCCCATACCATTTCTTGATACACTGTACTCCCCTTTCTTTTTCATGCACTTCATGATCTTCCTGCTTTAAATTTGGCACTGTGAACAGCAACCCTCTCTTTCTTCTCTTCGGTGAGCTCTCTTCCCAGTAGGTATCATTCACTTGCAGATGAAGCTGACTTGATATGCAGAACACTGTTATCTAAATAGCAGGTATTGTTTATTTCCATTTAATTGCAAGGACACTTGAGACTCAGTATGAGTCATTTATTCGTTGAGATTCATTGAGATGCATTGAGTCTCTTTTACATCAAGGGCATTTTAGATAGCTAGAGAGATGATTAGATAGATAGATAGATAGATAGATAGATAGATAGAGATACAGGTTTAATTCTCCCAATAGCCCTGCGAGGTATTACTCTCTCCATTTTTTACAGATGAGGAAAAGGAGACTCAGATATGTTCACAACTAACATTTATTAAATAGGCTCTATAGTAGATATTGTTATCCACACTATTGTATTTAAAACTCAACAGTAAAACTATGTGGAAAATGCTAGTATTCTCATTTTACAGAGCAGAAAATGAAGATTCAGAGAAACCATGATATTTTCTTGATGTAAACCTTTTATATTTTACAATTTGTGCTCTTTTTCTTTATTCTTTTTCTTAAAATTCCAGTTAGCTTCCTATTTTATTTTATGCACTGAGTAAATTTTTTTGTTATATTTTCTCTCATTCTCTTCATCTATTTAACTCTAAGTTCTGGAAAATTTCTTCAACTTTGTCTTTTAGACTCTATATTGAGCTTCTTGTATTGTGAATCATGTTTTTATTCCTGCAAATCTTTTATTGTTTCCGATGTCTTATTTTTTAATAACATCCTCTTCTTTTGTGGCCGTGATATATCTTAAATCTTTGTGTGGATATTCATTAGAATTTGAAAATATCTTTCCTGAATTATGTGGCATCTTTCAAATTAGTTGCCCTATCTATTCATTTTGGACCTTCTTTTTCATGATGTTGATTTTCCTCAAATTTTGTTCATCTTGTTTTCTCTTTCATTATGGATTTTTGCCCAGTGACTGTTGATTATCTGTCATATATAGAATGAAGACCTAGACTAATTCATAAAGGTAGCCAGTATGACCTCTCTTTTCTATAACCTAGGTATCACTATGATCCCACAAGCCCTCTCACGGGAGGGGATGGCTGCCTGGTAGCTCTGAATGTGGACAATGTCACTTACTAAACTTATCTTTAGCGAGTACCGATAAGGAGAAAACCCTTTTAATGTTAGAATGAGGAAGTTTCCTCTCTGGGGTCCCAGCATCCTCACCAAAAGTCCCAGTTTCCATTTCTTTAGAGAACAGTTATTCAGATTCCATCTGGGGGTAAATACAGGATAGCCAGTTGGTTTAGGTAAAAGGCAGTGGGAGAAAAGATACAGAGCTGACTAGAGCACCTGTCTGGAAATAGTCCTTCAATGAATCACTGCTTTCTGCCTGACTACCCATTTGCTGAGGAAAACTATGGACCTTCTCAGGGATCCTGTTGGAAAGATGTGTTTTCAGTAATGGGGCAAGACTTATCCCTTTCATCTTCTAGATTTTGGATTCCTCCGATTTCTTTTATTCAATAAGTTATACTCCTTCACTTGATTCTTTTATAGGGAATTTGTGGGTGCTCTCCTCTCTAATAATGACTCCCACTCCATTTGTCTTTTTTTTCTGTACCTATTTGTTCTTAAATTTCTTGCTACCATTTTGATGAAGTGTTGGAAAAGATAGAAGATTAAACCTTAAGTTCGTCTTAATTCTGACTTCAAGTGAATTTAAGGTGACAATAGGTGAAATTTGAAAATCAATGGAAAAAGTGCGTACTTGTGGCCTAAACCTTTGGGGATTTCAAGATTTTGAATAAAGGAGCAAGAGTGTCATGGTTATAGAAGTTCATTCTAGAGTCTTGAATTAAAAGACTGTAGCTCTGATAGATGAACTTAGACAAAAGTATTCTTAACGAATAACATATACTAACACTTTAAGGGAGTATATTCTAAGGTTTTTCCCCCCCTCAAGTCTGTGTTATTTGGGAGTAGAGACAATGCACTCCTAACTGATTTTCTGTATTTGACATAAATATTTATTCTTCTGAACCTTGCCATTTTGCGAATATTTACGCGAATCCCCAGGTGCACTTTAAATTACTAAATAAAAGGCAAGAGGCTCATAAGCATCTTCAGGAATCCTAGCTGAGGTAAATCTATTCAAACATGTGCCAAATATAAGCCAAGGTTGTTATTTTTCTCCCCGAGTAGGTAGGGTTTACACTATACAGTTCAAAAATTCCTTTTTATTACCAAAATAAAATGATTCCTGAAATTTTGGGATACATCTTTACATTTTAACAATTATAAAGACTCTATAGTGTATAACACCTTCAGGCTATATTGAATCAAACTGACTATTTTTAGGTAAGGATTTGTATACCTGTTAGTAACAAATTAACCCAACTCTTTTCCCCAGTATTACTCTTTAACACATCGATTTTACTTGAATCCTGAAAATGGGTTCAGGAAAACTCGTGCAAAATCCTTTGGCCTTGTCCTTTGAGAATCATAGGAAAGTGGACTAAAGCATTCATCATGCATCACAGCAATCAAGTTAGATTGCAAGATGCCTTACTAGAGAGAAAGATTTAAAATGATAATTGAAATGCTTTTTAATGTTATTTGTTGTATATTTTATTAATATTTTTCTTTCAGGTAATTTTTTTCTTTTTACATGGAGTCAGCAAATTGATACCCATCAATCAGACATTCTCAGAATCTTTAAGGTCAGAAAAATGCCATAAGAAGGTTGACTTTGGCATAGAGGGTTCTATAGCTCCCCAGTGAAAATGAATCGGTGTTCCTTTTTTTTTTTCAATACTACATGAGAGCCATGTTCATAGCAGACACACACAAAAAATTGATAAATGGATGAATCAAATAAAAGAGTGACTTATTAGTGGAGAAGAATCTACACTGTCATTAGGAATGGTTAGGTGGGTCCCAAAATAATTATTTCTTTGTACTGGTTCCTGGGGGGTTAAAATTAAAAACGAAAATAATTGCTAGCTTCTTTGGCATTTAGTTCTCAATCAAATATCATCTTATGGTAGTAACATTTTAATTCAATTGCTTCATGAGATTAGAAATTTCACATAATGCAACTCAAAAAATATTGATTTTGTGACTTGATTTACCATTTTCCTTCCTAAATGCATTTTATTCTTATAGTCTTTCAGTTGGAGGCCTCACTGTCCACACAGGAGCCTCTTAAGTTAGGAAACTGGAAGTCAACCCTGTCACATCTGGCTCTCCTCACATGATTCATTTGTTGGCCCCACAAATATTTATTGTGCCGCACACTGTTCCAGGCAATGGGTTTGGGTTTGGTGGTGATCAGAATCAACAATATCTCCAGTCTCAAAAAGCATTCTAGTAGAAGATAGAACAAAGAGATATGCCATATGTTCAGTGGAGAGAGGTATTATGGAGAAAAATAAACAAGGAAAAGGGTGGAAAGCTATAGAACTTCATCCCCTTCTCTTCCCTCCATGGGGGAAGAGAAGCTACTCTTCGTCATAGCTCAGAGCAGGGCAGTAAGAATCTTCTTACTTTATCACATCTGCCCTCATTGATGTTTAAATAGTCTACCTAAAATGATAGATGTCTTCAATTTCCTCCTTAAGTTCTTCAAATCTTCCTGTAATCTTTAAAAAAAAAATCCTTATCTCTTTCCCATAGCATGCTGGCCCTCTGTGATCTTGCCACTATATCTATTTCCAGCTTCATAGCTTCATCTCGGCCTCTGTGTTCCCCAGACTTTCTAGCAATTCCTACAATAGACCACCAGAGATGTTTTGTTTCCAGGTCTTCCCTCTTGTTGCATTAATAATAGTAGCTAATATATCACAGCGTTTACCACTTATTGCCAGGCCCACTGTGTAAGAGGTTGTCCTTACCACTTCACCTGCCTGGTATCTTTTTGTTCTGTCATACTTTTATCCAGAAACCCTTCTGCGATTTCTCCATTTCTCCTGCTGTATTAACTACATCTTAATTTCCTAATGTTGCAGGATTTTGTGTTCCCTTAGTGCCTAGAGTTCTTGGTTACACTGCTTCCAAGAATAAAGAGATAGACCAGGTGAAGAGTGGTGGGCAGCAAAGCAATAGGACAAAACTTTGTCCTATCAAACAATAGGACAAAGATCCCAGAGAAGGAGGGGAAGCCTGAGAGGGTTGCCCGCCCGGGTTTCTAAGCTCAGGGTTTTTTATGAGATCCTTTGTGGAACTTTCTTAAGCAATCAGGGTGTGCGGAGTCCTGACAATCAGAACTTTGGTCAGGTATCTGTCTACCTATTAGGTTAATGTCTCTGTGATGATGGTCTTTTTTTTTTTTGCTGACATATGGGGTCTTAGGTCTTAACTGCCCCTTGCCTATGATATTGACAAATGCTTTGTGGTTAATTGTCTTATTTTAAGATGTTTTGCAGGTCATTTCTACAAAGGCTACAAAACAGAATGTCAATGCGGTCCTGTCTAAGCTGCAGAACAGGATGTTAGTGCTGTTTTGTGTTAGCAGTCCTGACTCCATATGTTCTTGCTGGGAACACTGGCCCTGACCACCTAACTGTCCCACTAACTCCAGACAGTAAGCTCCCATAATGCCCAATGTTTATCTCTGCCACTCCATTTGCCATATTTTATTGTAATCATCTTTTTGTGACTCTTTTACTCCTATTGGGAGATGCTTGAGAACAGGGCCATGTTTCCTTTGTTCTGTTTCCTCAGGGTCTAGCACAGTGCTTATTCCATATTAGGTATGCAAGGCATATGTGTTAAATAGGGAAGGAAGGAAAGAATCAGTGACATTCTGAGTAACTGTAATCTAGGCATTAAGAAAGTTCTGAAATATAAGACTTTTGAACAGGGGGCAGGGCAAGGAGAAGGAAAATATTTGGGAGCTCTGAAATAATAATAGTACCCAATAAAGCCATGCAGTAAATATAAATAAATAAATAAATAAATAAATAAATAAATAAATAAAAGCTATAATGCCAAGCCATCGATAGCCCTCACTTCATTGATGAATAAAAGCAGACACAAGGAAAGCACTTTACAAATAAGATAATAAATATCTAAGTGATTACTTGAAAGGTAGAAACATTTAGGGAACACCTTTATATATAAGGAAATACTTATGGTAAAATGCAAAAGATATTCGGGCAGGAGAGAAATCCAGGGTAGGACTGGAATGAAAGATGGGGCCATAATCAGATTCAGTGATGTCCAGGCCACAGAGAGCCTGAGATGGGATTGTTCAGACAATATTAGTAAGGGCTTAAAGGAAGGAGCCAACAGGAGCAGTGGAAGGGGAAGATTAGAAACCAAAACCGAAAGCTGGATACAAACTGGCAACAAATAAGCATTTCCTTTGGAACATTTTCCCAAAGAACAAGCTGCAAGCATTTCTCAGAGAAGCTGCAGGGTTTCTCAAGGGATTCTATTTTTTAAGATTTTATTTATTGAATTGAGAGAGAGTGAGCAAGAGAGAGAACACAAGCAGGGGAAGTGGTAGAGGCAGAGGGAGAAGCAGGCTCCTCCTGCTCAGGCTCCTCCTGGGAACCTGATGTGGGGCTCGATCCCAGGACACTGGGATCATGACCTGAGCTGAAGGCACACACTTAACCTACTAAGCCACCCAGGTGCCTCTCCAGGGACTCTATTGGGCAACGCTTCCATGGTCTTAGAGGCAACATACAAATGAAAGGGAAGCTAAACATGTAACATGTGCGCTAGATATTTGTCCTGATTTATTTGTAATAACACAATTATAGTAAGAATATTAATGCCTCAGTTTGTAGTGTGAGTCTGTTAGCCTTTGTAATTCAGAAGCCAGTTTGTTCAAGGCAATTCAGATAAAAATTATGCTCAAATATCTAATGCTAAAGAGGTATAAATTTCATATTCATAAAATTATTTCAAATAATGTTTAGCCCCTAATCAGGTGCTGGGAATATACTAGTGAAATAGACGTGTGTAGAAAAAACTGGAAACAGTGGGATGGGTAAATAACACATAGCGAGCAAAGAAGTGAAATCCCATCCAGCAATGGAAGTGGGCTATGACTACTTGTAACAAACTGGATAACCACCCCCCACACGTTTATCGGAGTAATGTTTTAAAAAATTGTTAAAGAATACACTCAGCTGCATTTTAGTTACATAAACGTCTGAAACAAGAAAATGTAGTAAATGTTATTTACAGATGAATAGATGAAGGAAAGTATAGAAATTAGGTTACTGATTCCCTATTGAAGGAAGAAGGGAGATTCAATCATAGATTTCTGGAGAACTTAAAGATTTTGATTACATTCTACCTTTAACTAGTGGTAGATAAATGGTGTTTATTTTATCTTTTTTAAAACTATACATTACAGGCACATACTGTATATAATGTATGTATGATATGTAATGTATGTAACTGTCTTCATATACGTGCAACAAGGTTCACAATTTTTTTAAACGATGTAACACTTTTTATCTAAGAAACAATTCTGTTAGTCGGCTCCTGTGTGAATCAGAAGTTTCAAAGTGTGTGTTAAATACGCTAGGTCTCTGCCTGCACCCGATGGGCTAAGTGAACTGTCACAAGGCTCACAGCATTGTTCCCATCAGCTGGCAATTGATACTACTCTCCGCAGCTGACTTTTCCACCTAGCAATCTGTGCCAATTGTTGACACGGGTGAAGTGAGCCAATTCCTTGAGGCCAGGTTTTATTAAATTTATATTAAAATTTAGCCTTGAACAGATGATTGGGGAATTAAGGAAATGAAAAGGACAAACCAAAAATACCAAAAGGAATTTCAGATATTTTGAAGCCAGTGCTTTTATTTTAAAACTTAAACCTTTATTCAGAATGACTGGAAATCAAAAGCCTATTTGAGCACACATCATTTCTGGCAATTGTATAATTCATAAATAGACAAATAGCTTATGAAACATGGTGAAAAAAATGTACTCCCAAGGAGGTATCATCCATGCCAAGTTTACTGCTGAGATCATAAACCAGTGACAATAGGGGTTAATAATAGAAATGTTGGTAGTCCTCTGCTTATAATAGAACGAACAGCATTGCTATAATTACAATTTTCTTTTTTTTCTTGTTATATAGAAATGAATCAATATCCAAGTAGGGAGAGGATAAAAATGTCTTCAATAATTTGCACTGCTCTTCAAAAGAATTGGCTTCTTAGGTCTGCAAGTCAATTGTATCATTCAAAATTATTACAAGGCTACTTATCAAATAGTGTAAATTAAAATTTGTTTTGACCTTTTGAAGGCTATTTTATGTGATTTTCACAAGAGACCGAATAATCATGCACAATTTCCTTTTCTTTACCAAGTTATTTTAAAAAAGAATCAATATGTTATTTCAGCAGATCTTTAGAAGAATCAACTCTATGTGATCTTTTGCTTAGTTATACTGATACCAAGACCAATTATATATGGATGTACCTTGCTGGGCTAGTTATTAATTAGGTCCAGGGAAACATATGATTAGTGGTCGTGGCAATAACTCATATACCTTACACGGACTGTTATTATTCCCAAGAAAAATAATAGCCAGTCTGATTGGACATCAATAGAACTCTGTTAAGATTTGCTTTATAGGATGAAAATCTGGGGATATGCAAAATGAAAACTGTATTTTCCATACAACCAGGACTTAAACTCATAAAAACTTGGAACATGGTCTAAGTTAAACCAATAACAAGTCTAAATTCTGTGTGGTGCTTTGTTTTTTATTTTCTTTATTATCTTGATCATCTGTGTTTGCAAGGGAAACCTGGCATGAAAGACTGCTAAAATTTTGCACAAAATAAATCTTTTGAGAGATGAATTATATTTTAAAACTTACTTGCAAACCTACATAATGAATTTGATTAGATGAAGTTTAAAGTCGAAGAAGGAAGCAAATTCTGAGTTTTTGTATATTTCTGGGTTTTTGTTCCCTCCAATGAGTATTTCATTACCATTTTCAGATGCAGCAACCTTTTGAGAATAATGCTGATTGGTGTTCTTTTTTTTTTTTTCTGTTTAGTCCTTGATCTGATGAGCTGATTTTTTTTATTTCTCTATTTATCTGTTAGGTTTCTGCCCTATGATTCCGCTCTCATCTTCCTCTTGCTCATTAGTTCCATTCACTATTGGCCACCAGCTCTACTCACAGGAGCCCTGGCTCCCCACTGAAGAGCTCTGTGATGGAAGATGTGGGACTCAGTTTCTCTGGAAGTCAGTTCACTCGTTCTTAAGAGCCTCAGGTAAATGAGTCTCTGAAATAAATGTGAAAACTCTCAAAAATCCCTAAAATTCCATTCTACTTGCAAATAATGTCATGACCACATGGCTAATAATAATACAAAAAGAAAGATAAACAATGCTCTTGGGCACCAGATACTCTTCAAGGTCTTTCTGGGTTTCAGCTCCTCTAATCTTCTCACAACCCTATGAAATACATACTATGTCTCTTTTTGTTTTACAGATATGGAAATTGAGGCCTGAAACTGTTAAGTATCTTGCCCAAGGGCTTGTCATCTCCAGCACCTAATCATTTAGCCATTATATAGCTTCTTCAAATATGTTTTCATTAATTTATTAAAATATCCAATAAAATGAATGAAAAAAGTCAATACCCTTTCCAAACTCCAATACGACTGTTTTAGTCTTCCTCAACTGCTTGTCCATATTTAATCATGAATAGTTAGAACCTCTATCTCTTTGTGATCTAATCATTTTTCAGCTTTAGGTTCTCCTTCCCTGCAGATGGCATTCAGTTTTGCCAAATCGGTCTTGGTATCTCTGTAAGTGACACATTACTATTTACGGTCTAACACAAATTTACTATCTTGCCAAATTCTCAAGTTTGACTCTGGAAAGTATCAACTTCCTGACATTCTCCTTCAGCTGCATTTTTGAAGAATTTCCTTACAAATTTGAAAGAAGTAAAGATGCTACCATCTTTCATATGTACTTTTCTTATTCCTACCACCAAGCTAAGATAGGGGTTCCCTTTGTTCACTGTTTTTTATACCAAAATGCTATTAATTAATCCTTCATGAAATTGTTAATATTTATTTCTTTATCCCTGGTTCTAAAAATAAATCTATTTGTTGGCTTAGTTATAAACTCTTACTCTTTGTTTATATTTATATAGAACTTTAGGCTTCTTTGTTTTCACACTTATATAGTTATATTAAGATTCTTGTACTATTAATAGTATCCTATTAATTTTATGCATGTTCTGACATGCATAATATTTTGTAATTAACTTTTATGAAATTGACCCTTATTATATTCTTGCATTTGAGGGTTCTATAGGCAGGTATTGTGTCTTCCAAATTTTTGTGTATTCTGTAGCACCATGATAAATGCTTATTGAATTTAGATAATTAAGATTAAGGAAGCATTATAGATATTCCCATTTAATCTCTTCATTTTACACAAACAGAAGCTGAGGTGTTGGTTATGAATTGGAAACTAGACTAATAGCATTATTTTCCCATTCACATTTTCATTAAGTATTTACATTATGGAGAGCCTAAGATGATCCAGACACTTTTAAGACATTGTCTTATGTTCCACAGCCATCCATGTGGTGGTCATTTACCACTACTTGCAGATAAGAAAACTGAAGCAAGGTTTTATGGCTTGTCCATGATCATACATTTAGTGGCAAAGCTGGGATTCAAAGCCATTTTGTCTGGCTCCATAACCTGGTGTAACTACGTTATGCATCACACTTCCTTTCTAATATACCAGAATATCCATTTTACTTGGAAGCCCTATGCTAGAAGTACCAAGTCATGTAAGACCACAGCATTTGGAGCAATAGCCCTTTCAAGCCATTCCATGAAGTCCAACCAAAATTTAATCATTGATTTGACAAAAAAAGAGAGAGAGAGAGAGAGAGAGAGAGAGAGAGAGAGAGAGAAAGAGCAGTGAATCCTTTCAGAACATACTCACTTGTTGAATAAAAAATACAAAGAATTTGATCCCAAGGAATTCAAAGATAGCTTTTCAAATTTGTTCTTTTGCTAACTGGCCTGAGAGAACATCGCGTAACTGTAGAAATGGAGATATTCTGGGATGGCAATACAAGAGAAATTAGAGAGATGAGGCTGAACAAATATCTGGGAGTTAGTCATGAAAAGCCTTGTGTTTGTTTCATGTTAAAGGATTCATGTTGTGTCAGAAGTAATGAGAAGCCTTTCTCCAGGACAATCTATCATCTCAGTTGCCAAATTCACACTTTTTGCTGCCAACCAAGAATTCTAAGATGTTTCCCCAAGATTTCCTGCCCTTCCTTGGGAATGTGAATATAATGAATTGTTTCTCCCACGATTAGTTTATGTCACATGGCACAGGGAACATTAAGAAAGAGATTATTTAGATGGGTTTAGCTAACCTAATTACATGAACTCTGTTAAATGCAGAGTTTTCTCTGGTTGGGAGAGGAAGAGGAAGTCAGAGACTCTAAACCTGAAAAGAATTTGACATCTCATTGCTGACTTGAAAGTGGATGGGGCTAAGTGCAAAGAATGCGGTTGGCTTCCTAGATTTGAAGGCAATCTCTGGTTGACAGGCAGCAAAGAAACAGACTTCAGTCCTAGAACCATAAGAAACTGAATGTGGCCAACAACCAGAAATGAGTTTGTAAGCAGATCCTTTACCAGAGCATCTAGATGAAAACTCAACCCTATGAGAGACCCAGTGATCCCATCACATATATTTCCTACAGAACTGTGAGCCAATACATGGGTGTTGTTTTAAGCCATTACATTTCTGGTAATTCATTATGCAGCAGCAGAAAACCAATATACCAATCTTCCTTTACTCATTGTCAGCTGCCATTTCATCTGTAATAAGAGCAAACACTTCCATTACAATTACATTATGAATCATTTTTTTCCTTTCTTCATTTAAGGAAGACCAAATAATCTGAATGTTGGGAAACATTTCTACCTTAACTCTAGCTTGCTTTCCTGAGAAAACTCAACTTTCCTTGCTGTCTTCTTAAGTAAAGACTATTTTTTTCCCTCTTATTCCACATGTAAGTCAATGCCAAAAAATTGGAGTTGATGTTCTCTTTGCTTTTCTTATGATTTCCAGACCATTACTATCATTACTATTTCTGCTGGGGTACTTGGGACTTCTACCCTATAACTATACCATCTTCTTCCCTATTATATGCTTTCACACATTTCATTATCCATCAAATTTTTGATCCATCACTTCACTATCTTCAAATATTTCCAAACTCCTGCCATCATTTTCAGTGATTTGAAAATCCACAGAGATTAATATAACAGCACTTTAGAGACACAGTTCCTTGGCCCCATCCTCTCTATTTACTTTTTGCTTCACTATTCTGCCTAAGCAATTTATTCCCACTTTCTTATCCTGTACTTTGTCATAAACAGGTACTTAACTCCTAAAATCTGCATTACGAATTTATAATTCTTAGGCCATTTGCTTAAGCACACACACCACTCTCATTCTTCTGTCTCATGAAGTTTCCAGTGCTTTCACATCCTTTTTCATTATCCTTTGTCATTCTTGGATCCATATTCACCCTTATCCAGCCTAAAGTCTAAGACCTATTGTTCTAACACTACCTTGTAAATATCCTCCACTCCCTTGATTTCTCTCCCATAATTGTGCTTGTCTTGCAAAACCTCAATTGTGAAAAATGCCTATGATCTCTTCTCAAAGCCTTTTTTATCCCTTCATTGGAGCAGGTAGATATAGCTGGAGAAAACCACCCAGTTGAAGTTGGCTGGTTTCACTTGAAAACCCAGAGATCAAACTGACACTCAATAATGCCCAGCTTTCTTACCATGTATCTTGAGCAGGCTTGCTTTTCCTACTCCCTAAAAGACTGTATTGTCCCCTCTCTTCGAACACACTTCATCCCCATTCATTATCAGCTGATGACTTCATTTCATATTTTGTTGAGAAAAGAGAAGTCATTTTATAGGCAATGCCTCGTTTTCTCCACCAAATCTAAAATCTGAACTATAGTGATATCTATCTTCTTTTGTTTTCCTCTTATTTCAACTGAGGAAAATCACCTAGAATAAAATGCAAACTATTACCTTCCTCCTCCAAATCGTAGCCCTTTTTCTTGCAGAAATTCTTGCTCCTTTAGTTATCTCCTCTTTTGCCCTCCAATAGATCATTCCCATCACCATGTAAACAGTCTAGAATCTCCCATCATAAATAAAAATGCATCCCTTTTCCCCACCTATAATCCCATTTCTCTGTACCCCTTCAAAGTTAAACTTTTATAAGAATTGTGTACATTAGCTGTTTACATGTCTTCACCTCCCATACTTCAACCCACTGCAGAGTAATTTTCACCACATAATTTCACTGAAACTGCTCTTATCGAGATCGCAATGATGTCCAATGACCTATTTTAATAGGCTGCTTTCTGATTTATATTACCCACACTTTCAGCAATCTTCACCAGCATCAACCACTCCCTCCTTCTTGAAATACTGCCTCCTTTTAACTTTCACAACAATGCTTTCCTGGTTTTCCTCAACTCAAAAGCTACTCCCTATCATCCTCTTTCTTTCTTATTCCTTTTCTTTTGCCTGTAAATGCTTGAATTACTCAGTGCTCATTACTGAGTTTTCTTATTTTTTCTACCTTTTTTTCTCGGAGTTTTTTTTACCCATTTCATGAATTTAAAGGTATCTTCGTACTAATGACATCTGTAATTTATTCTGGGTCTAGATTTCTCCTCTAAGGAAGACTTTCATAAAGGAAATAAGTTAAATTTTAGCCCCTGGTAGATGAGTCCAAAGGAAGTGAGTACATAGTGGTATAGCCCAAACTCTATAGATTACTGAGGACATTTAACACAAATCAAGACCATCATGTCATGGTAATACTTAGGAAAAGATGATTGGGATTGAAATTCACAAATAACAGGGCATGGAAGAGAGACAGTGGAAAGAAACCATGAAGACTTACATGACCATTGGAAAGATGTGAATGAACATACTGGGTTGGAAAATGGAAAAAACTGGCTGAACCAACTCTTGCAGAGTTTTATAAGGGCAGATTGCAGAGCTAATGCTGAGATTGATGAACAAAGTCAGTATATTCCAAGGTGGGTTTATAATTGAGGCACAAAAGAGAGAAGAGTGGCTCAGAGGCTGTTGCACAGGGACACATTCTTGGTTTAGAGCAGTGTCTGGCTGAGGATATAATGAATGAGCGAACTCTCAGAGAATCATGGGCTCTGAAGTAAGATTTAGAAAGAGGTGATGAGTCTGAGGGCAAAGAAAGGCTGCAATCAAACCCGGTTCTATCTACATGGTGAATCTGGAGGAGTGGGAGTTTTGGGGTTATTTTGATAGAAATGCCCAAATAAGAAAGAAGGAATGATCTGTGGGTTTAGGTGACTGAAGTGTTTAATCAAATGGCATAGGCATACTGATAACTCATGAAGATACACATGAGGAAATTTCTCACAGAACTGGAGAGAAAAAACTGGAGCAAGATAAAGAAGTCAGGAGTTGCTTTCATTTGTCATACTTTGTCTTACTTTTAGTGCAGCCTTCTTAGTTCAGTATAATATGTATTTGGGACACTACCCTGATATTAATTAGATGGTGAAAGTGCCTTACCAAACAAAAAGAATAAAGGAGAGACCCTGGACTCTGATTCTCAAGAGTGAGCTATCACACAGCTCGAATAGATAAACTGACATTTAGATAGCAATCCTTCGAATAATAGAAGTCTGGGGGGAAAATAAGAAGTTCAGGAAACAGAAATACGAGTGATCTTGCATTTTCTGATTTTTACCCTTCATTTGGAACATAAACAAATCACCTTTCCCTGTTTCTATTGCAATAATTATCTTAAATAATAATCTCATGCATAGACAAAATTAGTTATCTTGGGCCTAAAGAATTAAAACTGGCAGTATTGAAGGAATAACTCTTAAAAATGTATTTGTAATTGTCAGGTATAAGATTCTTCCTTACATAAGCTTTCCTTTTAAGATATAACCGTAGCAGATTTTTTCACATCATCTATACGATGTACTTAAATATACTATTCCTAAAAGCATGTTATTCATTAACTGCAAATAAGAGAAGAGCATAAAATGGCAACAGTTTTAAACAAAATACAGAAGTGTATTATGGGAACTTGAGCACTGATTTTATTTGCAAATGTACTATTGTTTTTCCTTAAAGGATTTCCTTACGTATTTCCTTAAAGAGTTCTATAAGGAAAATTAAAACCATGGTTTTAACATATCACTTTTCCCCCTCTCTACAGCAAAAGGATTTGAGTCTCTATGGTATATGGTCATTAACTATCTCTATTGGATGCCTCAGCCTCGTCCTTTAAGGAGCATGCTCCTTTTTTTTTTTAATCTGGAAAATGAACTTAGAATAAGGTTCTAGAGGAAACACTTTTTGTTAAATTAGAAGACAATCTTAAAGATTAATTTTTTTCCTGGACATTTATACTATGATATGAATATCATTTTATTAGTAAAAATGAGTTTACTTCATGATATTATCATGCTACCTTTACAGATACATGCAAATAAAGTGATGATTACGGCATAATGAGCTGTTTACTTGAAAAATGAGTCAGTCACTTGTTGATTTGCATTTTATTTTTGTTTATGTTGATGTGGGTTGAGTGAATTAGGTAACTTCTTTCAAAACTAGTGAACTATTCATTGGGAATCAATGCATAACATTGCATAGTTAGCTGAGATACATGAGAAGAGAAGATAATGCACAGGCTCAATGACTTTGTGTGGTAGAATAGCTAAATATTGAGGTGAAAGAAGTAGGATGTAGGAATGTTTCCTGAAAATACTGTAGGTAATGACAACTCTAAAATGAACACATCCGTGACTGTTTGAGTCCTTCTTGAAAACATTATTAGTTTCAGGATTAAAGTGAATTCAAAACAAAATCCTCAAAACAGAAAAAATATTATGGTAGAATTCCTAAGAGTAGTACAAGCAAGACCATAGTTATACTTGAGAGACAATGTTGTATATTTGGCTAAGTATGGCTAACAATTGCCATGTCCACAGGTTTGGAGCATTGGTTGGATCTTCATCAACAATTGCAATGATGATGCCATGTTGGTAAGAAGTTTGAGGTGAGTCATGCCCTAACACTTCCTATTTACTAACAAAGAAAAAAACATGATTTGTTGCTCATACAGAGAATACATTTATATTTGAGAAAACTTTCCACCAATATAGTAGAGGAGGATTGAAATAAAAGAAAAGGTAAAAGGTTGAAGATGAATTTGGTATCATTTGAATCAACTAATTTTTACTTAAAAAGGCATTAGTTTAAATTTCAATATTGACTAAGAATAAATGTAATTGACAATTCAGTCACGTATTTGATAGCTGAAGTCCAAACAGATTTTCAACAATCCATGTCTAAGGAAAAGACATGAGTAATGTATCTGTCATCGTTTCTTTGGTGTTTGTTTTGTCACATTCATAAAAGGGCAAAGTATCCCTATTTATTTAGATTCTTTTTTTCCAAAGTCACTTTTTCCATAAAATATCTTTATATTAAAAGATAACTAAAATTGGAAAAGACACATTAAGTACATAATAATTTTAGAAAATACTATTTATCTTTTTCAGACTGTCTTAAAAATGAATTCTACTCTACAAAGGAAGACAGAAACACAAGAAAAAAACATCATAACTATGTTTAGCAAGGAATGATATATCTTTCTATTTTCAGAAACTGATTCAATCTTTTCTTTTCCAGATTAAAAATTAAACTTTTTCATTTTTATGACCTTGCATATTATTGATTTTAGAGTATTTTAAAATAGTATGCAATATTAATGAAAGTTTTTATTTTTTATATTTGAAATTACATCTTCAATTATAAGGTACAATATTATTTTACAAGGTGCAGTTTTTGGATGGATAAGTATGGATATTAATATTTTGCCCATTTGAGAGTGTAATTTTTAGCTGTTCCAAAGTGAGAACATTTTTTAGAATACCTTATTGTTAATGTATTGTATGTAAGTTGATTAATAAATTAATATGCCAAATTATTAAACCCCAAATTTTCTAAAAATATGACTTTAGAGTAAATTACATAATCAAAATGGTTTTTTCATCCAGAAAAAAAAAGTCTAGAAAAGAAGTGTGGTATAGAGGAGAAAAAGAATTTGCTCTTTTATCCAACTCCAGTTTTTACCAAATGTGTATGCGGATCCATTAGCTAAGAGATCAGCCCATAAACCAGAATGGCAACCTATTAATTTACAGGTGGAGTCAAAGTTATCCTATCTGCAGAAAATAAGCATCCCTCCATTTGTTGGAATGCATCCATAAGCCACATGATAATTACCAGTTATGCTTATGAATTTGAAATTAGGGCAAAGAAAGTTGGGTCATACCAATATTTGTTTTTATAAAGCCATAAATCTGTTATTCTTTTTACTGTGGGAATTTTTTTATTTGAAGGACTCATGATACTCATCTAAGATCTGAGATCACTTCTCACATGAGTTGTTTGTGCTCTCCAACACTTGTATTTTCTGGATTTCTTATCCTTGGAATTTGCAATTATTACTTCGCTTGTGTCTTTTTCCTCATGGCACAATATAATTTCCCAAATTGCAAATTATTTTCTATTTATTATATTTTATAGACATTGTTGATGTCACTCAGGGCAACATTTCTGTTTTAGGAATAAGCTTGATTCAAATCACAAAGTTGGGTGCTACAGCTCGTCCTAGCTATGATGTGTTGATGTGAATGTGGAACAAATAAAAATAAAGTCCAAGCTAAGCAAAGAGGCAGTAAGAGGATAGTCAGTCATCTAAAATAATTGTTAATTCTCAGATATATTGCAATCATTCCCCTTAAATGCTTTCTGAAAAGAAATGTAACAGCTTTATATCTCAGAGTGATAAAACAATCTACACATGTAGTATCAGAGCCACTCTATCTAATCCCTAAAATTTTAATTAAAAGAAGAATGGAAAGGTATCCATAAATGAAAAGAATATACATTACTATATTTTAAAAATTAGATAAGATTAGATCATAGAATTGTAAACACAACAATTATGCTAATGTTAGTTAATACATTTATTCACAATCTACAATTAAATTAATCAAACATCTATTTCATCCTTTTCTTTCATTTAGGTATTGCCTTTCAAAACCCGACATCATCTTCATGCTGTTTTCATACTTTTCCAGACCCTTGGTTATACCCACTTCATGTCTCTTTCCCTTAAGTCTTGTGCCACTTTTAGTCTTATTTGCTCCCCAAAATGAGTCCATTGCCCATGGAACATGGCTTTCTTCTCTCACCAGAATTCATTCAAGCTGAGGGGCTAGCATCATGAATCAAAATGTAAGGTTAAAATTTAGATAAGAGGTGAAGATAATTATACAGAATTGTGATACTGCAACTATGCAGGTGGTGACTGAAGCAGTGAGTCTTACCATATCCTAAGATAAAAAATACAGATGAGCCTCCAAGGAAAGGTGGGGCTTTGAGTAATAACTACGTTTATGGGTACATTTAGAATACCTCTAAAAAGATCCTGATGGAATTTTTGCTAAGAAAAGAAGAATATGAGCTACGTTCATTTTCTAGCTAAGGAAGAAAAATATTTTAGGAAGATTTATTTCAGCAGCCCAGTGAATTTAGAGAACAATATTCAACCACTATGGTAGTCAAAGAAAGATAAATGAAATCATATAATACAATGACTTACATATTAAATTATTATTTTTAAATGAGACTTTCTAAGGTTGGTAAAAGGTCAGGAAAATATTTGTTAGAAATAATCACCAAGTACTGTGTGTTTTTTTTTTTTAAAAAAAACCTTATGTTAATATCTGTGAAGAATTCATATCCTTTGGTCCAATCTGAAGAAACACATTTTTAAAGAAAGTATTATTGAAGTTATTCATAGCACCATAATCCTACACTGAAACAATCAAAAATTCCAACAAAAAGGAATTTTTTTTTTAAAAAATGGGCCACTATCATGGTATCTCACATCACATAAAACTATATTGAAAGTAACAAGAAAGTTGTTGAAATATAATCCTTGATTGTTACCGCAAGTCACATGAGCAGAGATTGGAACCAATAAAAACGCACCATCTGCCATTTTCCTGGGTCTTCCTTGCTGCCTGGCAGTAGTACATTTCTTTCCTGTTACCATCAGCAGCTATTTCAAAATTCTCAAGCCTCCTCATAACGCTGACCTGCAACCTCTCAGGTCCTTCTTACAGAATTTGCCTTCTATTCCACAAAGCAAAGAGAAGCTGCCAGATTCATCCATTTCTTTCCCTAAAATGTTCACAATTTTTCAACAGCTGTAGTGGTTTCTTTTCTCCTTCTCTGCAGTTGGCATAGAAAAAGCCCTCACAGTCCTGTGCTCCGAATCCTACCACTTCCTGTCTCTTTAGCATTCTCTTTCTCTAGCCCCCTTACTTCCATTTTTTTCTCTGATGACCCAATCCAATCACTTTTAACAGCACTCATCTCCCTAACTTTAAAACAACAAAAGTAACGAAAAATAAATGTTACACATATTAATGGTAAAGGTTTAACAATCACTTCACTGAAGTAAAAAGAGCCCCAAATTGTAGTATCTGACAATTTCCACGTGGTAAATACAGCATGACTAATTTTCAAGCTACTAACATGCTGCCACTGAATATGGCATCTTTTGAGCTTGTGAACTGTTTCAGGTATTCGACTGTTTTAAACCAAGTTTGTCTCCAGTTGCATACTGGAATAATCCAGGGAACTTTACGTATATGTGTGTGTGTACACACACACACACACACACAGAGACACACATGGTTTCCAGAGTTTAATTGGTCTGGTTTCCAAACATTGGTATCTTCTGAAACTTCAACAAGTTTTTTGATGCACAACTGAGGTTAAAATCAACTCTTTTTTTTTTTTTTAAAGATTTTATTTATTTGTCAGAGAGAGAGAGAGCACAAGCAGGCACAGTGGTAGACAGAGGCAGAGAGAGAAGCAGGCTCCCCGCCGAGCAAGGAGTCTGATGTAGGACTTGATCCCAGGACCCTGGGACCATGACCCAAGCCGAAGGCAGCCGCCTAACCGACCGAGTCAGCCAGACGTCCCTTAAAATCAACTCTTGCACCTGAGTGAGCTTTCTAATCAAATCTGATCATGAGCCTTAACCATCCCCACCCTACACACAATGAAATCAATTAATTGCTTTCAAAATGATAGCCCAAATTCTTAACAAAATTGGTAAAGCTCATATGACCTAGCCTTATTTTTTTTTTCTATGCCAAAGTATCCCTTCCTTCCTTTTTTCTGGTTAACTTCCCCAAAGCTAAATTAAGGTATCACTTCTTCTTGGAAGTCTTCCCACATCAACCAAGTGTAGAATTGGTTCTTTTCTTATTTGTACCATACCACTTTGCATTCTTCACTAGCTCCATGAAGATCATGACCAGGTATGTCTTATTATCATTGTATTTCCAAAGTCTAGAACCAAGTTTTAAAATAAAATTTCAATAACATATTTTGAGTGAAAGAATGAGTCTTAATTTATCATTTCCTTTATAGTATAAAGTGCTTATTACAACATAGTGTAATATAAAAAATTAGAAAACATAGAAAGTCTAAAAAAAAAAAGCCACCCATAGACCTATTTTTTCCAAATCTATCTACTGGTAAAAATATATTAGTATATATATTTTAATCTTTTTCTACGCAAAGATAATTTAATATATCTAATACTTGTTACCAAGGATTATCATCAATACTTACAGCAAGTCTAAGTTGACTTCTACCTTTATAAAAGTAAATAACCAGAATGAAATATGTATATTAAATTTCCCCTACTTCCACTCTATGCTTCTTTGCTTTTGAAAATTAATGTGACCTAAAAATAGAAATATCATATGATCCAGTAATTCCACTACTGGATCTTTACCAAAAGAAAATGAAAATACTAATTTGAATAGACATATGCACCTCTATGTTTATTGAAGCATTATTTACAATAGCCAAATATGGAGGCAACCTAAGTGTTCATTGATAGATTAATGGCTAAAGAAGATACAGAATATATATATAATGGAATATTACTTAGCCATAAAAAAGAGTGAGATCTTGCTATTTGCAACAATGTGATGGATCTAGAGGGTACTATATGGTAAGTGAAGTAAGTTAGACAGAGAAAGACAAATACCATATGATTTCATTTATATGTGGAATCTAAAAAGCAAAACAAATGAATAAATAAATAAAAAACAGAAACAAACTCACAAATACAGAGAGCAAACTGGTAGATGCCAGAGGGGAGTGGGGAGGGGGCTGATAGGCAAAATAGGTGAAAAGAAATCAGAGATACAAATTTCAGTTGTAAAATAAATCACAGAGATGAAAAGTACAACGTAGAGAATATAGAAGAAGAAAGAGGAGGAAGAGGTGGAGACAACGATGGATGAGGAGAAAATTAATGTGATCTCGTAGAAAAGACAGTTCAAATGTGGATCCACCTCTTCTGTGGTGTTATTTAATATTGCTGAACTGTAAAATGGGATTAATATTACATACTTTAAAAGGTCATTGTGATGATTACAAGAAATGATGACCGTGTAACATACAGTTTTGTAGTTCAATAATGTTGAATGCTACAGCGTCCCTGGGAGAATCAGGATTGAGAAAAGCACTGGGTTAGGCAGAAAGAGGATCAATCACTGCAGCTGTTCTAGAGTGCAATCCCATTAGGGTGTGGGGGTCAAAGCCAGATTGCAAGGACTTAAAAAGTAACTGCAGGTCATGAACGCTGACCACCCCTCAAAGCACTTTGACAAAGAAAGAAAAAGAGAAATATGTGGTATCTAGAGGGGGCAGCAGAGTCAAGTGAAAGCTTTTCAAGTAAAGTGACAGCAAAGAAGTCCAAGGAAGGAAGAGGATGAAGACGGAAGAGCAATACTTCAATTGGGAGGCAAGTGCTCATGAGTTGAGAAAGTCTAGATACAGGTACAGGTATCAGACTTAGTGGCCACCTTCGTCAGTAGAAGGGTACATTTTCCTTTGGATTTGTGGAAGTTCAGATTAAAATGAGTACAAGTGACATTTTTAAAACCTACACTTCTTCTCAAGGAGAGAGATAATTCTATAAAAATGTATCACAAGGCAATGTCGATTGTTAAAAGGAATTTGAAAGAATAGATACTAATGTTTCCAGTGACTGGCATTAGCAGCTACATTATCTTTTCATTTTTAATCATTGGTCAAGTTTGAGCATCGAAATAGTTGAAAGCCAGATTTCAAGTAACTAGTTATACTCACCTCAAAATCATTGTTATTTCTTTTTAAAACAAGTTTAGAAGAAACCAAGAACTAATTTATTTTAAAGAATTTGGTGCAGGGTGCCTGGGTGAGTCAGTTGGTTAAGTGTCCGCCTTTTGGTTCAGATCATGATCCCAGAGTTCTGGGATGGAGCCCCAGTTCAGGCTCCCTGCTCAGCCAGGAGTCTGCTTCTCCCTCTCCCACTGCCTCTCCCCCCAACCCCCGCTTGTGCTCTCTCTCTCAAATAAATAAATAAAATCTTTATTGTATTATTATTATTTTTAGAAGATTTTTACCTACACGCAGAGGGAGCAGCAGGCAGAGGGAGAGGGAGAAGCAGGCTCCCCGCTGAGCAGAGACCCCCCCCTCCCCATGCAGGACTTGATCCCAGGACCTGAGCTGGAGGCAGCCGCTTAACTGACTGAGCCACTCACACATCCCATAAATAAAATCTTTAAAAAAATAAATTTGATACAATGCAGACTGTGACTTCAAAGAAGATACTAAGTATTTTGATAGCTTTGTTTCTTCACTCAGCTTATGTTTTGGGCCAAGTGGACAAAATTCCTGTTCTCACAGAGTTTGCTTTTCAACTAGAGAATCTGACAGGATAGAAGTAAATAAGTAACTGCACCATATCATATTGTGATAAGTGCCCCAAGAAAAGCAAAACTGGTGAATGCGATAGAGGGTCAGGGGTAGGGGGCAGCTTGCATTATTTTAGTCTCTGTGGTCAGAAATGTCCTCTCTGCTGAGCTGACATTTGAGATGAGACTAACTGGCATGAAGCAGAGCCCTGCGGAGATCTGAGTACTACATTCTAAAAGTTCAGCAAATTTTCCTGTCTTAAAGCAGAGAAGTGGTACATGAAAGGAAGACCAGTGTCGTTGAAGATCAAGATGGTAAATGAAAGCAAGGGAGAGAGCACCAAAGTGAGTCTGAAAGTTAGGCAGGTGGCTTGCAGAGCATGGTAAGGAGTTTTTGGATTGACTTATTGCAATAGGATCTTATTGTGGGGGTGCCTGGGTGGCTCTGTGGATTGAGCGTCAGACTCTTGGTTTCTGCTCAAGTCCTTGTCTCGAGGTTGTGGGGTGGAGCCCTATGCGGAGTTCTGTGCTCTGCATGGAGTCTGCTTGAATTTCACTCTCTCCCTCCTCCTCTACCCCTTCCCCTGCTTTCGCTCTCTTTCTTTCTCTCTTTCTAAAATAAATAAATATATATTAAAAAAGAAATAAACATGATATTATTTGCATTTTATAAAAAATTCTGGACATTGTGTGAAGAATAAATAATATATTTTGAGGGTATTATTACTTATTACTACCAGTTTTAAGACCTTGAGAAGGTCAATTCATTGATGGCCTGTTCAGAGAAGAATCTTAACATGATTTTGATGAAAGTGGTCTTAAGAATTCTCTAGCATTTCTTTAATACTTTTATTTTACAGATAAGGAAAGGTTTCTAGGTAATTAAAATACCCAAGGTCATCCAACCAGTTACTGACTGAGCCAAGATTAGAATATGATTCCCTATCTCTTGTTCTTCCCATAGTGCCTTGGTTTCTCCCTTGGTTTTGCCACACTTCATATACAGAAGGCCCTCACTAGATATAGCATCATGGAAAGGATGCAGCTTGGGATCATTTCAGTGACTCTGCCAGAAACCATGGAGGGTGTTGCTTAAAGTGAGCTCTACAGACCCTCTGCAGCAGACTTGCATGGGTTATCTGTTACAGATGCAGCTATTGATGAAGAATCTTTAGGAATGGGACCTAATTATTGTACTTTGAAGAAAGAAAAACTGAAAAAGTCCAGAAGCTGTCCAGTTTCCAAGATGGAGCACCTGTCAGTTACACTCAGCCTTAAGCAACTGTGATTAAGCATTCTGCACCAGATATTTTCCAATATATGAAAAAAAACCCACTTCATTTCATTTTTATTCCCAGCCCACCTCCTACAGATTTAACAGACTGTCTTTAAAAAAAAAAAAAAAAAAGAAGCCATCTTGTGAATGAAAATAGCCCCAAACCTTATATATTGCTATAGGTAAACCCATAAATCTAAGACAGTGGATAATCTGATAACCAATAACCTGGTATCATTCAAATAACAGGGATTTAGATGTAGTATATACTGAATAGGAAGGAAAGAAAATGTACAATATGTTTTAGAAAGGTTTTCATCAAAAATGGTTTTTAAGCAGGATTTTGTTATATAGAAAATTTATTTATATGACACATCCCATGTGTCTGACAAAGTATAAATAAAGGGTCATTGATAATGCTTGGTTTTGGCCACTGAAAATCATTCCTAGTTGAATTATATTTGTTGATCACTTTCTATCATTTTCTTATTTGTGAGTAAGGAATCTTGCTACATACATTTTAAGGTTTAAGTTTTGCAAATGCAAAATACTTCTCCAGTAGCTAGTGGTGAAGTGACCTTGAGGACAGGCAGCTAAATTTGGGACAGAGGCTCCCAGAGGACATTAATATAGTAACAGCAAAAATGGCTGCTACTTGTTGAAGTTTTACTTCATGCTTGATACATATGCATTACCTTATTCAATCCTCTCAAAACCTCCCCAATGGGTATCACGATATCCATTTTATAAACCAACAAAACAAAACAAGCAAAAAAACAACCCAACTAAAACCAAAAATAGCAACAACNCTCTCAAAACCTCCCCAATGGGTATCACGATATCCATTTTATAAACCAACAAAACAAAACAAAGCAAAAAACCAACCCAACTAAAACAAAAAATAGCAACAATAAAAAATATTACTATTTTATTCAGCATTCTTTCCTGTTGGAGAGTTAATACCAAGTTCCTGAGAAGTAGAGACATTTTTCCAGGTCTCTGGGCAAGGATTTGATGTATGAGTTTTGTAAAGGATGTGAAGACCTCTGACCTACTGGTTACAACTAAAAGCACCACAGCCATTGGAACAACTCTAAAAATATTGTCTCAGCAAAACTAAAAACATAAAGAACATGAGAGTTCTCTGTTGGCACCTTAGCTTGGCTTTTTAATATAACACTAATATTTTTCACGTTGTTGTAGAAAAATGTAAATCTAATTTCAGGAATATGACATAGAAAAAACTAAATATAAAAAAATCCAATTTTGTGTTTTATGTTAGCTTTAAGAACTATGAATCACCTATGTAAACCTTTTCCTAATTGGGTACAGTGCTCACAGTACTTACAGGATAGTTTCTCTCCTTCTCTCTCTCTGTACAATCTACATATTAATTAATTTAAAACTTACTTAACTTACAATTTTCAATTTGTTTTCCTTTTTTTCAAATTTGCTTTTGATTTATTTTAATTTAATAAAAAATTTAAATTTATTTAATTAACATAAAATACACACTATTAAATAAAATATAAAATAACAAAACAAAACATGCAAATACACAAAATCATTTTTGAACTTGAAAAGAGAAAGAAAAATATTCAGGTGCCAGATGAAGAAGAATCTCATGGTCAGAAGACTGTGCCTGAGTTGTAGCTTGAGGGATTAGAGGGAAATCAGGCCAAAATATAGGCTTTACCAGGGGAGACTGGGTTTTAGCACTAGCACAGGAGCACAGGAGAGAAACCTACAGTCAGAACCTGTAAGAAACTGGAACTGAGGTACCAGGAACCATATAGAATCCACATTTTAAAAGGAGACTCAAAAATTCCATCCACAGGAATAAGGAGAAAGCTTACAGCTAGATCCAGGTGTGAAAAAAATTACTTATGGGAAATTGATAACTGAGGTCTGTGCAGTGTTCAGATGTGAAGTCCTTGTTACAGAGATTGCAGGTGCTTTGGATGAAACCAGAGGCAAATCCCCATCTATCATTGTATTGAAATTACATATTATCAAATATTATCAAAATCATAAGAGAAAAAAAACTGAACAAATGTAATTAGAGAGACCATGACATGAAACTGCCTATAAAAACACTAGATGGCAAAAAGTAATGGAACAATTGGTGTTAAAGAACAATTATACCCTGTTAAACAATTATTAAAGAGGTCAAAACAAGTAAATTTACAGACATATAAAGATTGAGAGATTTTACTACTTAGATCCTTACTAAAAGCAAACCTGATGCATGAAGTTTAGAATGAGAAGGACCAACATATGTCTAATGTGCACTCCTGGGGAAAGACTAGCAAGATTGGGACAAATAAAGATAAAAGGGAAAAGGGAAATACACACAAAAATAGAGCAGGAATAAATAAAAAATATATATTAATGATTATGAAACTATGAATATATTAACTCTACAATTAAAAGATAAGAACAGGATTGGATTTTTCAAAAGGTAGTAGTTAATTTCATAAAGCCTCCTGTCTGTGATATTCTTGCCAGAAATGCATCACTCATGGCAAAAGAGTAAACATATTTAAATTAAATATCTTATATCAAGATAAAGTAACTCACCTTAAAGTATTCATCTGTATTCTTTGAAAATGTCAAAATAATGTAAGGCAAGAAGACTGAGAAGCCATGTCAAATTGAAGGAAATTAAAGAAAGCCATGTGACAACTAAATTCAACATGTGATTCTGGATTGGATCCTGGGCCTATAGGGGCATTATGAGGGCAGTAGGCAGAATGGAATGGCATCTGTGAATTAGATGATGATATTAGGTCTATGCTAACTTCTTGATTTTGATGGTTGTACTGTGGTTATGTAGAAGACAATGCCTGTCTTTAGGCAATACATACTACAGTGCTAAGGAGTAATGGTCCTTCATGTCCTTAACTTATTCTTAAGTAATTCAGAAATGTTACCATTTGGCAAAATGATATGAAAATCATACAGGAGATCTTTGTACAATTTTTACAATTTTAATGTAAATCAACATCATTTGAAAGTAGAAAGTTAAAAAGGAGAACCTGTCATCAAAATTCACAATTGTAATAGATGAAAATCTTATGATCATATTAAAGTTGTAGTTCAAAAATCTCCATATCTATGGGAGTTGCTTGATGAAATAAAAGGGTTGAATATAATCATGTCTTCCACCCACTTTCAAAAGGTGCAGCAATACACACACACACACACACACACACACACACACACTTATAAGTAAATATATAGATTGGAGAAAGTGAGAGAGAAAAAAGAGCAAAAGCAAAGTAAACGATTGAATTTTTGGGTATTCTTTGTGCTAACCTGTTTTATGTCAGGCTCCCTAGAAGGATTTGAGGCAACAGTGTAGTAGGTTCTCTACAGCTGGAAAAGATTGCAAAAGACAGAAGGATGCAGTACAGTGAGGGGTAAGGACCTGAGCAAAGATGGGATCTCAGGTAAAACCATCTTTGATGGCCTGCTGGGGAAATTCTGGAGCATATAACACAGTTCAGAATTGTCCACCTTGAGGCAAGGCAAAGGACCTTTCATAGCCTAAAACATGTGGACATTGGCTATTGGAAATATGAGAAATGGGTGGGGATTGGGGTGAAGGGCAGAGGGAGGAGGTACGTCGCTTTTCTGCAGAGGCACTTCTGCAAGCATTTCTGTGGAGAAAGGGGCAGCTGTGCTCCATTAGCAGCCAATGCTTGCTGTAGCTGAGCATAGTTGCTCCAGTCTAATAAAGGGAAACAGCGGGCACTGATAGTAGATATGACATATTCTTTCATCTTTTCTGTATCTTTGAAACTTTTAATAAAAAGAAATTGGAGGGCGCCTGGGTGGCTCAGTGGGTTAAAGCCGCTGCCTTCGGCTCAGGTCATGATCCCAGGGTCCTGGGATCGAGGCCCACATCGGGCTCTCTGCTCAGCGGGGAGTCTGCTTCCTCCTCTCTCCTCTCTCTCTGCCTGCCTCTCTGCCTACTTGTAATCTCTCTCTCTGTGTGTCAAATGAATAAATAAAATCTTTAAAAAAAAAAAGAAATTGGAGAAAAGTCATAAAATCTTCTTGGTAGACACAAAGAAAGCAACTAATAAAAGTCAACATCAATTTTGTTAAATATTACTAACTTATGAACAAGTTAGTAATTGAAGTGCTTCCTTAAGTAGATAAAAAGTATCTTACCAAAAAACCTTCGCTTGACTTCACAATTATGGTAAAACTTTTACGCATCTTCATTAACGTCAGAAACAGAAAGAGAAGAGTCACAAAATTGCTGCTCTTCACCATTAAAACAGGATCTATCCAAGATAAAGAGAAGATAAGGAAATGACATATATAAGTTTTGGAAAGAAAGAAGGAAAACTGTTATTTGCTTTATTAAATGTTCTAGCATAGAATACCTAAAATAATCTATAAGCTAATAAAACAAGATGACTATAGAACAACAGAATGCAAAATGTTCTTATGTGACAGCAATAACTAATAGAAAAATGCAATTAAAAAAGACCTTCTATTCAGAATAGCAACAAAACTTGTATGGCCCCTCGGATTAAATACACTAAAAGAAGCTCATAAACTGTATTGAGAAAATGGCAACATGTTATCGAAGGAAATAAAGTTGATCTAAATAAACAGAAAGAGACAAACTACTTTCATTGACAGACTTTTCAACATTATTTCAAATGTTAAACACAACTTTAATCAAGACCATAATGTTATTTTTACTGAAACTGAACAAATGGACTCTAAAATTCACATTAAAGGGTGAACATCCAGGATAACCAAGACAATTCTAAAAAAGGAAAAAAAAAAGGACAGGAGATACATCATATAAATATTAAGGCTTGTTATAAATTCATAATTAAAACAATTTGTTTCATACTGGGACAGATAAAAAGATCTATAAAAAGGTAAAGTCCAGAAGAGCCTCAAGCATATATGTGAACTTGTATAACATAGAAGTGGAAACACAATTCTGTGGGGGAAAATATGGACTAGTCAATAAATAATCTTGGAACAATTGGCTTTCTACATGGGAAAGAGTAAATTTGATCCTTACATAAAACCATAAAATAAAATAAATTCCAGATGGACTAAATTTCAAAATGTGGAAAAGAATTTTAAAATATTGGATGACTACTTGGAAGAACATCTTCTGAAAGTTGGGATAAGAAAGGATTTCTTAAGAAATACACAAGGGGGGGCGCCTGGGTGGCTCAGTGGGTTAAAGCCTCTGCCTTCGGCTCAGGTCATGATCTCAGGGTCCTGGGATCGAGGCCCGCCTCGGGCNNNTCGGGCTCTCTGCTCAGCAGGGAGCCTGCTTCCTCCTCTCTCTCTGCCTGCCTCTCTGCCTCCTTGTGATCTGATCTCTCTCTCTGTCAAATAAATAAATAAAATCTTTAAAAAAGAAAAAACAAAAATCTGATCAACAAAGAAATGAAAGACACTGAACCTTACTAGTAACAGTCAGGGGACTACAAATGAAAACTATACTGCAATTTCATACCCATGGTATTGACAAAAATAAATGAACTTGACAAAGCCAAGCACTGATAGGGTTATGGAATGATGGAAACAGGTCTTCTTCACCAATGGGATATGCACTGGTACAACCACTTCAGAAAGGACCTTGACAAGATCTGTTGAAACCAAATATGTGCTTACCCTATGGCCCCACATGTGAACATACTCTTGAATGTGCGAACCAGAATATTCTTTGCAGCGTTTTTTGTTATGGATAAACAATGACAAAATATATGTGCATCATTAGGAACATGGGTAAATAAATGGTGATATATTCATACCAAGGACATCAGTTACAATCTAATTTATATAAATCAAAACGTTTACAGAAATTCATGGTTAGGCAATTTGCTGAATTATATGATGGCATTTCTGTAAAAGTTTTTAAAACAGGCAAAGCAATACAATATATTTTTAGTGGAGATACACATACATACTTATGTAAAACCTTAGAACATAGATTGGAAGAAATGAAATCAGTATCTTGTGGTTGGTTTGGGAAGGGAAAGAGTGGATAATGAATTTAAGGGCAGGAACAGAGGAAAGCTTTATTTACACTACATTGCTAGACATGAAATAGAACCTCCAGTGTATATATGAGTATACCTATATGCTTCTGTGTATGTCTGTTGAGTGCCTGATTCTCTCTATACAAACTGAGTTAAAAATGACAAAAAATTAACATTTGCAGTGTTGTATGTTTTCATATCAAATGGTGCATTTTTCTGCATTTTAATGTTAAAAATGAAAGCCCAATTAAATCCAATCCTAAATTATGATAACCTGAGGGCAAAAGACTACCAGAGGCATTCAAATCCTAAGAAGGAGGAAGCAAAACACAGGCATCAAGACTGGTAATTTCTCTGCCCCCTCAAAGGGCCATTAAATCGCTGGGTCAGGTTCCAGCTGTTCTCTAGCAGGCGCTCAGAGTCAGGAGCCGGAGCGTTTTCTTGGAGGGAGCACTTGAGTATGCAGAGGCTGAGTGACAGCCAAGGAGTTCTGGGAAAATAAGGCTCGAGAAGGTGGTGGGTGGTATTTGAAAGTGGGTTTTCATGAGGCCAAGAAAGGTCAGCAAAGAAAAATAAACAAACAAAACCCCGAAAGGCTGAAGACAGAAGAAATGTTTCATATTTGCAGGGGCAACTAGGGCACAGTGATTTTTTCATTTAGTCCGGTCTCTCTCTCTCTCTGTGTTCCTCTCTGTTCTTCTCTCTCTCTTTCTCTGCCTCCTCATTCTCTCCCTTTTCTCTCTATCCCTCTTTTTTTTTCTTTTTCAGATTTTATTTATTTATTAGAGAGAGAGCACGTGCAAGGCGGGGGATGGGCAGGGGCAGAGAGGGAAGGACGAGCAGACTCCCNTTCTCTCTCTCTTTCTCTGCCTCCTCATTCTCTCCCTTTTCTCTCTATCCCTCTTTTTTTTTTCTTTTTCAGATTTTATTTATTTATTTGAGAGAGAGAGCACGTGCAAGGCGGGGGGTGGGCAGGGGCAGAGAGGGAAGGACGAGCAGACTCCTCGCTGAGCACAGACTGACCTGGGGCTCCATCCCAGGACCCTGAGATTATGACCTGAGCCAAAGGCAGGTGTCTACCAACTGAGCCACCCAAGTACCCCCTCTCTCTTTTCTTTTAAAGAAACCAAGAGAACAGAAGTTATGATGCAAGATGAGGTCACACAATGAATTTATGTTTCATATTTTGATTTTCGTACTTTCCAAAATATCCCCTTCCTCTTACCATCCCATTGGCTCTTACTACTCTTTCTTGCTCTGAAATAAATAAAAAGAACTGAGTGCTTCCAAATTTTTGAAACTTTAAGGCAAAGTAAACTTGGTATTGTGCCTTATAAAATATCGTTCTATGATTTACATAAAATATTTCCGTGGAATTCAAGAAAATTGTTTATAAGTAAAAATGCAAGAATTGCCACCAACTTTAGATAAAATATACTATACTAAGTTTAACATGTTCTTTTATTGAAATGTAAAATGGTGTATACTTTTTCTGTTTACATCCCTAAGATGTTGAAAACTTCCTTTAAAAATCACTAGCAATCTATAGTCAAAGTGATAAAAAAATACTTTTGCTTTATGTAGAGAATTTTGCTATATCTGTCTTTGAAGATACATTTAAGAGGAGTTTTTCTTTTTTGTATAGTTGTTGAGAAGAACTTTTAAAATGCAGTTAAGCATAAATAAAATAACTTAAATATCTTATAATCCCACCATCATAGAAAAGTTCATTTATTAACTTCCAACAGATTTATTTTACTTTATGAGTTAAAAGAAGAGCTGAGTTAGTGACAAATTTTAATTGACATAAACTTTGTGTTATCAAAGATTGTTTTTGACCCATGAGGATCGTTCTGGGTCTACCTTATTATTTTCTTGGTTCTAGGACCTTCGAATTTCAAAAGGAGATTTCAAGAGAACTATTACTCTTCCTGAAGCTCAAATTTTCCAACTGAAATAGATGAGGAAAATTCTCATTCTGGGCTCTTTTTGCAACAGACAGCTAATGAGCATCTCTTGGACTGATTTTTCTTATCCTACATTCGTCTGTAGCATATTCTGGGCCATCAATTATTTATTGCCATAGTGATGTCCACACCATTTCTATACCTACTACATCTCACTAGAAGTGATGGCTCTAGTACCAGGATTCCTCTGCCCTTTAAAATACATGGTCACAATTTTCAGACTAATAAGACAGATCACAGTTTGCAAATTCTAGAATAAACACATATACGGAATACGCCTGCCAATAAGAAAAAAACTATTTTCTCTACTTTCTGATGAAAACACTTACAAGCAAGATACATATTTGGAAATCTGCCATTGGGCTCAACAAAACACACACACACACACACACAGAGCCAACATTTTAATCTGATTTAGGATAAAAATATTTGCTTACTTACTACACCAGTCTGAGATAGAATGATTCCTTTGATTACATTTATTAAAATATGAAATAAAAGGCTAATCCTTTATAATTTATTTTGAATTTTCTGGAATAGCTGATAGTAATAACTTATGCAAGTCCTTTAATTCATTCAGAATATAAATCTATGTTACTGTCTGTAAAAGATTAGTCAATGAAGGTTCAGTACTATAAATAGGTATTTGGTGGAGTTTAAAATTCCCAATGAGGCAAGATTTTTCCCTCACAAATTAAACAAACAGCTTGGTTTGATAATCATTCTCATGCAAAGAAGTATCAGTAGTGTTTGTCATTCTTTATAATTTAAGCTTCAGAAATACCAAGTGGTGGAGATGAAACTGAAACCTGGATTTATTTGACCTTAAAACCTATGTTCTTTCATTATCTGGAAGGCTGAAGAAGGGAAGAAGGGATCCTTCAGGGTAAAGAGAATGATGTTAGCAAAGTCTTGGAGACCTGAAACTGTAGTGTGTGCAAGGAAACACAAGTAGTTAGCACACTGTGGAAGGTTTTACTCCTCAGGATGGAACAGCTGGCAGAAACCACCCACGCCATGCTAACTGAGGAAAAATGAATCCATGAGCAGTACAGAACAGATGAAGAATTTTAAGCAAATAGGATACATGGTAATGTTTGCTTCATATAGATCAGCAGTCAAAAAAAAAATGATGCATTTTAGTTTATTGAAATAATCCAGGTATTCATTTAAAATCCTCCAGGTGATAACAGGTGGTAGAATGACCTGGAAGAGACAACATGAGACATATTTGAGATGAGAAGGAGCCAGCAATAGATAAATTGGTTATTGAGAAGAATAGTAACAGAAGAGAATGAAATGATAATCACTGCCTTGGGTCAGGCGTGGGTGATAGGGCACTGGAAATGCCAACCTTGAAGAGAAGAAATTTGAGAGAAGGAGCAATCCAATGGAAGTGTCAAGGCATGGGCAGTAATGAATTTGGTTGGTGAAATGATGCTAATTGTGTAGACATATCCAAGGAGAAGCTGGATATGTGCCTGGTGCTTGGGGAGAGTGGGCTGAAATTTTATAAAGCCACGAATAGGGATAAAATTGACAGAGTAGACTGTGCAGTAAGCAGAAAAGTGATCACAGGAATACATTTACTATGGAGGCCAAGGAAGAGCACTACTAGGAACAAATTAGACTAGAAAAAGTCAGAAAACAAAAGAAGGCTATGTTTTGGAAATAAAGTAAAGAATTTGATTTCAGTAAACAGAACTAGTAAGACTTATTTGCGGATACCAGTTCCATATAATATATTTATATTTATATATATTTATGCACCTATTTATTAGCTCAGCATTCTAATTGTGCTGAAATAAAGAATAATATTAATAAGCTATGAATACAGTGTGAATGGTAGACATGTAAATACAAACAAATGGTGATAAAAGCAAAAATAGGAATATGGGCAATATCCAGTAGGAATTTAGAGGACTTTATTAGTTGATAGTTCACGTATTCCTGATTGATTCAAGAATGGATTTAAACTGGTTTACAACAGCACAGAATAAAAGAAAAAAAATGAATAATAAAGTGAATTCAGAGTAAAAAAAGCTGGAATAGATAATTTGAAGTCAGGAGCAAATGTATATGCAGAATGCATAGGTGAGGTCTAGAAAAGGCTGGAACAATTCACCAGTTGGCCTCTAGTGCTTCTGGAAGGGAGACAAAATCTGAGAACATAGTCAATCATACTATTCATATTACCTACAAGGAAAAAGAAAACCAACCTATTCCTGATGTCGAAACTAAAGTTTTCCTCATAGGTAGTCAAAAAGAGAACAATACACGGTACTCAACAGTATTTGTATATTAAATAGATTTCACAGGACTATTTGCTACAGTGGCTCTTAGCATGGGCCAATGATGACGTAATGCCAAATTACATTTAATAAAAGCAGTTTTACAAGGGAACCATATGGCCCAGCTGTGTGGATTTTTGCTCATATGGTTTATTCCAAGGATAGATGTTTTTGTATTTCCTGGAACACATGAAGTATATTTCACTCAGATACTCCTTTGCAAATTTCAGTTATCAAACCAAGTGTCTGATGAGTATTAAGCAGCAGTGGGTTCAAGGTTATAATCCTTGGTCAACACTAAGGGTGCAGCTCTATCAGTCTGCTGATTAAGTAGTGGAAGTGTCAAACTCCCTCTGGGGATGGAAAGGGTTCAGACAAAATGGATCCTGAAATCTCAGCTGTTTTAGAAAATTGTGGCAAAATACACATAACATTGACCATATTAACCAATGTTAAGTGAACAGTTCAGTGGCAGCAGGTACATTTGGTTGTGGTGCTACCATCACACCACCCTCCATGGAACTCTCCATCTTGCTGAAGTGATCCTCTGCACCCATCAAACAAGAACTACTCAGACCCCACTCTCCCCAGCCTAACCACCAGCCTCCTCTCTGTCTCAATGGATTGGACTACTCCAGGTACTTCATGTAAGTGGAATCATACAGTATAAAAACAAGTGGAATCAAACAGTGTAAAAACATGGAACACTTCACGAATTTGCCTGCCCTCCTCACATGGGCGCCATGCTATTCTTCACGCCTTGGTTCCTATTTCAGTCTATGTGCTGTTGATTTGAGCACGTCAGATGGTTTTTGAGGGGAGAACAGGACATCATACGAAGTTAGGGTGGTCTAATGTTGTTTTCTGTGTTGCTGAAGACTGAGGTGAAGAAGGTTAAAGAGGAAGGAAGAAGCCAGAAACTGATGGGCTATATAAGGTCTGTTTAAGAGCTTGAACTTACATGCCATGAAACGGGAATAGAGAAAGTTTGTATTCTAGAAAAATTAATTCCAGAAAAAATGAAGGAAGGCCTGGAAGAAGATAATATTTGAGACAGAAAGGCTAGTTATATGACTTTTCTGGAATCTTATGTGAGTCACTTGGCTTAGAAACTTGTTTTATTGAGATATAATTGACATAATATTATGGAAGTTTAAGGTATATAATGTGTTGATTTGAAGCATTTATACGTTGCACTATGATCACCACTGCCATGACATTGTTGTCTTTTCAGTGGTGAGAACATTTAAGATGTTGAAGTGCATCCAACACTATTGTCGACGGTAATTGCCACGCAGTGCATTAGAGCTCCAGAACTTGTTCATCTTCTATTTGCAGATTTATACCCTTCCACAACTTCTTCCCGATCCCCCCACCCCCCAGCCCCTGTAACCACCATTCCATTCTCTGTTGCTATGAGTTTGGCTTTTTTAGATTTCACATGTAAGTCGTATCATACAATATTTTTCTGTCTGGCCTGTCCCACTAAGCATAATACCCTCAAGTTTCATCATACTGTCACAATCTTGCTGTATTGTGACAAATGGCAAGATTTTCTTCCTTTTTACAGCTGAATAGCACTGCACTGTGTGTATATTATTTACATGTAATAATTATACTTGTATACGATAATATATAACATATTTAACAATATCTATGGAAATATAATAATAAAGAAGTGTATCAAAATGCCTCAGAAAGTGAAAAAACTTGATGAAATACTTAAGAATGCCATTTAAGTCAGGGTTAAAACCCCCAGCTCCCACTACCATTTCTTCCTGGTCTTAAATGTCTTCCTCCTCCCCCTTCTCCGTTCCATCTACCCTGTTCTCTTTTGAGTCCTAACCATGAATGCCTGGGTAGTCCCCGGGCTCTGTCCACGATATCATCAAATACACATATTTTTAAACACCCAGGCCTGATCTTGCAGCCAAGCTCCTTCAGAGCTTCAGCCAAGCTCTCTTTTGCAAGAGAGGAAGTTTCTGGAGTTTAAATGGATGCCCAGGAGTACAGAGCTCTGAGCACCAGGAGGGAACGAGAACTCAGGTCTTCTGCTTCTTTTTCCCAGAGTCCTTGCACCGCTCCTCCCCACCTCCGTTGTGCATGTCCTGTAGATACTAATGAAATTATTTTGCCCCCCAGATACAGTAAAGCTTGGACAGAATCTTGGGACTATTTATAGGCAGAAAGACTCTCACCTCAAAACAGCATTTACAAGGTACATAAAACTTACTCCTCTTCTTGGCCACAAAGTTCAGTGTTGCAGAACAAGTACTCTTAACACGGAAGTTGTCAGTCTTTAAAATCATTTCCCTCTCCAGGGTCATTTGTGTATTTCACTCCCTCTGCAATCTGCAGGAAGAGGCATTTTTATTTTGTTTTGTTTTTAGACATTTTCATAGTTAACTCTTGTTGCTCAAATATCTTAAAGGAAAATATCCTCATTAAGATTAGCCCTGTTTATATTTTCTTTGCCCGTGTAAGTTTATAACTAGCAAGAGAAAAGAATGATCGAGTGCATTCATTTTCTGCTCTCCAGTGTAGTTCTTGTTTGATTTTTGTATTAAATTTCCAACTTCTACATTGAAAAAATTAACGATTTAAGATAATGCATTTGAGTAACTGCTAAAATGTGAATCCATGCAAAATTATAATAGGAAAGTCATGGAATAGATAAATATTTTGCTTTTAAAGTTAGCAAGATCTAAAAGATATTCTGTTATGTAATTTATCAAATAAGAATTATTAGACTTATTGCAAGTATAATTAGAATAAAATAAACTAAATATAACTGAATTGTACCATTACAACTTTTAATCTTTATTTTCAGGTTATTGCTGTTTTTAAATATATTAAATATATATATATAAAAAAGTGAAGTTTCCTGATAGACACTTAAAGTAAGCATAATTTTGCAAAATTTCATCTTTGTATTCGTCAACAGATGTTTTTTAATATTTATTTTTACTTTCTTATTTTTCTATGATAATATCAGTGTTAAAGTACAACACAAAAATGTTCAGACTTGTTAAGTGGTGAGGCATATTTTATAGTGAATAAAATGCGATTAAATTTTGTGTTCTGTAAATATTTGCTCACTAATATCAAAATATGTTTAGACTTGGATATACTATAATTCCTTTTATTTATTGTCAATTTAATAATAAAATGATCAGAACATTGTCTTGAAAATCTTCGCTATTCTTTTAAAACTACCTAACAGCAAGGAAAAAAAACCTGCCATTGATGTTGACTTGTTCCATTATTTAAAAATACTGAATTAAATCCAGCACACATTGTGAATTGTCTTTGCTTCCTTTTAGGATAGTTGTTAAAAGTAAAATAACCAGGCAGTCTTGTCTTAGGTGAGACTGTTTCGGTTTGGAAATAAACAAAGCTCTCTCTCGATGAGCTAGGTTCATTTCATATTTGTGTAATACCCTGGAAGAAATTAGGTTTCAATAAAGTCCATTTTTGTCACTGCATGTAGCAATGAATATCACACCCAGCAGGGCACAGTGGCACCTGGCTGTCCAGACCCCAGTGGAGCACAAACCATCTGGGGGTAATTACAACAAGGTATTCTTTAAGGACCAGATGGGACCAAGGAACAGAAGCCCCTACCCCTCCCAGTCATTTACAACATAATTCCTTTCAATGATATACTTAATCCTCCCACCAGCTATGCTTTTCAGCTTGCTGTTGTCACTGTTCCTTTATGTTAATTCAGTTGCAAGACCGAGAGAAGGGGGGGGGCGGAGGGAGAGTACAAGAAAAAAAAAGGGGAAGGGGGAGAGAGAGCCACCGCGCCTCTAGGGACCAAAAGAAATTATTCATCCCTAAATTGTTTCCACCACAGCAAGTACAGTAACAAATTTTTTTTTTAAAAGAGGACTGAAATTATCCTAAAGAAGGTCAACGCGACAGCCCTGTGTGGCACCAGCTGAGGTTTACTCAGCCACCTGTTAGCTAGAAAGCTCTCTGCACACGCTTATGATGCATTTAACCAGTTTAAAGGGTCTTTATTGACAGGCCAGCCACCTCCATTCAGCAGGCCTGAGCCATAGACCTGCTTTGTGGTCATATGTGGCCCACAAGCCTTAATTCAATTACGCTGTAAGCCTATCCAATCTGCATCACTGCCCTTTCACTTTTGTGCTGTTTGTCTTGTATGTGGTAAAGAATTTTTTTTTTTTTTTTGAAGAGGAAAAGGCACCCTACAACCCAGTTGTCTTTATTTTTCATTTAAGGTTTGTGCCGCAGGTGCTGCTACCTTTCAACTCGCGAAATGTATTCATCTTTAAGTGATATTTTGGATGGGAGCATTATTTATTGTTTGGTGGCAATGCTTTTCGGGTGTTGCTGAGTTTTATTTTTTTTCAATTAGGTGTATGTTCAAATTCTCCACCAGATCAATGAAGAGTCTCCAAACTTGAGAACTGAAAATTCAAAAGAAGAAAAACAAAAGGAAAAATGTAAAAGATAGATGAAAACGACGATTAGCTTTGTTCTACCATTTTTTTTTTAATTTAAAAAGGAATATGTTAAATAGCAAATGTTCCATTTCAAATTTTCGGTTTTCTTTAAGGGTCTGACACACTAAATATATCAATTTATGTGAATGCGACTCAGTGAAGCCATGTTGCTTAAAACTTTTAAGTTCCTGATGAGATTATTAAATATATTAAGTCTGTTCATTTTGTTTTGTGTTCTGCTGCTTCCAAATTTCCCTGGCATTGGAGCAGTGCACATCATTGTCAAATACTTGGTATTTTCATAATGGTTTGTGGACAATGAACGCATAGATTTCTCAAGATCAGGTACTCTGGTGTTTATTTTCATAACCATATTTTCATTACATGGACTGTTTGTCTTTGTTTCTTTTAAGCATATTTTCCATAGCATTCTTTTTTTTTTAGATTTTATTTATTTATTTGACACAGAGAGCCAGAGATCACAAGTAGGCAGAGAGGCAGGCAGAGAGAGAGGAGGAAGCAGGCTCCCTGCTGAGCAGAGAGCCCCATGCGGCCCTCGATCCCAGGACCCTGAGATCATAACCTGAGCCGAAGGCAGAGGCTTTAACCCACTGAGCCACCCAGGTGCCCTTTCCATAGCATTCTTATAGCCAACTATATCCTACCCCCTGGGTTCAATGGCCAAATGAAGGGTATGGATCATTCCAAATCAACATTTCCCAAAACCATTAAGTGACTTGTCATGGGAGTTGAATAGACTTCAAAGGAGGGAGAGAAGAAACTTCTTTGCTATGTTGTGTGTATTTTCCACCCAAGTCAAGGAAGGGACATTAGTGCTAAGTTACCACTCTTATTCAATGGATATCAATTTTCACCAAAGCAACCTCTGTATGTGCTTTGAATGGAAAGTCCCATCTCTTTTAAATTACTGAATCAAAATCACAAATATGAAGCATGCAAAAGAGACCAAAACATTTTAATTGGCAAGAAAAACAAAGAGCTTAGGATATGATCTTCAAGATAAATGGGATTTTTAAAACTACTTGTATACATACATATAAATTTAATGTATGCATTACTCAACAATTTCATGTCCATTTTCTTTGTATTTTCCTGTAGGTTCCCACTTTGTTTTATTTTATATTTTATTTTATTTTATTTTATTTTAGTAGGCTTTATGCCCAATGTGGGACTTGAACTCACAACCCTGAGATCAAGAGTCACATGCTCTGCCGACTGTACAAGCCAAGTGCCCCTGGTTCCCATTTTATGAATGGGAACTTAGATTAACAAATAGACCAAGTGGCTTGCTTAAGAGATCAAAATTCTGATTTCCAATTGAGGGTTCTTTCTATTACTTCATAAAGTTGTTGCATGACTGTCATATTTTATAAATTTCATGATTGGACCCATCTGCACAATTATATATTAGAGCCCCTTATCAATATTCTGTGTAGTAGGAATAACAACCAAACTTACGAGAGTCTAGAGTCACTTCAAAACAATGAGAAAAAATGACCTGGCCTTGTTATATTGAAAAAGCACTGTTAAGATATAGCAATCTGTCTTTAGCTACTTTTAAACCCTTCCATAGAATTTTGAAGAAAAAATAAACAATGAAAGTTGTCCAGCTTCACAATCTTCTATGTGAATCACTTAACCTTTTTGCATTTTGTATTTCCATATTATACTATGAAAAATATTTGACACTTCATTTTTTAAGGACTTTGGCATTTCGAAATTTGGATTAAAATATCTAAAGGTATCATTGATGTGAAATGCAAGAACCTAACTCTATTAGGTTTTACAAGAGAAGAAATAAAGAAGGCTAGTTTCCTTTTAGAAACAACTTTTTTATCAGCATTTTACAGCTTAAAGTATTTTTCTAAACTTCAAACATCTCATGTTGCTTTGAAATAATGGCATCTATAATAACCCCATGTGAAAATGCATTATTATATATCAAAGGAATATCTATTAAAATTTAACTGTCCATTATACTTTCATTAGTATCTCTCTTCACATAAGATAGAATTGTACAAGGTTTATTTTGAATTCTTAGGTTCCAGGAAAAATCATTCACATAACATTTTATGAAAATACCTTATTTAAGGAAATGCTGAAGAAAAAAATTAAAAGAAAAAAAACAAAACAATTACACCTAATAAGCAAAACTATAACTCTGNTATTTAAGGAAATGCTGAAGAAAAAAATTAAAAGAAAAAAAACAAAACAATTACACCTAATAGGCAAAACTATAACTCTGTCTCTGTGTATACATATAAAACATTTCAGAATCCAAACTTAATATAGTTCACTAAACCAAAGGACTAAAGAATAATTTTGGATATCTGTTATTCATCAGCTAGTATTCATCAGCTAGTATTCACAAAAAAATATTCAAACATGAAACTCAAAAACAGATCATAAACAAAAACCCTCAAATTTATAATACTTCAGGAATTTTATTTATTATTTATAAACTCTCTTATATAAAGATAGTTACAAGGAAAAAGTGTGGATAATAGGAAACTGGTGACCTTCACACTATTGTGGAACATAACTTGAGCTTTGCATACAAATTCTGTTCAACACAATGGTGCCTCCTGAGATTCAAATGTGCTCTGGAGAAAACTATCACTTCGTACCCAGGTCCTGCTCAAGCACAGCTCCCTTGCCTTTCAATGGGATTTTCGAGCACACTTAAAGGCCATAGAATGGGGCATATGTGAACGTCTCTAAGCCAATTACACAGTTTGAGTTCAAATAAACTATTTCTTTACCAGATTTTCTGGTTTTTAAACATGCATAAAGCTATTTGTCCATTGTGAGTTTTTAAAATTTGTCTAGAAAATTCATGAGAAGATTTGTGTGTGTGTCATTTTGCCAGAGTCAATTCCAATATTTAGAAATGTCAACGTGTTGCCATTGTGTCCAGAGACAAAGTGAAAAAATCGAGTCAGCTGGCTTTTTCAGGATGTAGAATGCTAAGTCGGTGGTTTGTGTGATTTTTCTTCCTGAATTCACCACTTAAACATTATCTGGCAAAGTTGCATTAACATTTGTGTCGCTGTGGCCCTCTTCAGCAAACGGTAAACAGTATATGGCTTTCTGAACTGAAGAACAAGGACAAGCAAATCCTCACTAATCTAAAGGGAGATGAAAATACCAGAATGAAAGGCAGGAGACTGATGAAATAATCCTCACTATTACTTTTCATTCTTACTTCCCCGCCACCCTAGACACACAGGTGATCTTAGCTACCTGAAGGAGAAAATGATGGGTTGATGAAAAGTTTTCATCTTCAGAAAAAAGGTATCCTATTAATTCCTAAAGTGGGTTGTAGAAATCTTTTATTTCAACCTTCAGCTCTGTAACAATTTTCTTGTTTAATATTTGGTTTTGAGATTATACCTGAAGGCAGACAACCTTGAAAAGTGCTAATGTTTCTTTGATTAAGAAAGAAGGAATAGGGGATGCCTGGGTGGCTCAGTCAGTTGAGTGATTCACTGGTGATTTCAGCTGAGGTCATAATCTCAGGGTTGTGGGGTCAAGCCCCACAGCAGGCTCCATGCTCAGCGGGGTGTCTGCTTGTGTTTCTCTCTCTCTTCCTCTGCCCCTCCCCCTACTTGTGTTTTTCTCTTTCTCAAATAAATAAATCAATCTTAAAAAAAACGGAAACAGATGGGCGCCTGGGTGGCTCAGTGGGTTAAAGCCTCTGCTTTCGGCCCAGGTCATGATCCCAGGGTCCTGGGATCGAGGCCCGCATCGGGCTCTCTGCTCAGCAGGGAGCCTGCTTCCTCCTCTCCCTGTCTCTCTGCCTGCCTCTCTGCCTACTTGTAATCTCTCTCTCTCTGTCAAATAAATAAATAAAATCTTTAAAAAATAAAAATAAAAATAAAAAAACGGAAACAGAATAATACACAGATGTTTTATTGAGTGAGGTGCTGCAAATACACATAAATGTGAGAATGAGAAGGAGGGTTTGTGAGATTGTGCACTTACTGGTTTGGGCGCTCTGGAGAGTATGGATGTTGAATGTATGCACACATATCAGAGATGCACATGCATCCATATGATACAGGAGAAATTAGCACCAGCAGGTTAATTCCAGATTTCAATGACATGTTTATTTATTACACACACACACACACACACACACACACACACAACCCCACTGTGTATTGAGAATTATTTGAATAAAATCTTTCAATCTTTGACAACCCTGAAGCTTCACTGAATAAATAAGGGAGCTGAACTTAGGGAACCAAGTAATTTATCCAGGGTCACGTTGTTAATAAGAGTGAAACCTGGAGTTTGAATCCAAAAATGTTTGAATCCTGAGCCTGTGCTGTCAATCACTATATTATACACTTATATTGAAAACCTCACAAAAGCCAAGAATTAAACATATGATGGGTAATAACTGTATGACCTGTCTACTGTATGGATATATTTACAAGTTCTTTTTCTCTTCCTGTTAACCTGCCCATCATTAGTAGTCATGAAATCTGGAAATTATTACTGGGGTCACACCTAGGTACAAGAGGAGTATATGATTATCTGTAGTTATCTGTAGAAGCTTCCCAACATCTCTCTCTCACACTCTCTGAAATGCTACCTAACATAAATGATTAATTTGCCACCACTTTTGAAATACAAATATCTGTTAGTGCAAAGCTCTCAATTTCATCTAAGTATCTCTGTGCCTGGAACAAATATAGAGTCTCCATAAATATTTAAATAAACGTTTAGTGAATGAATGAATCAACAGTGAATTTAATTATATTGTTTTTGACTACTGGGTGAACGTACCCACATAAAGGAATGGAGTTTGAATTAGATTTTTCAGAGAAGGGGGGCAGGGAAGAGAGCAGAGGTAAGATATTTGGGGAGGGTGGCTCAAGTTGAGTGCCAGACTAGGGAATTCAGGATGGCCCGAAAAAAACATGTGAACACACAAATTGGTTGTGGTGGGCAGAAAGCTGCAGGAGATCACAGTTTAGAAGAGAACAAGAGAATGCCAATGATCAGATATAGATATAGATACAGATTTTGCAGTTTTGCCAAGGTTCTCTAGCCATGAATGAGCCTCTGGCAATCTTATCTCATTATAAATTCCAGGAAGCACATTAGCTTCTGGTTCTAAGAGCAGACTTGTCTAACTAGGCTGTCAACAAACCGAGCAGACTGTCACACAGGCTTGCCTCTACCTCTCTCTCCTCATTGTCGTCTCCTCTTAGGTCAAGAAAGATTCTGCCCTTTGTCTGAATTCCAGTTTTACTGTATTGCCCCCTTATTGTTGCCACCCACGTGCATGACGTGAGAGAGATGATATGATATCAACAGTACCAACAACTGACATACGTTGTGGACTCACTCTCTGCCCCGCAGTCTGCTCAGGACCTCCCATTTTATCTTCTAAGAAACCTAGAGGAGATTTTGTTATTATGTCCCTCTTACAAATAAAGAGGCTGAGGTTGAAATAATTGACCCAAGTCACACAGGGAGAAAGGAGCCCAACTGGAATTTGAATCCAAATAGTCTGACTCCAGAACCACACTCACAGCCACTGTGCCCGACTCTCCCCACACACTTACTCATTAATGAATGAATGAACTCATCAAAAGCCACTAAACACTTGGGATGTTCTTGGAATGATGCTATGTCCTGGACAAAAGAAAAGTGAATAGAACAATAGCTTTAATGGCACAGAGGGGAAAAACCACCTGGTTTTTTCTCTGCCGGTGTGACACCTTCGCAGAGAGTGTAACCATGTGAATTTTGAAAAATGAATAAGAGGGAAATGAAGGAAGTGTGGGGCTGAGAGACACAGATCAAGGCTGGTAGAATATCACACAAAGGAAACAGGGCGAAGAGTGTTCTATCGGGCTGATGTCAGGCCTTTCCTCCTCCAGATGTGCCCTTTCCTTCGCTTCTGCAGATTGGAAATATTCATCCTTTAAGACTCAGAGAAGAAACCTCCCCCTCCTGAGGTCTTTGAGATTCTCACTGCTGAGGGGAAGGTCCACCCTCCTTGAATTCTTTCTGGCCCTTATTTTAATCCAACTGATATTGTGATTCCTTCTGGACCCATTTTATTCTTCATCCTAAACAGGTTGAGGCATCAGACAGTATCTTCTCATCGCCCTTCCTCACTCCAGGTCACAATTCCTTTGCTTGGCCTTCATCTTAAATATTCCCTCTGCCTGGGCGCCTGGGTGGCTCAGTGGGTTAAAGCCGCTGCCTTCGGCTCAGGTCATGATCCCAGGGTCCTGGGATCGAGGCCCGCATCGGGCTCTCTGCTCAGCGGGGAGCCTGCTTCCTCCTCTCTCCTCTCTCTCTGCCTGCCTCTCTGCCTACTTGTAATCTCTCTCTCTCTCTGTGTCAAATGAATAAATAAAATCTTTAAAAAAATATATATATTCCCTCTGCCTGTACACTTCTTCTCCCCGAGCTCCTTTCTTTCATTCAAGTTCTTTTAAAAATCATTTCCTGCATTAAGACTTCTTTAATTTCCCCGAGATTCTGTTAGATGCCCAGCCTAGTGCTCCCGTAGCACCCCCAGACCCCCCCACTTCCTTGCAGCATGTAACATACTGTATCATGGCCTATTCCTTCTCCTGTCTGCTCAGTGAGGGTAGGAATGTCTGTCATGTTGAGGTGGAATGAGCTTAATAAGTATTGGTTGAATGAACAAAGAAGGAATGACTTGTTGAAGTTGACTGCTCTCTTCTTCAAGTACGGAGACCAGGACTGGAGGAGGGAAGCGGGCGAGCCATGGTGACAGGGTAGAGATGAGGTTCTATCAGATCACAGAGACGGTCAGAGTAAGCCGTTCCACACCTTAATATCTTATCCATGCGTCCTCTGTTTATGACTATTTTAACCCTGATATTTAAGGAGGCCAGCCGGGATCCAGATGAATACGGTACTTCCCAGATATCTTGTAGTACCAGTCAGCATTCCCAGACTGAATTTCCCATCCCAGGATTTCAGTTCTCGCTTCTCCTTTTGCTGGGGAAGTGCTTATGTGACCTCCGTCTAGTCACTGGGAAACTGGGTCACCCTGGCTTAGTGGTTAAATCACGGGTTGCGATTCTTCTTGGTCTTAGGATCCTGCAGAATGAGGCAAGGTCTTTAAATCTCAAAGCTTTTAACTCAGTTGGTTCATAAAAACATCCTCACTCAGCATAGACTGGTTTTCTTATCTCTATAATACAGTGGACATCTGTTATTATTGTCTATCTAATTTCTTCTGAAAACATCACCTCCTTGTTTAAACTCAGGATCACCCCCACATTAGGTCCTCTACATCTGAATCTGGAGGAAACTGTCACAAAAATGAAAACCTTTTAAAATGCAGTCCCTGTCATAGTGGCACCCTGAAGATTGCAGTGGGACTTGGGGCAAGTTACTTAACCTCTCTGTGCCTCAATTTCCTCATTCACTAAAATAGTAACAATAATAATAGTACCAAGCTTATTAGCTTGTGGTATGGATTAAAGATGTTAATATGGGTAGAACAAGGTCAGGCACAGAGAGGGTGCTTAGTAAGTATTATCTATTTCAGCATATTTGTTAGCATTTTGAAGTCTCTCTGTTTCTGTCCATTATGAGGACTGGCTGAAAGATTTTTCCTTTAGGCTTCTAGGCTACTCCAATTCCCTTCCAAAAAAAAAAAATTTTTTTTTTCTTTTTAGCTTAAATTGGCTTCAGCCAGTTTGCACTGCCTGCTGCCAGAAAACTCTAATGGCTGCTTCTCTCACATACTGTAGGCCTTTTCTCCCCAAAGTGTTTATTAAACCCCAGAGGGCAATAACCATATATTATTAATCACTACATCATCCAGAAAACCAAAAATAGTGCTTTGTATATAAAAATATTCATTTTAGTGACTGGAAGACCAAATACATGAATAATACCATTGACCTCTTTCTTTAGGGCTTTATTGCAATTTTTCTTAGCAATAAAAATTAAGACTAAGAGCATCATGGTCTCTTTCTGAACTCCAAAAGTGGCCACCACCAAATATTTAACTTCCCAGGGAGGCAGCTGGTGCAAAGGAAAGAAAGCTAGAGTTCCAGGGGCCTGTGCTCCAGTTCCCACCCAGCACTTAATACCTTCGTGAACTTAGGTGAATAACTGAGGCTCTGAGTCTCGGTTTCCATCATATGTAAAACTGAGATAATAAAATAGAACCCACAGGCACCAAGAAACCAACAGAACAGATGGTATGGTCCATGATGGATACTCTATTTAGCTACTTGTCTTATTTTTTTGAAAGTGCTTGTTGATCAACAGAAGAAAAAGGAAATTAAACTTTTAATGAAAATCATTTACAAGAGTATGTAACTTAATCCATAACTGAATGTAATCAATTCCTGTTAGTTAAAGGAAAACAATACATAAAGAGAACAGGAAAACTGTAAAATCGTTGGTTTGGGTCCTTAAAATGATGCCATTTTACCATAAATGCAGGATTAAATGCATGATCGTTTATACTATTACTGATTCAGCATCTAGAAGATTCTATTTTCATGGTGTTCTATTCTATGTTGTATCACTCATTTAATAAGTAACTTATTTAAAAATTACTATAGAATGACCAGTTTTGTTGAGAACCCAACTCTGAGTAGTTTTATTTCCATATTTCAAGAATAAGGACATTTTGCTTTAAACATTTTATCTTTTCTCTGTTAGCTTGTTTATTTTTTAAAGTTATTTATATTATTTTTAAATGATAGAAAGATTATAACAACATGAAAAACAATTTGGAAAATTAAAGAGTTACTTAAAATGTCACTATTCCAATGTGTTTCCTTTATGTAGGTTTTTTCTTTTCTCATTTTATATAGTTGAATTATATTCTATCTTACTTTTAAAATTTAATACAATGGAAACATTTTCTCTGTTTTTATAGTTTCCAAGCAGTCATTTTTTTCTAGCTATAGATCTTAATACTGAAAAGATGTTTGGGCTATTTACAGGTATTTTTTTAAATCATTTTGTTTTTGTTTTTAATTGTTTTAATTTTGTTTTTAATTTACAAGTATGTTTGCATTTTCACTTAAATACATCACATTTCGAAAACAACAATATTTAAAAATTGGTAATAAATTTTATGGTTCAGACTTCGTTGATACTCAAGAGATGAATTCATCTACAAACCTAGAAACACTTCATAAACAAATTATATTTGTATTTGCATGGTGGGAAGTCCTACAGATAAACATGGTAAAACTATAGTTATCTCTTTGATGATCATGATCATGTCCTACTTTAAAATTGTAGTAATCACAACAGGAACATTTCCTATGTCCCTGAGTCTTTTTCCTAGTTCTTCATTTTTGTATTGATGAAGCTGAAGCTGGGGAGGTCATCTGGAAGGACATATTTTAGTGATTCTGTGTTGAAATTACATAATAGCAAAAAATCTAGCTTTCATTTAAATCATTTGACATGATTTTGAGGAAAAGTTGATAGAGATTATGGACTGCTTAAAAACCCTTGTCCCCCCACTATTAAAAAAAAGGGTGGGGGGCACCTGGGTGGTTCAGTCCTTAAGCATCTGCCTTCAGCTCAGGTCATGATCCGAGTCCTGATCAAGCCCCACATCGTGCTCCCTCCTCAGCGGGGAGCTTGCTTCTCCCTCTCCTACTCCCCCTGCTTGTGCTCCCTCTCTTGCTGTATCTCTGTCAAATAAATAAATAAAATCTTTAAAAAAAATCTCTTTCCCCCATATTGTGCCTTACTGCTGCACTCCAGACAGGTACATTCTGTGGCATATGTAGTAACATATAGTGGCCGAGGGGAAGAGTATAATGTAGCACTGAATCCACTTGGGAAAGGAAACGGGGATGAGAAGGAAGTGAGGACAGAGGAAGTGTGTCCTCAGCAGAGATTTAAATTAGGTAGATTATGGATTTGGAGTCTGAACAGGAAGGAACTTTCAAGAAAAAGTAAATATCTGCCAGAAAGGCTGAGAAGTAGGAGAGATACAGGGTGAGTGTAGGAGTAACTCAGACTATGGAGGCAAAAAGAAGAGCAATCTAGAGGACTTAATACTTCATTTATAGTTAGTTCTCAAGATGACTTGGTGCTGGACACATAGTATGTTTACCCTCATTTACTTATTCAGAAAATATTTATTGATCACTTTAAATATACCAGGCATACAGAAGTAAACAAAAACAGATAAGAGTTCTTGTTCTTGCAGAAATTACAAATTGGCAAAGAAGGCAGAGATTACTTGATCAAATAACCACACAGATAAGCATGAAATTACATTTGTGGTGCTCTGAATGTAATGGAAAGGAGGATTTGACCATTCTGAGAGGTCAGGGAGGATAAATAAGAATTATAGGTGGATAAGTAAGAGTTGACTAAACCATGACGGAGGGAAAAGCATTCTTAGTGTTATAAAATTGCACATGCAAAGGTCCTGGGGTGAGCACAGTGAATGCTAAAAACTGAAAAAGAACCACGGGGCCAAGAGGGAGGAGATGGGATGGATCAGAGCAATAAGATAGGATTATACTAGGAAGTTTGTCAGTAAACAAAAAGCAATAAGAAATTGAAAAATTCTAAATTAGATTGTTACATGACCAGATAGGCATTTTGTAAAGATCACTCTGGGTACATTGTAGAAAATAGATTTAAAGTCTGAAAGAGTATCTTCCATGGTAACCCAGAAAAGGCGTTTAGCATCTTGGATTTGAGAGGTAGAGATGATTGTGGAGCCATCTGGATACATGGAAAAATATTTAATCCAGGACCCAATGGATTGGATATGTAAGTTAGGAAGATGTAGGTAATTAATTTACATGTCCATTTGGTTTCTTTATCATAAGTTTTTAAATAACTATTTTCTTACTTCTTGCTTATTTGAAGAATATGTAAGTTCAAAGCATTATATATGCCTAAATATAAGTGAAGAATATGAATGCAATATGACCAAATTAACTGTTTCAAAAATAAGATATTTATTTCACAATAAAGAATTGAATTACTAAAAAAAAAAGAAAAGGGAAGGAAAGGAAAAAAAAGAATTGAATTACTCTATTCTAATAATTCTTCGTGTGAAATAAATTTTGTATTATTGTTTTTCTTGTTTGGAAATATGACTGTTATATTTTTCTCATTTACTTTTTCTAAAATTATTTTTATAGTATGTTAGTGAAGAGCTACCTCAGTTTACTTATAAGTAAACAGTGAACAATAAATCCATAACCTATTGTGAAAATAATAAACGTTATTTTTTTAAGAGTGTGAAGGAAGAGGCTTCAAATCTAACTGATTTACATTCACAAATGAGTCATTTAAACAACAATGACTGCAAATCCCCTTTAGCAATTTTTGAGGAAGGAAAACTTGCCAGTTTGGTTGAAATTTGCATGAAGAACGTGTCTACTATAAATTGAATTGGCAAATTAAACATGATTACTTTGAAGCAAAGGCTAGTATAAGGATAGGACTCTTAATTTTGTTTCAGTTTTTAATATTTTGTCTTTCAGAAAATAATTCCATTTAATGTATGTCAAATTTCCATCAGAATGCACTGATTACAATATTTCCAGTGAGTTCCTTAAAATAGAGAAGGAAGTATTAAAATAGAAAATACTAAATATTTAGGATAGAAACAGTAATTCTTCATGGGATTGATTCAGATCTTAGTTCCATCTTTTTAAACAAAAGAATATTTACATACACTAAATTCAGAAAAGTTGCAGACAAAATGTATTGAAGCACTGAAAATAGAAGAACTGGTTTGCCTCAAAAGAATGAAAGATACAAATACCAATTAATTATAAAATGCCACTAGTAGAGTTTGATTTTGATCGTTCTAGAAGGGAAAGGTTCACACTTTGCTTTGCTTTGTATTTATGTGCTATCTGGTCCTTACTCAAACGAACTTAAAGGTAATAGCTCAGTAGCCAAAAACCTGGTGGATATTATCTCAGAGGCAAGATGGGCAAATTCTGGAGATGCAAGTATCTTCTCTATATTTGAGAGAAACTTCCTTTGGACTACCATACATTTAAATAAAGAAAATAAAACTTACAATTTTAACATTCGATTTTTGAATTTTTGGCAAGCAGCAACGAAGAGAACATGTCAATGCTGTCAGTTTCTCCCAAAGGAAATTGCATTATTTGCTATGGTGAGGAAGAATTTAATATGTTCAAGAAAGAATTTAATATTTTCATCAAATTTGATCCCAATAGCACAGAGCATGCTCTTTCTTATGTCTCTGTCTCTCTCTTTCTCTGAATGTTTCTATTTAGAGGTCCAAACTTTCCAGATCGTTTGTTTAAAGAGACTGCATAAAACAGATGCCGACTGAGAAGTAGTGATCATTCATTTTGAGTATGCTGTATGCATATTCCTGATGCCACCCCTGTATTTGTACTATCGATTACATTGAATTTGAATTGTAGCTGAAATTCTCCTTCCCAATAAAGGAAAATTTGGAACTCTGAGTTTATTCATGTATCCCCTCCTTTGGCTCATTTGTCATTGATTTGTTCATTCTTTTGATAGTTATGTATTGCACTCTTGCCAAATGCTCTGCACCATACTAGTTAGTGAATAGCATATAAAGATGAACAAGACACAGCCTTGCCTCTTCAAGTATCACAGAAATGCAGCCCAAGACCCCATTCTGTTGGACAGCAAGCTCTGATGCAAAGTGATCTTAAAGCCAGATAGTCTTTAAAATTGGTAACATGGAAATCAGTCGTCATAAAGTGATATTTCTATGTATTTGGGAATATATGGGGAAATGAATTCATTAAGCCATGTTCCTTCTGATTGGGTAATATATGCAGAATAACACTTAGCTGTGTTTATTTTCCTTGACTTACTGCTTACTGTGAGGTACTGTTAATTGTCTTCTAAGTGGTCTGACAACACCTTTCACGCGAGGAGGTTTTGACCAGGATAACTCTTCAAAATATGCCAAGACTGGGATCAAAGTCTTTATTCCACTTACATTTTAATCCACTTATAATTGTCATTTTTGTTTATTCATGCGATCTTTTTTTGCTTCTTCCTGTCTTGGATGAAACAGGTCATTCTTCCACTTTTGTGCTCCAAGGATGCCAGATTGAGGCCACACGTGGAGAACAACTACAGCTCCCCCTTTCTGCTCTTCCATCTTCACATGTTTTATTTGCCAGCTGATTAAAGACTGTGCTTCTAGGCAACTCTCCACACACAGTTGGTAGAAAACAGTGGATGCTGCCTTGTTCACAATCTGGCAAAACCTTTGTACAGTCACAAGTACCCATCCTGGAAGAACTACGGAAGTCCCCCTCACTCCCATCAAGCGCTTTTCACAATGGGACCGTGCGTTCTTTAGTTTGCCCACATGTGTGCTATTTAGGAACAAGCCAAAGTATGGGAGCACCATGTTTCTTCAAATAAACACAATAGTAAAACGGAACTGGATAAAACATTGAGAGAATCACAGCAAAGGAAGATCGTAAAGATCCATTTTATTTCCAGGCAGAAATAAGTATTTAAAACTCCACAAACAGAAAACATCAATATGCATCTTTTAGTGACGCTCGTTAGCTGTCATTATTACCTGCTTCTAAAGCCTCGAGGACATCCCTTCCAAAATAGGAAAAGCGCAATCTGTATGCTAGGAAAACTACAAAGAAGCAATAAATTATTGCTGTAATGACATGCTAATTAAAATTTTGCTTGTAACTCATGTAAGTGTTTGAAGCCCAGCAAATTTCTCTTTTCATTTGTGAAGTGTGAAGGTAAATTGCCCAGTGACAGTGGGACATCGCTAACAAGTACAAATTGAATAACATGCTATCTTGCTCTATTAGCCCTGACTAGCGTGTCTGAATTAGATATTCAGCACACTCCCCATTGAAGGCCTGATTGATAAATGCTAAGGAGAATTTGTCAAAACAACAGGGGCTACACCCAGTGGGACATCAATATGCTCCATTTAGTCACCCACACAGCACTTCCTACATAGGATTGTCACATAAAATTAAGACTAGCCGCTAACCAGCCATCAAGATTGTAGCAGACGTCAGGCAGCCTGTGTTCTGTATGCATATTAGTCACATGCTTAACAATTTGGGCTGTCAGGACAGAAGCATGCAGTGACCTCTGGAGCAGAGGTTGAATTTTCCAGCTATACCGAAACATCACGCTCAGCTGTTCAAGATTTTAGACCATTTCCTGCCAGATCTGTGCACAGATGCAGTGCCCTAAGCTATAATCTGTGGCCGCGTCCAAATGACAAATGGCACCGGGAAGATTATTGCATTATATATTAAGTACCACAAGTCTGTAAATTATAAGTAAACTACTGTTCAGACTGTCTCCTCCAGCTTTCAGGATACTTTCCATCTCCATTCTTTTTTAAATAAACCTAATAAATATTGGGTGAACCGAGAGATCAAAGCCCAGCGCTTGAATTAGCCATCTCCATTGCTAATTAGCTGCTTGAATATCAAACAGTTTTGGACCAGCTGTAATTTAATAAGCCATGATTGAGGTTGGTTTGATTTTGTTTCCCCATTGAAAATTCTTCTCAGGTGCAAGTTTGTATGAGTTCAGAATTCTTGGTGATAAGCTGTTTTTGGTACTTCCCTTGTAAACATAATTAGCTATAAATACAGAGTAACAATAATAAAATCAGTACAGTGTACAGAATCTTTCCTTGTATCTCTTATCTTGTTTCTATGGCATTATACTTAATCTCTATGTATGAAGTTATCTGCTCATAGAATAAAGAACTAAAATGTAACAGAGTCAGTAGTTTGAAATAAAATGTATTCTCTGCAAAATTGACAAGCTTTTGTCATTTTCTAGTTTATATCTTACCATCGAGCGTGGAAGCTAGGGTAATATTTTTAAAATAAATTGCTTAAGCTTCCCTTTACAAAGAGCCTAACAAAATATATTTGTGTGGTGTACTAATGAGAATATAACAAATAATTTTTGTTTTTGAAAATCATGTATCTGTTCCAACTCAAAGAGAGCTATTCTAACTTGAAGTTTTAAACACTTAACGCTTGTCTTCTCCCAGTATTTTGGAATTCTTGCTTTTGTGCTGAGACTCAAAGCAGAATTAATTACCCCGTGAAACATTAGAAATATATTTCTTATGGAACATCTTTATAATACAATCACAAGAAACAACAGATGGACTATGATAAAAAATTGCTTTACACTTGAATAGTCATTTCTTCTTTCTAGGACACAAAGGCAAAACATTTCTTTTTTCCTAGGACATAAAGGCAACCCACTATTGGCATTCTGTATTTTCCATTTCAGAGAGAAAGAACACATGAGTGAAATCTTTACTTCGGACGCTTTCTAGATTTTACCTACCCTCTAGTTACCAATTTTTCAGTTTTTGGGTACATCTCAGTGGTATACGTACTATTTATAACTATATGGAAATCTAATTTTAGGATTCCTACCATAAAATAATTATTTTCCATCAAAATAAAAGACATCAGGCCCATTAGCATATATAAAATCAACATTTATTTTCAAAAAATAGGTGAGCTGCAAAATGTAAATTCATTTATGTTAAACTGCAGCAAGACTAAGTGAGAAATCTGTCTTGAACCTAAAACAAAACTTGCTCAATGTGGTTCAGGTGACACCCCAAAGCCTAACAATAGGCTAATCAGCGGCGAGATTCCACCCAGTTGCTGGGGATGATTACAAAGGCATGCTGGGGTAAGGAGGAAATAGCTGAACATTTAGACTTGTTAAGCAGATGACTTTCTGTAAGCAGATATAAACCTTTTCTCTTCCAATATTTTTTCTTTAATTGAGAACTATCCCTGTGTTATAGGATATCTCACATTTATTAAAGCCCCCAGGAGCAGCCAACTCTGTTTTTTGTTTGTTTGTTTGTTTGTTTGTTTTTAATGGTCACTTTGAATTCTTCAGCAACAATTCTTCACTTAAAATTTTTGCTATTATGGATTTTATAAATTCCCTTTTCTCGCCCCCCCCCACCCCTCCATCTTCCAGTACGAAGAAAAAACAAAGGACAGCAGAGGCCTTTGCCTCGGGCAACTGTCTGCTGATGGATATTGTAGTGGCTGAATGGCTCCCCATTCACATTCTAAACCCTCGCTCCTAATTGTCATCAGTATCATCAATGTCACTGACAGAGACCACTGCACAATTCTACAGCCCTTCAGAGCAATATTGCCTTTGGCTTTTTCTCCTGGGGCTTGCTCCTTGCTTGGTGCAATCTGTGAAACCACTTAGCACAGATCTACATGGACTTCTAACAGGTACCAGATGATGCATCCAGACCTCTCCTCTAGTTTTCTGTCCTTATGCCTGGTGCGCCTGCCACTGATGTATGTGTCCAGATGTCAGGGAGTAGAGGAAGCTTCTGCTGCCATTTGCATGAAAGAGCTTCAGGTTGGTGGGAGTGAAGTCAGTTGTACACGAGAAAGCCTGACCTGTGAAATAGGGTTCTTATTCGTAATGGCTTTGTACATTCTTTATTAAACCTAGTCCAGAATTCTCAGTAAGCATGTTTATATGTCTATGTTATTGTGATGCTTGAGAAAATAGAGGGCAGTGCTTCTCTCTTCCCACTGAGTTCCATGATTTTTAAATATTATCCTTGTCCTCACAATTTATAAAAATTAAAGGAAAATTATTCATCTTAACAACTCCTCTACAAGGATTGGGAAGGAAACCACCCTCAAGTGGCTTTTTTTTTTTTACAACAATCTTTATTCATAATACTATTATTCTTTCAATGAGAAAAAAATAATTTCTTTTTCCATAAATTCATATTTAAATATTTCTTCCTAAGGATCAAATTTGTATTAAATTAAAATTCATCCATGAACATACGTAAACACACCTTGAGGAAAGTTGTATTACCTATGTGATTGCTATATATCTCTTTCAAATGAAATTATGTATGTATATACATATATATCATAACATTCCCTTCTCCAGGTGGCATCAATACAACTCCACAAAATATATCAGCAATTAAAACAATGTGTACAGCATTTTCTGCATCTCTGTTTTTTATAGCTGAATTTTCATCTCAGCTAGCAATGATATGTTTTTACTGAGATTATTTTATTGATTAGTGTCTTCCACATGATTATAAACTCCAGGAGAGAAGGGATCATGTCCCCTTTTTACTTGCCTTCTTATCTACAGTGCCTAACAAAAGCACCTGGTTTGTTGCAAGAGTATCACGAACACTGGTTGAATGAATCCACATATGAGCGAATGACTAATGAATGAATGAGTGGATGAATGAATATGTAAAATTCCTGGATTAGCTGGAACTTTTTAGTACTTGAAATATAAGCACTAACATAAATGTAGTTAGTCCTAGATGTGGTTGGTAGGCTCACAGTGCTGTCTCTACCTGGGATATCATATAGCCTATATCCTCTGAATCTTTAAGCAGATCCGAGTCTTGGAGTCTATCAATTTTAGAGAAAACTCTCACTTGAGGTGAGCTGTTGGACCTTAAAACAAAATAAGAAAATTCTGAGGAGAGCTTATTCTTCAGGAGGGATCCTGATAATTTACTTAACTCTTTCCTTATACCTAGGGACTGCCACTTTAGTTGGATTATCTTTTAAGAATTGGGCTTTTTGTATTTTTCTCTCGAGATTTGGAAGACGACAGGGTATTTTGAATAAAGTGAGCATAGTGAAATTGAGTTAGACAGTAGTTCCTATTTTCTTAAACAGAGTATTCCTAAGAATTGCTTTCTTTTCTACATCTTGGCCTAGGTGGACGCCATTTTCTGTTTTCTCTCTTGCTGGTTCTATGACGATTTGCTCTACAGATTGGATTACAGAAGTGCTTTTTGCCTAAAGTTTCCCGGGAGGACCACCCAAGAGCTCTCTCTGCTACAAAAGGTAATAGCCTGTGACTTTAGTGGGTTGTTTGCCTAAAGCATCGACTGCCTATAAAATATAAGGGACCTCTGTCCTGTAGTTCATGTGGTTATAAAATAAATCATTTGAAAATTGTTTCAAAATCTTTCTGGACAAGTTAGTTTAGTATAATCCTTCTGACTGATAATCAACAACGGTTGGTCTTAATGAAATCTATGTCAGTGTGTGTGTGTGTGTGTGTGTGTGTGTGTGTGTGTGTGTGTGTTAAGTCTTTAATACTAGAAACACTTTATTTGTGAAACCGGGGTCCATCATGGTCATCTTCCTGTGAAAAGCAACACAACTAGTTAAGCCTACTTTTCTTATTCTGTATATTAGAAGCAACTTTTCTAGGGTCATGAATGTAATATTGTTACTGTAATAATACAGTTTATGTACTAATCCTGTCTTGTAAGTGCAAATTTAAAATAGTTTTGACCTTGAGCCAATAAATGTTCTGCAAAATTAAACACTATACCACTACTATACCAGCAGAAATGGTATTTTACGATATTTACTACATACTATGTTTATTTTCAGTCATAACACATATCAAAAATGAAAAGAAAACATACAGCTTAAACTTTTGCTTTCAGTGCAAAAATTACATGCATACATACACACAAATTGATTCTGGGTATGAAAGCATAGTGGATAAATAACTTAGAATTATGGTTTCTGCTAGAGACAACAAATTGAATAATTTAATTCCAAAAACATAATTAAAAATCAAAAATCATATTAGATTTTCACATTGCTCAAAATAATGATGTAATTATCCCACATGCACGTCACTTTGTGTGCTTGGATTGATATGACAGTGATAAAGGAAACTTCTTGTATTCCCCAATACCACTTTTAAATCACCATGCTTAAAATAAAATCTGAGGTTTAAAAAAGGTTTTTTTTCTTCCTTGGACTTCCTTATTTTATTCAATATTGTTATGGTGAGAATTTGAATCACCCAAACAGCTTATAGTTAATTTTGGATCCTCTATCCTTTGTAGGCTCTAAGACTTGATAACAGTCCCTTCTTTGGAAACACTGGAGATAATTGCTACACAACTGCTTTCAAGCACTTCTCTGGGCGGCTCCAACTGTCACTACTCTATTCCAGGTCCTTCTCACTTAGCATCTCAAGTCCTCTTTCGGAAGCCTCCTAAATGTTCTTTTGAGTTCACACCTCCTGCACTCAGATCTTTATCCACAGACACTAGATTACTCTTTAAAAAATTTTCATGTTCTTATTAATCTCATCGGAAGTAAGTTATGGCTGCCCATGTCTCATAGGGTAATTCTGAACCACTCTGCTAGAATTCAGGCTCTCTCAGTCATCTTGCTTTGACCTCACTTTCTGTCATTATCTCTCACTCATCCCTCAAGTTGGACCACTCTACTCGATATGCTCTGAATAATCCTACTTCATTATTTCTGCCTGCACCATCGTTATTTCTCATACTCGAAATGACATCACTGCTGACCACACAGGAACCTGCCCCAGCCCACCTGTCCCATATCCCCAACCCCCAGTGTTCTTCCTCACCACTGACACCTTGCTTCTCAGTGATCAGTTAGCCTTGTACTGCATTTCCTTCTATTATTATCATGTTTATGACATACGTTTTATCTATCAGTTAGACTCCTGACTTTAAGAACAAGTTCTCTATTCCCTCTTTCCCCACACCATACAGGTAGATTCCCCAAACTATTCACCGATAGAATAAGAAACTTCACACAGAGGTTAAACTGTGTTCACTCTAGAAAAAACTTGCTTGCTGGAACCAAACATTTTCTCACCTATTAGAAAAATAAAATGATCATACTAAGCAGATACTGTGTATAAAAGACATCTCTTCTGATGCTGAGCATATGAAATTTCAGTAACAATTAGGAAAACTGAACTTTAACCCAGATCAAAATTTATCTTTTTCGTTGAGAAACACCCACATATGTCTCTCGTAAATACTCATGCAATTTGACGGCAGAGAAATTTACAAAATTGTGTTTACATATATATGAAAATTATTAAGAAATGCAACCGAGGTGAATTATATTAATACATTTTACTCAGAGACTAGCAGAGTAGCCTGCACATAAGGGAGTTTTCAATATTGTATGTATCAGAAAACAAAGTGAAATATAAATGGTCAAGATCTCACAAACCTATATTCACAAGCTTGTCCAGATTCATTATGAATGAGTAAGTCAGCTCCCTCTATTTTTTTTTTTTAATTTTTATTTTTATTTGACTGAGAGAGAGAGATCACAAGTAGGCAGAGAGAGAGGAGGAGGCAGGCTCTCTGCTGAGCAGAGAGCCCGATGCAGGCCTCGATCCCAGGACCCTGAGATCATGACCTGAGCCGAAGGCAGAGGCTTTAACCCACTGAGCCACCCAGGTGCCCAAGTCAGCTCCTTCTAATACAAAATATTGTAAAAGCCATAGCCAACATAATATTATAGTAAGTTAAAAAATTTAAGGATCACATTTGCTTCTCTGTGTGATAATTCTGTAAGAATCTTTATCTCTCCAAGTTCCTTCTACCCAAAACTCAGTAAAGTATTTATATTTAGGGTGTTGTCCTTGACATTTTTGGTGATTCTTAAAAGTCTAAAGAATTTTTCAGATTTGTGCTGAGAAGTACTAATCATTTAGTAGAAAGTCATGAGAAAATTTATGTTTAAGTAAGGAGGAACACCGGGGGTAGTACATTGTTTTTCATGACTTGAACAAGTCATTTTATGGAATTTATTATTCTGTCACTGGGGAGTTGTGATACAATTTTCTTTTTTTAAGTGATCTCTACAACCCAACATAGGGCTTCAGTTCACAACCCCAAGATCAAGAGTTGCATGCTCTGCGGACTGAGCCAGCCAGGCACACCAAGTTATGACACTATTGGGTAAATATTTTTTTCAGTTACTCTTCAGTTTCTAAAATCTCCCTGCAAGGCCAATTAGACTAGTTAGTGTGTGACCAAAATGAGAAGCTTGATCCCCTAATTCATTAGAATTAGAGTTCTTCTGTTAAATAATCGCAAATAAACTTGTCATCCATTTAACTTGCAAATGTGTTTCCAACCACAATAGGTAGGAGGATAACTAGTAGATCTATCCTCATCGCTGGAGAAGAAAAAGTAAATCAATCCTTTAATGATTAAATATTTATCAAATTATTAATTTAGTGAGAAGCGCCAGCACCAACTTTGATTAAAAGGAACAGAGCAAAAAGATATATGAAAAGAAGTAAATATCTAAAAGTTATCATATATAATTACATATTATGTGTTCTTTGTATAATGATATACAATTATATATTATGTGTTCTATGTATAATATGAATTAAACTATAACCTAAGTATGCATGTTTTGTATATTATATGCTATACATATGTAAATATGTGATATATATGCATATACATCTTACATATCCACATCTATATCTGCCTATATATTTGATAATTCTCTATTACGGGGCTGAAATAAGAACGGTGATCCAGGTATGCGTTATTTTTTATTTAGGATTCAGACTAATACATTTTTGTTAACAGACTTACCTTTACCTTTTTGACATATGCCAGAACACATAATTGCTTCCTGAGTAAAATTTTACAAGATAAATTGATTTATTGTTCTGCAGTTTCTCTTGCCAATTTTATTCTCTTTAGCATTCTCCAGTTAGTTCATATACCCAGTCACTGTATTTACTTGTGAAGGACATTTGGCTCTTATTGACAATAAAATTCATTCTTGGAGAATCAGGTTTCAACATTATTGAGAATAATCAAAACAGGAAACAACGAATTACATGATTACTGGAATAAGTATTTCTCCTCCAAAAATCACTCCCCCGCATCTTTGTTAAGATGAGCATGCTTACTGGGAAACATCTGCCGTATGTGTATGTGTGTTCATGTGGATGTGTGTGTATGTGTGTGTGCATGTGTACACTGAAGAAATCCAAAACTAGTTATTTTTATAAGGTTAATAGTACTACCTACATTTTATGTTTTTGTGGATAAGAGTTCTAATTTTATAGCATTATCTAGTAATTAGTTGACATAAAAGATACTGGGCATTCTATAAAATAGTGGTGGATTCTTCAAGCTTACATGTAAAACTTTGTTTATTTTATAGTCTATCCCTCACAAGTTCTTGGTAATCTAAATGATCTGAAACATGATCTGGACTGAGCTCAACTATATATTAGCTATAAGCCCATGAGCAAGCCTTTGAGGTAGTTTACTTATTTGCAAAATGGGTAATATCTTGTTACGTGATTTTTTTAAACTATAAAGTAATTGCTTTATTAGCGAATAGTCTCATAAAAGAAAAGTATTCTGTGAAAATATATGATCTGAAAGTAATGAAATTGAAGAGCAAAAATTAAATATCTAGTAACTAAATTTTCACTGATGATGGCAATAAAATCTAAAAGTTCTTTCTATTTCTAAAATGTGCCTTGCTATTGGTTAAGAAAATACTTTAAGATATATTTTTTGTCCTGACCATGATATTAACATACAAAGTAATATACAAATGTGTCTTATTCTTAATACTACAGAAGGAGATGTACCGTGGTGGGTGGAAATTTAACTAAAAGTCATGAAGGATCATATCTTTAAAAGACATATTGCCATTGAAATATATGGTCGAATCACACTGGTTGACTTTTTCTGTAAATGGGTTAAAATTTACACACCACTGGAGATCTCTTGAAGAGCATGTGGGTTAAACACACTGAATCTCCATCCCAAACACAGTAAGGCAGCTACAAGTCAAACATAATGACAGTGCTGATTAATTAGATACTCCTACCCCCAGTACTTCAGAGTGATTTATGGAGACACATCTCTAGCCTGATCCATTGTGCTGACTGGATTAATGGAGTGAGCTAGAAAAATTCACTGGCAACAGTATCTGGAAGCCCAGCAAACATTAACCCTTGGAGTTTTCTTATCTATCCTATTGACAGAATATTAATTATGATAAAACATACATGTCTCACCTAATTATCTTTTGATAGCTTGGTTTATGCTTGATATATAAATATAGATGTATATATTTTATGTTGAATATTTGGATCTACTGAAATTCCTTGCATTAGAAAGAAATCACATAAACATTTAAGAAGAATAGAATGATATTAAGTTCTGTGTCCATTATGGAAAGGACACTATGTAAGCATATCTTTTTCCTCTTAACCATATGTTTAGAGATGTAGAAATTTTTGCATAAAAATTCTTTTCAAACAAAAAGTATTCCCATTACATTAAGAAGTTATCAGTGTGTAGGTTGCCTGGTGGTAGTGAATTCTGGAATAAAGAGACATTCTGCTTGGAGCAAGGGGGAAGACATCACTGACATATAAGCAATTAAATTAAAAATATTTTGAAGCATGCCTAATTAGAAGTGAGCATATTAGCACATAAATTGCTTTTGGTGTATATAAATGAAGTATCATATGTTATCCAAATCTCAAAATTAAAAAGTTTTAATGGAGCTATTTTTGTACCATATTTAAAGCTACATAACATTGAAATTGAACCTTTCCTAAAGTATCTAGAACAATTATGAGATGTATCAGTAAGTTCAGCTTGAATTATTTTTGTGGTAGTAGATCCAACCCGATCACACTTTCTACATGTGTTAGATTAAACATATGAAAATACAACTTTTATGTAGACTTGGTTTAAAATTCTCTGGGTAAAAATGTTTCTTTCAGTTAGAAGCAAAAGCTAGAACCAAGTCATAAACTCCTAGTGAAACAGTTCGACCTTGCACTGAAACCAAATAAATAAGTTAATTAATTAAAATGTTTTAGGAGCTAAGTTATCATAATAGTACTGTAAGGATAACGTAAAGTTGCCAAAATTTGCATAATCGGAAGCATACTCTTTACCTATCTGGCGACGCAAGGCTCATACCTAGAGGAATTTGTTTAGTGTGGATTTTCTTCATTCTAATGATGGTACAAAAGAAAGAAAATGCAAAACTGACTAAATCTAAGTTCATAAATTTTTACTGCCCAAGTCATCAAGAAATGGGAACATAATATCAGACTTTAATACCCATAGGTATACCATGAAATCAATATGTTAGATCAAAGGTGCCGTCTTAAATTTGCCAAGTTAGAGTTACTGACAGTTCCGCAAGGTTCTCATCCGAGCAAAAATTAAACTTCTCATCTAGGAGCGATTTTGCTCCTTATGTCCCGAAATATTATTGATTGTCCAAAGTAGGCGAGTGCTCCTGACTACTGTGGGTAGAGCTCAGCTGATAGATATCCTACAATGCACAAGATAGCCACCTGCAACAGAAGTATGCAGCCCCCAGGGGTCAGTAATGCTGGGGCTGAGAAACCCGGCCCTAGCTAGAATACATTTAAATAATGTTATCCGAAATTTTCGAAGGAATTTGCTCATGTTGAGAATCGCATCTATGAATGAATGCCAAAAATGTGCTGATCGGCTATTACAAAAGGTGTTAGTGTCACTGAAAAATACAATAGTACCCTGAAAATAGGAAAAATGAGCCTTAAACTATTAATTCTCTCAAAGAGTGTCATCCTTAAAACACCCTCAAGATACTAGGAGGCCCTTAAAATAGAACACAGGCTCATCAATAAGTTCATTAATCATGTTCCAGATGCCAAACTTCTGAATGTGAATATCTTGGACTGCTAAGCCCATATATTACCTAAGAACATTATTGAGTACTAGAAGAAAAGTTTTTATGTTATTTAATAATGCTAATACAATGAATAGTATTTAAAGAAGAAATTAATTACACTCACACAAAGTATAAATATCACAAATTAATGGAGTAAATATCTCCACTGAATACATGACAAGATAAAGTTGTGCACGAGGTCAAAAAGTTTCAATTTTATTTTTCACTTAACTAAAACATATTCAAGCCCAATGCTCCTCTCTTACATCATTCAAAAGCTCTATTTCACAGAAAATAAACTCCAGAGAAAGTAGCTCCCCTTCTAACCACTGCAAATAAACAATTTGAGACGTTTCTATGACTCCTGTCTTTAAGCTTTTCAATTGCAACGTTAAGATTTTGTTTTTAACAGACTTTGCAAACGGTTGTTTCTCACTTGGAAAGGCTTTTTTTATGTTACAAATTTATTAAGATTTTTCCAAATTCAAATCTAGCTCCAATGTAGTCAAACTTAGCCTTTCTCAGCAATTCCAGCTCGCAAACCTCTTTTCCACTTAAAATGGAAAATGGAAAATTCAACTTAGAATTAGAAACTTAAAATTTGTATCACTTACTTTGGTACTTTATGCTATCCTGCCTCACTTTTTTTTTTTTTCCTCAACCGATTATTTTCCATTTGTTTTTAAATCTTCCCAGTTAGGTTATAGACACTATATCATGAATATCTCTTCTAGTGGTAAGTGCTTAGTAAATATTAGCAGAATGAAAGAAAGAAGAAAAGAAGGGAGGGAGACCAGAAGGGAAAAAGGAAAAAGGAAAAGAAGAGGAGGAGCTCAGGAAGGGAGGGAGAAAAAGTACTTTGTATCTCTCTTCCTGTGTTATCCAGGAGTAAAATTTTTCCAAGGCTTCTTTAAAAGCAAAACGTCTTCAACTGCCTCACAGATGCTGAAGTTCATCAATTCCAATCCGTCAGTGCCCACCCTGATTATTTATGCCTGGATACAATAGTACTTGAGGTTTCTCTAGCTTTTCTCATTCAAGATCAGTAATTCTAAACTCCCCTTTACAAGTGTAAACCCAGCTCCTGGAAAACTGCATTAGAAAGTGGGAGAAGCATAGTATGTTTAACATAATTAAACATTTAGAAAAACCCTTTATTTTTCATAAAATAAAATATAGAAAGCAAAACTGGTACAGTCAACGCAGGCTTCTTAAACCAGATATGGGCCAATGATTTTTCCTTCAGTGTCTTCCCATTCCCTGGAAGACGAATTCCAGTTCTTAAATTCCCTGGGCCATCTTTGCTACCTCTTTCATTTCCTCTCTCTGTAGTTCCTAATTCAGACTTTGAGTTTGAGCCAAACCAAATTTTTCCTTCTTTTTCAGATGCACCATGTCATCTCTTTTCAACTGCTCTTTGTGCCTACTCTCTAGCCTCAACCCAGTTCCCAAGCATCCTCACGGCCAACGCACAACATACAAGTGTGTACACGCATACACACGTGCATTGCTATCTACCTTCTACTTCACTTCCTGCAAGAATTACTTTCGTAGCAAAGTGCTCCCAGGTCCCGGGTCAGGTCTCTGGGTTCCCCTGAGGATCTTGCACTCCTCCCATACTTCCTCTCTCCCGACAAAACCACACTGGAATGAGATTGAGTGCACGGCTCTAAGCAAATTTTGTGAAGACCCTTTCTTCTCTGTTGCTCTCCCGGTACTCCTAGCACTGGTACCTAGTACCTAGTTATTCCTAGTACCTAGTACAGAGTTATTCCTAGTATCTAGTACTGAGTTAGGCAGATATGTTTTTCGATCAATATTTGTTAAATTGAACTAAAACAAACAGAACTGGGTCATACTAAATAATTTTAAGTTTAATATGTGGCTGGAGCCACTCAGAAAATTTTCACTTTGATCAAAAGGGGATTTGGTTTCTTGTTTTGTTTTGTTTTAAAAGATCAATAAATACCTATATGCAAATCTCCACAACTTCTTAATACCTTTGTTTTGTACAGGAATTCATTTTATGTTTCCCCTACATCTTTTTACTTACAGGAATTAGTTTAAAACAGACGACAGATGTCCAAAATTCCTATGCTTACTCAGTGGTTATGCATCTGTTATTTCATAACTGAACTTTTGTTTAAATCTTAAGAAAAACTTTTTCTCTTAACTGATGGTCTCCTCTACTCAAAAAAAAAACCCCACTTTAAATTAATCTTAATATATTCTCCATTTAACATCATAGGACATTTTACTATTTACTGTATTCCTTTATCAAAATTTCTTCTGATAAAGCTTTTCTTTTTCATCCTGAAAATTGAATTAATAAATGATCATTGACAGAAAATTTGAAAGACACAGAAATATAAGTAAGAAATAGTGATCACACACATAATTCCAAGATCCAGAGATGGCCCCTGATAACATCTTGTTGAATTTACTTTCCACTTATTTCCTATGCATGTACTTTTAACCAGTTAAGATCCATCTGGGCAAATGGATCATATCCTGCATTAAAAAAATAATTTTATACCATCAACATTGCCCTTGCAGTTATGCCATTATTTTTGTACACTTAATTTGAGATGACTGTGTAATATTATTATGTGAGTATATCACAGTTTACTTCCCCATTTCCCTATTAGTGTCCATTTAGATTTCTCTGTGCATTATAGTGGTTCCTGCTTTCAAGAAACAAAGGCTATAGAACCCCATGTGCCGTTGTGCTTGGGTGGATTTTTTCTTCCTTCCTTGTTCATGTAACTTGCCATAACAGCAGTTGCCTCAGTACAATGATGCCATTTAATGAACTGTTCTCTAAGTGCACGAATCACATAATTGGGAATTTGGGGAAAGAACAGTCTTTCTCTGCCTTATATATTGATGATAAATACAGTCATGACTCGGGGAATGATAATGAGTCATTTAATTTGCTTAAAGCGCTTCCTCTCAGATTCAGTGGAAAGGTAGGCTTAAAATCGCTGGCAGCCAAAGATGTAGCTCTTTATATTTAAGAGTGTAGGAGTGTTTTCTGCTCTGCCTGCCTGAAAATCGATCATACCAGAAGCGTAAAAAGTATAATGATTGCGTAGCAGTAATTTGGTATGGTAATAATACCAATAACAATGTTAAACTGATTAGGTTTCAGAATTCCAATCGGCAGATGCAGACCTAGGTGTTCCTACGACTTGGTGAGTTATAGGAATACCTGTTAATGTTGCACGTACAATGAACTTCTCCAGGTGGATATGTTCTCAGCAAAAAGGTCAGCAACATGTCTGTTAAGAAAAGTCATTTACGCCAACAATTTGCTTCCAGTACTGATGAGAGAGAAAAAGTCAAATAACTGGATTAAATAGCTTTTGCAGTTTGACCTCCTGGAAGAGGATAAAGAGAAACCCAAGTGCTCTAAATGTTCAGTTATAAAGGGCTTTGATGATGAGATGCCCTTCCTCAGCCCCCGACACTATAGTCCCATGAAAAGATGAGACAATTTCCATATTAAGGAAACTTTGTAAGGAATTTTTATCTACTTTAGAGATATTGCATTTTTTTCATTTATAGAAAGAATCCAAGAAAGGGGTAAGAAGAACTCCAACTTCACTCACACAGGGGCTAGAATTCAAGGACTCTATTTCTTTATTAAAGAGAACAATAGAAGTAGTAGGAAAAACCTTGGTCTTAGCTGTCAGCCTGGGAATTTGTCCCTTTCATGGCATAAAGATGGGAAGGTCTCAGACATAAGGGAAGAGAGAGAGAGAGAGAGAGAGAGAGAGAGAGAGAGTGAGAGAGAGAGAGAAATCTAAGTAGGAATTCAGGACAGAAGGAGAAAGCATCCTGGAGGAGACGTTCTACCACCAGCACTAGTCCAGATAATGGGTGCCCCCCCGCCCCCCACCCAGAGGATGGCTCTGATGTGCAGAACTGGGATTGTTGCAGGCTGAGTGAGTGCTGACTGCAGTTTCCGGAGCAGATGGCCAAACTGGCAGGTGGGTTTCTGAGAGGAAGCTCCTGGGCCTTTACCCACATTCTCCACGTACCTGGGTTCACAGATGGCAAATGAAAAAGATGAAGTTTATGTGTTTTATGTACTCTTTTTTTTTTTTAAGATTTTATTTATTTATTTCACAGAGGGAGAGAGATCACAAGGAGGCAGAGAGGCAGGCAGAGAGAGAGAGGGGGAAGCAGGCTCCCTGCTGAGCAGAGAGCCCGATGTGGGCCTCGATCCCAGGACCCTGAGATCATGACCTGAGCCGAAAGCAGAGGTTTTAACCCACTGAGCCACCCAGGCGCCCTGTTTTATGTACTCTTATAAATTATAAAAAGCAAAGGCCATCTTCTTATATGGATAAAATTAGTTCTCAACACTTGTGTATATCACTTAACTTGGCTGATTCTCTTTTCATTGAAAAAAAATTTAGAAGTTACAATTTTCTATGTTGTTTGTATAGACTATCCAGGTTTCTGAATGACATGATGTTTTAGCTCGAGTAGCTAAGAGAATGCAAAACACATTTCCGAGGACAAAGAAATAAAATCCTATCTTGTCCTTAAATCCTCTATACTCACTAAAAAATGGTTTGAACTGAAAATTTAAAAAAAGCACTTTCGAAATTCAGAAAGAAATTGTTTTCTAACTACTACTAATGCTCACTAAATAAATTGTTGTCTATTTATTCCTAAAGTATTATATAAAACAATACTTTCCAGACTTAAAATAGTTTAAGGTATCTAATATTATTTTATATTTTAAGTGTGTGCCTGTTACATACAGATATGTAGAGAAATGTTATTATATGAAATACCATAATTTTATTTTAATCAAATACTAGTTATTGACCTTTTTGAAGCATACTTTTAGAAGTGTGTTTCTAAATAAAAATGCTCTCAAGAAGTTTAGTTTGGTTTAGGGCAAGTGAACACATATAAAGGAGCGAATCGAAAGCATGTTATGGAAAAGTAGAACAAGGGGAAGTCAATATAGAGTAAAATAAATTTTTTTTTTAAAAAAGTGATGGGGAAACAGCATAGCTAAATTAGCAAACTCGTTTGTGATCAGTAATGGATTTTCAACAATAGCAAAAACCATATCATGTCTACCTTTTCCTTAAGATAGAAGTTCAGAATTTATGGTACCAAACTGCATAGGATCAATATTTAGCTGTATTTTGAAATCCAAGTAAGAACATTTTGAAGTAGTTCCACACTGCCAATATAACCCATGTCATTTATGTACCCTGAAAATTCCTGTCACAAAGAGGAATATGTTATGCATTTGAATCCAAGGAGGTAAGGTTTATCCCCAAGGTTCTTAATGGGGGTGACTTTGCTCCTCCAGGGGACATACGGTAATGTCTGAAGATATTTTACCTTGTCACACTTAGGGGGTGGTGAGTGGTGGGTATTACTGGCATTTAGTAGCTGGAGGCCAGGGACGCTGCTAACCATCACACAGTGCACAGAACTGTGCCTAACAAGAATCATCCGGCCCCAAATACCAATAGCGCTAAGGTTGAGAAACTTTGGTTTGTCCCTTATGTCTGCTAAATGCTCAAGGGAAAAGATTGGCCCCCAAATTAAAGCGTCTATAATACAAGAGATTGACTTGTTCTGCAATCGTATGTACACTTTAGATGAAATTAAATCACTTTAAAAAAGTTTCCAATTTTTTTTTCATTTTAACCCTATTACTTGAGTTAGTTTTCAAACATTTCCTCAAAAATGTACCTTTTACTCTTATCAGGTATCTCACAAATAGGGTAAGGTGGTATTTCATACCATACCATTACTTCTATTGTTCTCTCAGATGCCAACCATTTGTTTTCTCCTCTACCTTTCCTTTCTATTTATTCAAATATTTTATACTCTCTAATAGTTGGGTAAAATACGTTTTCTAAAAATAACCCCCAAATTTAACTTTTGTACTTTTATGATCTCTACCACATACTTTAGCATTTAATCATTTCTCATTGTCTTGCTTTGTTTTATCTCTCGCTTTTTATCTAGACTATATGCTGTTGAAAATAAGAATGAGGCATCATTCTCATGGTATCTGATACCAATATATGCAATATACAGACTAGCAAATAAAGACCAGCTTATACACACATATAGAGCAGCATAAACAATAAACATTCATTAAATTCTCATTATTTTGTTCATTCATTTCTTTAGACTGATAGGAAAACAAAGGGTGAAGAGAGGTGAGAAGGAAAAAGCATAAAACCAAGAGACTAGGCCTCACAACAAGTTTAATACATTTTTTCCAGTGATCTTTGCACATGTGAGTGCAATCTAATTAACTTCCATTTTACCCTCTCTCCATCTGTACTTACAGAGGTTGAAATAAATTTCTGTTTTCTCAGAAATACCAGCTGAGTGAGAAACCAGCATTTTCTATACACTCACTGGAACAAGCAAACTCTATTCTAACCCTGGATGGTAATGGCCACCATTGGGCTCTAGAGACAGAATCCCTGGGTTTGAATCCTGGGTTAGCCACTTATCAACTGTGACATTAGGGAAGTCATTTAACTTTTCTGACTTGGAATGCTTCCTCTATGGAAGAATATATGGGAATATTAAGGGTGCCCAGTTCAGATGGTTGTTATGATGACTGAATGAGATAACTGGTGTGAAGGGCTTAGACCAGTGCCAGGCCAAGAACAAGGGCTCAATAAATGCTAGATAGCCTCATTACTAAAAACATAACTTAATCCTGTGATCCCTCAAGATCTTATCTGTTAACATGACCTTAGATCTAAGATGTTCAAATTATCTTAGCATTTCAAACATATGTTATAATGTCTTTTAAATGAGATTACTTTCTTTCCCAATTACTCAAGAAGTAACAATTTACAGTTTATCAAGCTTCGCACTGGGCAGGTTCACATCATTCTCGAATGTATTTTACATTTTTAAATCTATCTAACCCAAAAATCTAAAATAAAGAATAAAAATGTTCTTAATCTCACGTACTATAAATCTGCTTTTGTGTGTTCGTAAACACTGGGTTCATGGTGAAATAAATTAGCGCTGTAAAGTACACATATGTCAACAATTACTGAGTGCAGTAATTTAAGGCCTGATTCACTAAACTTTCCTTTGACCAATAAGCACTCTTGCACAAGAAATGTGATTTAGGGAGGAAAAGGACTGAAGTATAAATATTGCACTGACTCCATCTTTCATATTCCTAAGTGCTATAACTTTCAGAGTACCATTTCCTATACTTATGGCATACCCAATTAGCTCCCTCCCACCAACATTTATTTATGTCATCATTTTCCCTGGATTAGTTCTGATTTATAAATAAGCATGCCTGTTGAAAGCAAAGTAGAAGTGTGATTTAACCCAAGGTAAGAAAAATGTGTAGGTTTAGTTCATCAAAACTTCTAATAAGCATTGGTGAAAAAACTTCACCTACACAATAAAGGGCAAAGTGTTTAAGCTTTACCTGCTTGATTTAGAAGGGTTATTAATTCAGAATCCATTCTTCTGTTTTTAAATGTGGAACTTTAATTGACAAATACTGACTTCCAGTGGTGTAACACAAAATTTCTCGGCGTGGCTGGAATATCCGACTTCCTAATATTTCACCTGGATTACACTTTTAATTTATGGAAATCATTTTTAAAAAATGACTCTAAGAGAAGTATGACTCTAAGAACTTTGTATGGTAAAGACAAATAGCACATGTGCAATCCTGCTTATTATACAAGGGAGGAGGACTTCACTACATTATTCTAGATTAAAGGGCACTCAAAATAAGCAATAAACAAAAAACAAACAAAAAAATAAGCAATAAACTTCTATAAGTCAGCAACTTAGATAACTGACCCTTTTTCCTCACTACAAAAGAAACACATGAATAAATATATAACTACAACAACAACAAACACCCAGAAAATAAAATGGTTGGACTGTGTGGAATTTGTTACAGTTCTTTATAAACAAGAGAATTGGAAAATCTAACTTAGCACTCTAACCAGACCAGCAAATACATGTTAATTCAAGTCTGCTATTAATGAATCATAGCCGTGGCCTCTTTATCTGTAGTCTTCTCTTATCTCTAGTCTATGCAGTGTATTTCCCAAGACTACTTTCCTTGGAAATTCTGATTTCATTCATTCTTTCTTCTGCTCTAAACATTCATAGCTTATGGTCTGTGTGATCTTGAAAAAGTTACCTTTTCTGATTCTCTTTCTTCATCAGCAAAATCTCTTATAAGGGTTTAATGAGATAATGTATATGAACATTAAAGAAGCTAAGGAGGGGTGCCTGGGTCACTCAGTCAGTTAAGGGGGGGACTTTTGGTTTCATCTCATGTCATGATCTCCAGGTAGTGAGATTAAGCCCCACCTCAAGCTCCAGTACTCAGTGCAGTCTGCTTGTCCTCTCACTTTGCCCCTCACCCTCTCACAAGCTCTCTCCCTCTCTCTCTCAAACAAATTTTAAATAAATAAAATCTTTTAAAAAAATTAAAAAAAAAGATTCTCTCCATCTCCCTCTACTCCTCCCCCCAAAAGCTAAGTAAATATAAGCTTTAAATAAATCCGAAATGTATCTGTTTTAAAGAGAAGCATATTACCCTGGCTAATCAAAAATTTAATTAGGCAGAAATCCAATAGAATTAATAAAATGTATTAAGTTGCATTATAATGATCTCTTACAGATCTCTTTTTCCCTTTTTCTAACACCAATGATCTTGATACTATTTGCAGATTAACTTTCTAAAATAATGTCTCTACATGGGTCAATCATCTGTATAAAAACCTCCCGTGGTTTTAAATTGCTTAAGAAATGAAGACAAACTCTTAGCAGTTGTATTCAAGGCCCTTTATGATATACCCAACTCCATTTTCCACCTCCTCTCTATGGAATCCAGTATTTGGAGTCAAATTGGACCATAGGCTACCCTTAAATAGTCATTATTTTCTTTCCTTTGCTTCTATTCCTCCCTTGCTGCCATTTGGACCTGTTGAAATTGTACTGAAGCAATTTCTTAATAACTATTTTATGAATTGAATTAAAATTAATGAACTAACTATAATTTGTTCTCTACATCTATGAGATGATCTGTTATATTCCTAAAGATTTACAAGCAATTGACTCCGAATGAAAATAAAAATAAATTTAGTATTAAAAAAAGTTCAGAATTTACTTTTGGGGTGATTGACTAACCACGTAACTTTTCAGCCAGTTGAGACTATATCAAAAAGACACACCAATTACTAATGTGTCACCTCACACTTTTGTAGAATTGCTTAGGAGTCCATTTACTGCTATTAATGAATATAAAATATGGAAATTGTGTAGCACATTTTCACTAAGACTTAGGACACTGGAGGTAAATAACATACATTCATCTTCTGAGTAAACTAATCATTTTATTAAAGCCACTTGCAAATATATGTCTTTTTTTCCAAATTTGGATGCTAATGTGAATATGTATAGGTAGATAGATAGATAGATAGATAGATAGATATGAAATCCAAAATGAGATTGAGAAAAGCAAGAAGAAAGAAAGCTGGTGTGAAGGTCACGTGTAAGCAGTCACACTGCTCTGCTCCGACATGATTTGTTCATAAGTACTGCAAATTGAAAACTGAACTTAAACTGAAAATTAATCTGAAAAGACTGCTCATAAAATGTACAAACAAGAATTCTGGCATGTTCAAGGCATACTGTAGGTGCAAGATAGTTTGTCACATTTAATAATTGTTATTTAGCTTAAATCCATCCAACTCTCTTTTATGGCCTGATTTGCTCCTTGGTGAGTCTTTTACACACGTAAGTCTGCGTATGTTTGGAAAGGAACAAATGAGTGCATGAACAGCTACTTAGCACTATGGACAATGGTGATTTAATTATCTTACTCTTACATTTAGCTCAAGATTATTTATAGGGGTCCCTGGGAGGCTCAGTCAGTTAAGCGTTCGCCTCTTGATTGTGGCTCAGGTCATGATCTCAGGGTTGTGAGATCAAGCCTGATATCGGGCTCCACACTGGACATGGAGACTGTTTAAGATTCTCTCTCTCCCTCTGCCCCTCCCTACCACCAACTCTCCCTCTAAAAAAAAAAAAAATATATATATATATATATATATACATACATATATACACACACATATATACATATATATACACATATATGTATATGTAAATATATGCATATATGTGTATATGTAAAGTATACATGCATATGTATATATTTGGAAAATATATATGTCAATAAATCTGAAAATCTATCACTTCTCTTTTTCTTTTTTACAAGGACTGGATTTATTAATCTAACTCTTCCCAAGTGCCAGACATAATGCTAAGGATTGGGGATAAAAATGAATAATAAAGTGGGGGGCACCTGGGTGGCTCAGTCATCAAAATGACTCTTGATTTCCAGATCATGATCCAGGGTTGTGAGATCAAGTTCCACCTTGGGTTCTGCACTCTGTGGGGACTCTACTTCCCCTTCCTTTGCCCCTCCCCCTTCTCCTGCACTCTCTTTCTCTCTCAAATAAATAAATCTTTTAAAAAATGAATAATAAGGCAAAGCTTTGCATAAAAGAGCTCATGAAAGGAAAGGAAGGAAAGGAAAGGAAAGGAAAGGAAAGGAAAGGAAAGGAAAGGAAAGGAAAACACCAAGTTTAATATTTAGAGGGTAGTTGTCCTAGGAAATCCCCAGTTGGCATAGAAAGTCCACTGAAATTTAGAGGATACAGATAGGGAAATGCTGTTAGAGGAAAATATGAAGAGCCTGGGCCCCGGAAACATTTTAATAAAGATCTATGAACCTGCATTGCAATTTTTAACTTTTTCTCAAATGCAGAATTTGGCAAGCTAAGTGAATATAATCTTGAGACTACTACTTTTGACTTTCTGTTAACAAATGACTAGAACAATAAGATTGAAATTGTCCTATTCCCAATTCCCATTCTTGGTTAGTCATTGACACAGAAAAGCATCAGATTTGAATTTCAGAAGTATTATTTCCCTCATCTTCACATACTAACAAAACTGGTTAACACAGTTTTAAGTTTTCAGTGGTATCTTAATATTTTGCACTTGCTTTCATATTGAGGGTTATCTTTTGTCAAAATGTTCCTAATTAAATAATATGGGTTGAAAGGAATTGTTAGCTCCGAGGGATTTAAGGGCATACAGAGAGGGGAAACCTCACTTCTTAATTTATGTACCTCTGTATTTTGATAATGATTGTATAAAATTTTGTGATTAAAAATAAATTAGAAAGTGGACATAACAGAAAAGGGGGTGAACACTTAGAAACGCTGAACCAACTGACTCCTCTCATCTAGAGCACAATGACCATGATAACCTGGCAAACATGAAGATCCATGAACTTATAGGTAAATAACAGCATGGAAGAAATGATTGAGCATAGTGTACACAACCAATTAATAAAACTCTCACCAGAATAACCAAGTGGTTGGCTACATTTAATTACATTTACTCAATGCTTGAATATACATACATATTTTATGAGCTTATATTTAAATGTTTAAATAGTTATGGGAAAACATGGAAACATATTCAGAGTATTTGTGTATATAATGTTAACTATGTGTCCATTTTCCATTATCTTCAGACTCCTATTAGGTCATTGTACCCATATACATAATATGAGCATTGCCCATTCATAATATAAAATGGATCTATAGGAATTCAATGTTGGTAATTCTTCTTTGTAAATTACATTATATAAATTTGGCACAATTAAAAACATTTTAAATTGGTACTGAAAAATAAAACAGATTATCCCCAGTGTAATTATTATTATTTAGAGAAGAGAAAACTAAAGTGGTACAAGCTCTGCATTTTCCTTATCCCCTCAAAACTTGCTCATCTGTCTTTTGTAGAACTAGTTTAAATGTTAAAGTTGAAGGTCAAGGTCCAAGACGGTGAAAGATGTGGTTAGGAGTTGTCTCCCTCCCCACTTGGCTCCATGCCTGTCTTTCAAACAAAAGCTGCCACTCAGAACTTTTCTACACATAATTAAACATTCATTGAGTAGCTACAACATGGAAGGCACTCTACTGGATTGTTAGGAATTCATGCACAAATAGTTTGACTATGAACTAACTCTTCTCCTTCAAAGTATTGTCTTAAAGGTATATGTATATATTTTTATTTCTAGACACCTCATCTTTCTTCTTTTTTTTAAAAAAAAGCTTTTATTTATTTATTTGAGAGAGAGAGAGAGAGAGAGAGAGAGAGAGAGAGAGAACGAGCAGTGGGGAGGGGCAGAGGGAGAGAGAAAAGCAGACTCTCCACTGAGCAGGGAACCTGATGCAGGACTTGATTCCAGGACCCTAGATCATGACCTGAGCCAAAGGCAAGCGCTTAACTGATTGAGCCACATAAGCACCCTATGTTTTGTTCTTTTTTAAAAGGCATTTTAAACTACAATATTTATGCATCTAATATAATAGAGAAAAATACATACTTCCTAGGAGAACAACTTGATTAATTTGTAAAAAGTAAAGGCACCAGAGAAACCTACCCACAACAGAAATAAGCACTAACAGCATTATCTACCCAAAGACAACCATTTTATTGATTTCTATCACTTTAGTCTTATTTGAACTTTATATGATTGGAATTGTACAGCATATACCTTTGGCTTCTAGCTTCTTTTGCTAAAAATTGTGTTTGTGAGATTTATCTGTTACTTTATGTAATGATAGTTCATTCATTTTTGTTGCTATATAGTATTCCACTGTACTATAATTTATCCATTTTAGTGTTGATGGTTATTTAAATCTCCTTTTTTGGTTTACAAGTGAATGAATAATGCTGCTATGAAAATTTTTATAACTGTCTTTTGGTACATATACATATATATTCTTATGGGGGATATACCTAAGGATAGAATTGTTGGGTCAGAATATTTGTCTCTTAGCTTTAGATAAACTGAACAGTTCTGTCAGCAATGTATGAGAATTCCAGTTGTTCTTAAGTTTTCCTGTACCTAGCATTGTTAATTGAACAAAGAAGACATTTTCATGTCAGTTTAATGGTATTCCATTAAGCTGGTTTTAATTTTAATTCCCTCGATTATTAATGATCTTGAGCACTTATCCACATATTTTTATGGGCCATTTGAATACCCAATTTCATAAGTGCCCATTCAACTCATTTGCTTATTGAGGGTGGGGGAAATGTTATTTTGTATTTTGGTTGTTGATTAGAGGAATTTTTTTATATATTCTAGACTCAGGACCTTTGTTAAATATATATATTACAAATATTTTCTCCCATTCTGGCTTGTCTTTACTCTCATAATGGTATCTTTGAATGAAAAGTAATTTTTGATTTTAAGTAAGTCTATGACTGATCTTTCCTTTGTAATTAAAGTTTCCTATCCTATTTGCTATCTATAATGTAATGAAGTTATTCTACTATTTAAGCTTTTGGAGGCTTTATTCTTTTACATTTCACATCAGTTCTATAATCCACCCAGAATGTGTGTGTGTGTGTGTGTGTGTGTGTGTGTGTGTGTGTGTGGTGTGAGTTAAGAGTCAAGATTTAATTTTTTTCTATGTATTATCAGAAGGTTCATTTATTGAAAAGTCCACTCTTCCTTTGTGGAAGTATAGTAGCACATTTGCTTTACATCATTTAACAATATATATTTCAGCCTGTTTCTGGACTCCATTCAGTTCCATAGATCTAATTGCTTATCTTGGCACCAATTCCATGCTGTCTTCATTTCTGAGTTTAGATTAAGTTTTGTTTTTTGTTTTTTGGTTTTTTTTGAAAGAGAGAAAGTCGTAGGGGGGGATAGGGAGAGAGAATCTTAAGCAGCCTCCACACCCAGCATGGAGTCATGTGGGGCTTGAACTCAAGACCCTGAGATCATGACCTGAGCTGAAATCAAGAGTTAGACACTTAACAGACTGAGCTCTCCAGGTGCTCCTAGGGTAGGTCTTAATATCTGGTAGAATATGTCTTTGTATCTGCTATTTTGTTTTTCTTCAAGATAGTCTTAGCTTTTGTAACCTTTACATTTACATATAGGTTTTGGACTCATCTTGTCAATTTTCACTAAAATAACTTGCCAAAAATTCAAGCAGGATTATATGTTATCTATAGATTTTGTCTATAGAGTACTGATTGCAGACCATGTATGTAGATTATTCTGCACTTTCTAAATAAGCAATTATATTAACTACAGATAATGATTGTTTCATATCTTCCTTTTTATCACTATATATATATTATTTATTTTCCCCATCCTATTGCACTAGCTTGAATTTTCAGGATATAGCTGAATAGAAGTTAGGATGTCAGTCTCCTTGTCTTGACCCTGTTGCTGGGGGAAGGCTTTCACTCATTTGTCATTAAATACGAGGTCTGCTATATACTATACAATATAATAGATTGTGAGCATTTTCTTATATTCCTAAATTGCTTATACTTTTTATCATGAATGGGTAACTGAATTATATCAAATGGTTTTTCTGCTTTGTTGAGCTATTCATATTTTTTCTCTTATGTTAATGGATTAAATTAGGTTAATGGAGTTTTTAATATAAAACCACCCTTGGATTTTTGGAATAAATTCCATTTTACCATTTCTTTATATCCTTTTAAATATTTTGCTTAACATAATATTTTGTTTAAAATTTGTATTTGTGTTCATGACAGTTACTGACCTAAAATTGTTCCTTCTTTTAATATCTTCTCAGATATAGGTATCAAGGTTGTGTCGACTTACAAAAATTAGTTGGGAAGTATTTCCTCTTTTTCTATTATTTGGAAAAGTTTGGTTTGTGTTTTGTTATTTCATTCTCCTATGTTCTCTGGAAAAACTGGTTAGACTAGTGTTATATCTTCAGTACATATTTGCAAGAATTCACATGGGAATTCTAGTTGAGATTTCTCTATGATAAATTCTCAGTGTCTCATAAATACTGGTTTATTTGGATTATCTACTTATTTTTTGTTGTTGTTAGCTAGGGTACGGTGTTATTTTTTTCTAGAAATTTTTCTATTTCATTTACATTTTTGAAGTTATTTGCCCAAACTCTTTTATCTATTATCATCTGGAGGATCTGTAAGATGTCCATTTTTTCTTTCCTGATATTAGTAATTTGTATGTATATCTAAGCCCAATTTTACCTGCATTCCTTAAAATTCTATGTGTGATACTTTCATTATCATTCAGCCCCAAATATTTTATGAAATTGATTGAGTTTTCTTCTTTGTTGCACAGGTAACTCATAATTGCATTGTTTAAGTTCTAAATATTTGAGCATTTTGTGAGTTATCTTTAGATTATTATTTCTAGTTTAACTCCTCTGTAGTCAGAGAAGTTACCTTGCAGGGTTTTTAATCTTTTGGTACCTGTTGTGATTTGCATTATTGTCTAGAATGTCAATTTTTGTTATTTTATCTACCTTAAAAAGATGAATATATGTTTATTCCTTTTAATACTCTTTATTGTATTACCTGAGACCAAATCTCTGATTGTCTTCCTTCTATCTGAAGAACTCCCCTGAGTATTTTTTTCAGTGTGGGTCTACAGATAATGTATTACTTCAGCTTCCCCCGCCCCAAATATCTTTATTTCACTTTAATTTTGAGACATTTTCACTGAATTTAACTAGTTGCCCTAGTAGGCAGGGTTTTTTGGTTTTGTTTTGTTTGTATGTTTTCTTTCAGCAACTTGAAATATCATTTCATTATTTTCTGGCTTCCATCATTTCTGATGAGAAGCCAGTTGTCAATCTTTTGATCATTGGAAAGTAGTGTGATGTGTGATGTGTGTGTGTGTGTGTGTGTCTGTCTGTCTGTCTGTCTGTCTCTGCCTTTAAGATTTCTCTTAGATTTTAATGTCTAGCAGATTGTTACATGTGCCTAACTATAGCGTCAGATTTCTATTTCCTGCCTTTGACTGCAGAGTTTCTTGAATATGTGACTTCATGATTTTGTCAATCCTGGAAAGTTCTGCCTCGTTATCTTCTTTTTTCCCCCTCATTCTGGGTCTCCAATTCTGTGTACATTATAATTTTTCATGTGGTCTCACATCTCTTTTATGCTCTTTTGTACATTTTCATCATTTTTTCTCCTTAGCTTCATCCTGTATGATTTTACCTGATCTTTCTGTTTACTAAGCCTCTCTTCTGCTCGGTCTCATCTCTTTATACCCATCTATTTAGTTCTTCATTTTAGATATTGTTTTCTCAGATATCTAGAATTTCTTTTTATGCTTTTCTTCAGATTTTCTGTTTTGGCACCTATTCTTTTAAATATGTTAATCATAGCCATTTTAAAGCCATTCCTGATAACTTCAAATACTGGCTTCTAAATTGTTCTATTTCTTTTTTTCACTGGGTTTTGGATTACTTAATCCTCTCAGTGTCCATTTTTTTTTCACAATGACAATGCCAATAAACATCTTGAAATATGTCTTCTTGTGCCCATAAGTAATAATTAAGAATGAGTATAAGTACAAAATAGAATTGCTAGGTAAAAATATCACACACATGATAGGTTTTCTAGAAACTGACCAATTATTTTCTGCAGAGATTATACCAATTTACTTTTCCACCAAGTATATATTTCCCATTTTTTCCATAATTTCAGCAACATTTGCTCTTGTCAGACTTTTAAATTCTGTAATCTGTGTGATATATTTTATTACGATTTCCTCCATTTCTGATACATTCTTAATCATTATTATTTTTCTAAATATTATGTTTCTGTCTCAAAACTGTCCAGATATATTCTCTTTGGCTAACATGTTACTAAATGGATAATAATCCCTAAAACAATCATTAAATATTTTTAGGTTATATAGATTTATTAAATTTGCTCTTTTTGTCTTTATTATGAGTTATATTTTCCCCAAGTTCACTAAGATGAATCAATGGCTCAAAATTGGTTTATTAGAAGGCAGAGTATCACTGAGAATGACAACAAAAATACCATTCAAAGCTAATTTGGAAAATACAAATACAGAACAGATACATCCTATGAATTCAGAATATGACTCAGTATGTGATGGAGTAAATAAATCCAAAATGTAAGGACTCAGAAAAAGAAAAAAGGTGCTAATAGGAATCTTGACCTTTTGAACGCTGGATTCTTGTAAGGTTGTCATTCCATTTTTTCCTTTTCTCCATTGCCTTGATTTTTGAACAGTGATGTAAATAGATAAACTGTCAAGAATTTGACTTTTTTTTCTACTATTCTTTATTCGGCATTCACTTTTCTCTACCAGATTCTAAGGTGGTGATGCTATGTAAATATTTGCCATCATCAATATTTTATAGATACAATAACTACGAACATCATGAAGTGGAGAGTAAGCAATGGTTTTAAATCTACTCTTTGACTTCTTGAGTAATTATGTCCCATGAATTATTTGCTCTAATCTACTAAATGATTAAACTATTTTGATGCAAGTAAAAAGAAAATTACTTCACATATTTGTCCCATATGCATCTTTCCAAGTTTACATATATAGAATGCAATTGGATTATCATGAAACTATTTCATCTGAATTTATTCCAATGACTCTAACTGGATATGAAGTAGAAAAAAAGGTGATGCAATGTTATTTTAAATTTGAGATTATTTTAAATGGTTTACCTTATACTGGGCAGTCTTTAACTACCTGTAACAAGTACACAGTCATCTTCCCCTCCTTCTGAGCCAGTGCTGAGTAATATCTAAAGATTTTTCAGAAGCATGTAGGGTTTACATGCTGAAATCTACTTCTTATTTTCATGTTCCCTGATTTCACTCGATGTGTTTGTTGGCCTTCTTTTCAAGTGTGTTTATTTGTGTTGGGCAAGAAGCCAGTGGTATTAGTTCATGGAAACCAGGTAGCTGTCAGAAGGACTGTGGCAGCATGTCTAATTTTGCTATATTAAACCTGTCACAAAGCGTTAAGTAAGAGATTATAGGAAGTATGCATAAAGCACATGGTTTATAACTTCATAAACCTGTAGTGTTGGGAACAAGCTAAAACCTCTCTCTTTTATCTTCTTTTCCATTTGGTTTCACCAATCTCTTTAAACCATTACTAGAAGAATGGGTGAAACTATAAAAATTTTTCATGACCACAAGAAAGCTCATTTCCAAGTAATAGTCATACCAACAGTTAGTCAGAAATACTTGAGAAGCTAACAAGGATTTTCTTTTCAATTCACACAAATATCTATTTTGTATGCCATGAAAATATGATGAATACTTATATTCGCTAATGTCGAAATAGATTTTTAATTTCCTAGAAATCATATTCTTTTTATAGCTGGTAGTTTCTGTTGCAGAAACCAAAGGATATCCTAATAGTTTTTTGTTTGCTTGTTGTTGTTTTTTTGTGTTTTTGTTTTGTTTTGTTTTGTTTTTAGAATAGAAACTCTTGAGCTTTGAGCTAAGTAGTACTTGCTAATTGTTTTTCTAAATGAGCACAAGTAGATTTAATTGTTATGGTGCCTGAAGCCGGTACCATTGGGACGACACTAACTGAAAAAAAAGAAAAATAATTTCCTAGTTTAAAATCAGGTACAAGAGTGAATATGCAATTAGAGTGTGAAAGAAATCACAAGTTACAAAGTCTAAAAATCTGAAAACACCACGAAGACCACAGAAACTACATACTATTTTTTGAAGTAGCTATCTCACATACCCTTGGTCATGTACTTCAGTACTTACTATATGACAGGCTCTATACCATGAACTCGGAATAGTTAAGGCTCACCTTGTTTCCCTTTACTCTTTCAGAGGCTCTTTTTACCCTTGAAAGTCTAGCACAGAATAGGCACAAAGAAATATTTATAAAAGAGTTCGAAGAAATGAATTAAAATTAAAAAAAAAGCAACTTTTCTTGTCCTCCTATCTTATAACTTTATAGGTTAGTCAAGGCCACAAAGAATAACTAAAACAACCAAAGCATTTTTGAATTGGATTAATACATGACATTATATATGAAATGAGGAAGAAATTTTCCACACTGGGAAAGCAAAAAGCTAATGAAGACATATTATCAAAGCCATTTAAGGTAATTTAGCCTCTGAAGAAAAAATGATGCAAAAAGGAAAATGATTGCATGACCCCCTTTTCGATAATGTGTTGGCTCTTTAAAAATATGAGTGAGGCCAGAGCCTCCATCCTCCACATAGGAATCCTAAGAGCAAATGTCAGATATTGCAATTAGGAGCTATGATATAGGCCTTATCCAGAAGGCAGATATTGAAATAGAATGTTCGAGTGTGAAGAAGAAGTTAAAAGGTGGTCAGGTCAGTTGGAATGCAAGTAGGGGAAATTCACCATAGGCTGCCCGACAGGCAATAGGGAGAAGATCAAAGATAGACATTGACCAAGGTCAGGTTTAGTAAAAACAAAAGAGGTGAGGCAAGCAAGTGAGGCATGGAAGGGGATGTAGAACCATGTAATCCTAAAGGCAGAGAGGCGTGTGCCGGCAGGTGTGTACCCTTTAGCAAGCTAACATCTCTGGAGTGGTTGTAACTGAACTGGAGTCAGGAAATTTCAGTCCCAGAATAGTAGAGGTCGTCTGGCCTTTAGTTTGGCAACATTCGTAAGTAATCCTTCCTCTTTGGGGTAGCTCAAGAATCTTCTAGGAGTCCAAAATGATGTTACTATTTCCAGTATTTCTGTCCATTACTGTTTAAGTCATTCCACTTCATCTCCCCTCCCAAGCTAAAGCACAGGACTCTCCCCATGTTCCCTTCCTTAACTGGGTGACTACCTGCTCCCAATTCCCCAGGACTGCAAGGCTTCCTCAGATGCAGGACTTTGAGTTTCGAAATTGCGACTGTCTCATCAAACCAAGATGAGTTGATTACCCCAGCTGTGGGCCAGGTAATTTTGCAACTCAGCTCTCATTTCACGACAGAGTGGTGGTAGGGGCTAAATCATGCTCTCAACACTAGATGGCCAATCCAGTGCACCTTTCATTACGGTTTGTCCTTAGAAGATATTAATTTAATAAATGTGCTGGAATTTATTTTCACATTTACATTTGCAATGTATATACAAAGTCCTAGGTTGATAACAAAAATGTATTCTTTCATGAAAGAAAGGTTTGGGATGCTAATATTGAGATTTTTGGGTTTATTTCACAATTGTATTCTGTGTGTGTGTTTAAATTATAATGCTCCGAATGGGGCAGGATGAAATTTATTACTAGATACTCAGACACCATAGAACGAAAATTCTCATTCTGATAACTAGTCAATTTTCTTGGAGTGGCAATTCCATGGAAATTGAACTATTGAGCTACTGAGAAAAAAAAACATTTTCTGAGCTCTAAAGCAAAGTAGATCTTATGAAACCCATAAATTAACATTTGGAATAAGATTAATGCATCATAATCTCACTCTATTTTACAAATTCAACCCTCTATTTCACGTACAGACAAACTGAAATAACGAAGAGGATCAAAAAGCCCATTTCACTTTAGAAATGCTAAGCTGATGGTATTATTTTATACCAGCATTTACAACTCTATCTGTGTGATGCAGGGTGTGAGAATTGGAAGATATATGGATGTCAACTTGGTCTTCTTAAGGGGTGAGAAGCAAATTATATATTTTGAATCTACTTGGATATGTGCAAATGATGGGGCTCTCAGCATTTGGGGATCTTAGCATTTCAAATGTGAACATTTTTGTTGAGATTTCATTGAGTAGTTCTCTTATATTTCTTTGTCAATCATGTTTATCATTAGGGAAAAAATACAATCCTGCCCGGTAAAACCTGCTGAAGTATTTCTGAGAGAATATGAGTTGTAGAGTCATCATGAAATATTGACCGTGATAATCCACAGCCCAGTAAATGATATATAGAAGCTACGGAGATTAAGGCATATATTTCATCATTGTGTTGACTCCCAGGTCCTCAGCATAATATATAAGAGGAGCATTGAGATGGACAGTGGAGGATCTGACTGCTAGTCTGTTCACATTGAATGAGAGTTTACTCTATTCGAGACATTGTACTAAATGCTTTAATAATTATTATTTTATCTAATTCCCAGAACAGCTCTATTAAGTGGTATTTCCCCATTTACAAAAGAGAACATGGAGGCTTAAAGAGGCTAAACACAGTGGCCAAGCCAGGATTCAATCTCAGGCCATACAGCCTAGTATTCTTTCTCTGGAAATGAATCCCTGACTGCCTCCTGTGGGGCTACAGGTTTGATGGCCTTACCCATCTCATGCTATGTGAACATGACATTTGCTAACCCTATAAGTTTGATAGAGATAATTTTAAATGATGAGCACATTTAATAGAAACTTTAAATAGCATTACAATGATTGGTTTGGAAAACAATATAGTTTTTATCAAGATGAGTGAAAAAAGCAGGCTACAAAAGTACATTTATACTGTGATTAAAATTTAGTGAAATAACATATTTATATGAATGGAAACCAGACATGTAAAATACCAATATTTTAACACTACCACTTTAGAGTGGTAGAATTATGAATGCCTTTTCTGAATTTTCTATAATGTGATATTATTTTAATGATGAAAAATTTAATAAATTTTCAAAATTAAAAGAATGGAGGAACACATTAGAAACATAAAATGTAATGATTATTATGACCAAAGTCCTATTAGAAATTAAACCTATAAGAGAGTATTCAATTCTGAAATGATGTCTATTTCAAGTGCCAGGTGAACTATAGAATTATGTGTTTTAGACCAGAAATTAAAAAAAAAAAAACATCATTAGTCCCTTTCAGTCTCACCACTGATGAATATTTAATTCTGGGTGTGAACCATTCACACATGAAAAAGTAGGTCCTCTGTAATGATTAATGATTGAGTGACTGACCATGTAACACATTTACCTATTTTTCTAAAACATGCATCTACCACCTGTCTTCTTAGAATAGGTCACAGCCCAGAGCAGTTATTGTATCTGTGTGAGATTATTATTTTCTCCCAGAAAAAAAAGTTAATCAACTGTGTGTGTTTACTATTTCATCTTTTCTCCCTCTCCTAACCTGGGAATCATAGAAGACTCTTCGTTAACATCTGTAATTTACCATGATTAATATTATAAAGGAAATATCACCTGGCACCTTGTTAACTATGACTTATCAGGCTAATATGATTCTCTAATAACAGGTTGGCCACAAAAATAAGACCATGGTAAAATGTTTTGAGTTTTAAGTAGATCTGTTAAACTATATTAACAGTTCAATTATCGCACATTAGAAGTAGATGAGCTGGACAACAAATATAAAATGAATTTATAGCGCAATAGACATTTCAAAACTTTACCCATCTATGTCATCTTTTGGTAATATAATTAACAATAACTAACCATCTGAGGCAGGAATGATTATCCTTATTTAAAGATGAGGAAATTGATACTCAAGCAACACAGGTACGTTTAGCTTTGATGTAAAGGCTCTTACCCGCACCTCAATGACGCCTCTAAAGCCATCACTGTGGGAAGCTAGTGAAATTATGTTGCCATCACTCAAAACACTGTTCTTATTTGACTTGCTTTCATAGAACCTTAAGAGGAACACCAAAAATTAAATTCTGTTCCTCTCTAGGAAGATCCACTTCTCTATTTTAGCCAGCTTTCCTCAAACCTTTGGCTATTTTCCAAAAATCGAGTCTACTCATGGAGAATGAAGATCTTATCTCAGTGGGTAAAGAAACTACTCTGAAGTTCAATCCGAAAGATAATGTTAAATATTTTGAATACTGTTAATAGTGTTAAAGTGGACATACAATCTCTAAAGGTGGACAGTGATGTCAATAAACACACTTGGAATTTTATGTTTGATTTGTCCAGTTGATAGATGGTTGGCATAAATGCTTGTACAAGCTTCAGAAACTTGAAGTTTTGGTGATGAACCCCTTTGAATATATAGATATTAATATTCTCTGTGATGAAGGATACATTCAGATTAGTTCTTATTGGAAATCCTGTATGGAATAAGCTAAATACTTGATTTGTATTTAAACTGAACATGCACTTCAGTAATATTGTTGTTAATATTCATCCCATGGGTCATTCCACTATAGATCCATTATCTGTATCGTTGTCCTCTCTGCATTTCTCTAACTGGTCTCCAAAGATTTTATGAGATACTTAGGAAAAACTGAGTCAAGATCCTCATGAACTTACTTTTCAGAATATTTCTGGTCCATCCCTGAGTAAAAACTAGTTTATACATTAAGTACTAGAAGTGCTTAGGAAAGGAAACAAACATTATTGACTGAAGTTGTTCTGAATGAAGTTTTGAAGCACTTGGGGCTTAAAATGCACTTGGGAGGATGCGAAGAACTGGAAAATTTACGGATTACTGATAAAAGAGTTAACACATGTAACTGTAGACTATCCACAGTACCATGTATTTAAAACTGGGTGTGAATTTACAGAGATTTGTCTTTAATTTCTTCAATATTTATGCTATCCTCAAACTTCTGAACAAAAAAGTAAAGCTAAGATCTATCTGACATACTCTTTAGAGCCCAACTTATTTCTCAATTTCTTAGTAAGGATTTCTTTGATTAAAGCAACTCTGATTGTCTTTCTCTAAATGCTAAGGTGACATCCTTTGAAACTCTCATTTTGGCATTCTATCAAATATCTTTTTTTTTTTTAAGTTTTTATTTATTTATTTGAGAGAGAGAGAACAGATGTGCGAACGAGCGAGCGCACAATCGGGAGAAGGGGCAGAGGGAAAAGGAGAAACAGACTCCCCAGTGAGCAGGGAGCAGGGTGTGGGACTCCAGAGAGCAGGGTGTGGGACTTGATCCCAGGACCCTGAGATCATAACCTGAGCCAAAGGAAGATGCTTCACTGACTAAGCCACCCAGGTGCCCATCAAACATCATCTTTAAAATGTCACTAGATTTTTTATTATGTTTTTCATCTGCTCAAGATAGATTGTAAGTGTCCAGAAAAAGATGGCTGTATTATATACTTTTTTGAATTCCCTGCAGAGCAGCTATTGCAAGACTAGGCTCTGAATATATACTGGCTGAATAGATGAGAACAGCCAATATAGTTGTTTTTTGACTATACCAAGGGTTTTGGTATGTCTACATAAATGTAGGTGCGTAGATGTGTGTGTGTGTGTGTCTGTGTTTGTGCATGTCTGTTAAAATTTATAGTTTCCCAGTGTGAGTTTTAAGCAGCAATTTAAATGCAGAAAACAAAAATAAAAGTTTGACTAACACAATGTATGTAACCAATTATGTTAATATGTAGACCATCAGCTTTATATATGCAATACTAAATTTCATTAGATTAATTCCAACATCATCGTATTCATTTACACTTCTGGTGTAAGTTAGATTTTTTTGTGCTTTATTATGTTTATCCTATCCCTGTAGTAAGTTGTAAAGTTATTAGGAACAAAAGTTGGTCTTCGATATATAAATAAATTTTCAAAACATGCAACGACGTTTTCTACTTTCAAAATGTCCTGAAATCATTCACCTAGCTGCTGTGATCATGAGGATTAAATCGAAAAGAGACTTCTGCTCCCTTCAGCAGTGACAACGTCAACCTGGAATCCACCCATGCTCTGCTTTTTAAGATAGAGTTTGCTGATTTATCAGTCTGTTTATTTTCAGTCTATCTAAGCAATAGTCATTTTCAATAGTACCAGCATTCCCTCTTTCTCCTTGAATTACAACTGCAGTTCTTTAGTGGAGGTGATCAGCAGGAGGAATGTTGCCGAGAATTATTCTTTAGAATTAACTCAGGAAGTGATGCTTTCCCACAGCTGGAAGGCAGACATAATGGTGTCAAAGTGAAGAACTTCCTGAATTGGGTTCTCTTTCTGGCTTCACCAGGAATTAGTGTATGGCCTTGGATAAGTCACTTTGTCTCTCGGGCGCCTGGGTGGCTCAGTGGGTTAAAGCCTCTGCTTTCGGCTCAGGTCATGATCTCAGGGTCCTGGGATCGAGGCCCGCATCAGGCTCTCTGCTCAGCGGGGAGCCTGCTTCCCCCTCTCTCTCTGCCTGCCTCTCTGCCTCCTTGTGATCTCTCTCCCACTGTGAAATAAATAAATAAAATCTTAAAAAAAAAAAAAGTCACTTTGTCTCTTTTAACTTAACTTTCCATAAAGTGAGGAGTTTAGATTGGATTATATTTGACATCCCGTAGTGGTCTAAAACCCTATGAAGCTGGTTCACAGATGAAATTGCTCCTTGAGGGAACCCGGATAGACTTATAACAAAATATTTAATATGCATGAAAAATCAATACTGCTTTTTTTTTAAATGGCATAAGACCTGTACCACCCCCTTTGTTTTTCATATATCTCTTTTTGAAAATGATGAAGCCTGAGAGTTTTTATGAAAGAAAGAGCTTATAACAATAAACAAACAAACAAACAAGTGAAGTGTCTGAAGCCACTCAGAACATGGTTGTCTACTACTCTAGAATTACCAGTTATTTGGAGGTCCTCAATTCATACATTTACATGTAAAGATGAAGATTTAATCTTTGCTTCTGTTACTAAAAATTAGAAATAAGTATTGAAATGGTACAAAATGGCAGGACTAGGGAATATCTTCAAAACATTTTCTAAAAACAACTATAAAATGAATTTTTGTATTTTAAAAGAGTGTGCTTATAATTAGGGCACATGTCACAGTCTGACTGCCACAGTTTGATTATGTTTTGCAGCTGGGTAAGGCAAATGGACTGCATCCAAGCTGTCATGCCAAATATCATGTTGTGTCCCCAAAGAGGATGCTTCTCTTTGGCACACTGGAAACTTCTCCTGTAAGAAGGATGCTATATTGGGTTGCAACGTAATTCAAGGTTTAGGTTTGGTTTGGTTTCTTTTGGGTTGGTTACTACTGGATTCATCTCCCCGTTTGTCATCAACATCTTTACTTCATCAGTTTGGTTAGCTGCATAATGAGCAAGAAGAAAAAAAGTCATCAGAATCATTTCGACTGCTGGGAAAACCAGAGCAACGCGGACTGTTAAAAGCTGTTAATTGCAGTTTACAAAAGAGAAATCCCTTATCTTTGAAAGTTCACTTGCTTGAGTGACTCATTCTTCCTGGGAGGGATTAATGCTTAATTAGAAAAAGATGCTAAACAATCTGATGTGCTTCCTGTATGAAAACCTTACCTTAGTTTTAAAGATTCTTAACAAGGTAACATGCTAATTATTTAATGACTGATTTGTGCTGAGAACTAGAGATATGTGTTAAAATCGCAGTGCTTATCGCGTTTGGCACAGCTCCCAGAAATCAGTGCCCTGACTGTTCTAGGTTTTGGTGCCAAGCCTGTTTTTTGTTGTGCTTGGTACTTGGTTTTGTTTTCCTACCTCTAGGTGTAAACATGTTTGTCAAAGTACATGGTTGGGAGGGGTGCAGCCAGAACCAGGGTGCGTTAAGCCTGGTGGTCAAGAAGGTTAGGGCGGGAGAGGAACAGCAAAGAAGGGGGAAAGGCAGCCAGGTTGGGAGTGTTGACTGCATTCTGCTTCCAGATACCTGGAAATAGCTGTACTCCAACCTCGCTGTAGGATACAAGGAAGTCAGAAGGGGTAGCGTGTACCTTCAGAGTAAGGTAACAAGGCATTGCAAGCCCAACTTCACACGTTGCTTGTCTGTCAGGGAGTTTTCTCCTTCACAACAATACCCCAATGTTTTGGTAGGCAGACTCCAGCTCATTTAGTAAGTGAGAGGCATGGGTGGAATGCCAGGTATGTCTACAGAGCAAAGCAGTGCAGGCAGGCTGACGCCAGGAGAGAATAGGCAGGTACCTATTGAGTTACAGGATTTCTACAAATCTAATCCGCATGTAATGTGAGACTTATTACAGAGCCAGCCTCTGCTAGGGTTGCGAAGTCTGAGGATATGAACAGTCTCTGAAGCAATGATCCCAGTTAACCCATTGAAACCCAGCTTCACTTGACCAAAGCCGAATAGCCTCTTATGTTTGTAATGCTGTTTAAGGGTGATAGCGGTTATAAGTTGCTTATTAATTATATAAAAAATACTCAGAGTAAGATATTATTGAACTTTGCAACAGAGATATTTAATATGCTTGCAAACCGTGAACACACAATTACAGCCACAGTAACTAGGGCTATTTTAAGGTACTCTCTATTCAATATGTCTGACACTGGATAGTCCATACATTACTAATGATGGGTATCTATAATTTATGGTACATTTTTTTCATGTGATAAATTTGTTATGAAAATTTTAAATAGCAAAATTATTTATTAGTATTTAAAAAGCATCTACTTAAGAGAAACATTTCTTTCCTAGGTCATCTTCATTAATTATCATAATAAATTGATGATAATTTTATTAAGGGAAGGAAATCAGAATTGCTAATGAAGATAGGAAAGAGACCCAGGTACTAGAGTCTCAAATATTCATGATGTATGTCATATACTTTTCTTGATCATCAGCTTACAAAACCTCCTTGGAAAAAGGAATGAAAGCACTGTTTCTATACCTAATGTATGATCATAAAGATTCTCTAAATCAGGCTTTCAAGATTTCAAGATTTTTAATCTTTCAAGATTAAAAATGAGCAGTCTTCCAGCAATCCATAATTACATAAAGATGAGAAAATTAAGATAATAGTTCTTACTTTATCAATGTAATATATGATAATGATGTAATATGGTTGGGGTAAAATCCAACAATAACTTCCAAAAGTCACATTACAAGCTACTCTTAAGACCTATTCATGAAGGGACACCTGGGCGGCTCCATCAGTGAAGTGTCCAGTTCTTGACTTCAGCACAGGTCGTGATCTCATGGGTCCTGAGACGGACCCCTCTGTCAGTCTCTGCGCTCAGAGGGGAGTCTGCTTGAGATTCTCTTTCTCCTTTGCCCTTTGTCCCACCCCTCTTCCAGGCACTCATTCTCTCTCTATCAAATAAATAAAATAAGTCTTTAACAAAAAAGACTGATTTGCTCATAAATTTTTAGTCTCAGAAATAATCTATGAAGGCATGGCTCCAAATTACCTTTATGTGATTTTTACATATTGAGCCCCTCTCCACAAGTTTATATCCATTACCATATTCAGATGCCTGGAATACACCTGCAACATCAATTTTCTAGAGTTTTTTATATTAACACAAAGATGCCAAAATCAAGGCTTTAAAAGCCTGTGCACTGATATGAGAATTAATATTTGTTGCGCATCTTCTGTCGTCCACATATTCTAATACATACTTTACATACATTAATTTATTTGTACTTTCTTATGATTCCTAGTTTTCAGACAAAGAAAATGAGGTTCAGGTCAAGTAGCCAGTGAAAAACAGATGCAGAATTTAACCCAGAACCGGTCGGTTCAAAGCATGTTTAGGGTGGAACTGAGTGTGGGAGGTAAGGTAGCACTCCCCAAAGAGGAGAAAGGTCTAAGGATAAAAAGAGCATTAGTTTTGTTAACTGAAGATCTGGGATGAAAGATGGCTTTGCTCCTTCCTTGTTTCTGAACTGACATAAATGACTGAGTTTCTCTGAGCCTAAATGGGCTCACCTTTGAGTAGGCATGGACAAGTTACAGCGTCATGCTTTTGTGAGGACTGAAAAGTCAAGCGACCACAAGTATATAGAAGGTGTGTGGTGGTTGTTACCAAGGTTAGCTTAGCTCTGTAACATACCCCTCAAGTCTCCCCATGTGCCTTAAAGCGTGTGCTTTTCTACATATGCACAGAGCACCGCAAAAGTGATTATTTTGAATGTGGCGGGAGAGAAAGAGACACAAAACGAGGCTGTTCCGCACCCCCCTTCCCCCTACCCCCGCACCAGCTAAACTGCACAGCTCAGACAGAACGTGTTGAAGGGGCTTGCCTCTGAACAATATTGAAAAGTTTGCTTTTAAGTTGATCTGTGACATTAAAGCCAACCCAATCCTAAATTTGTTCACTCCCCTGTGCTGCTTATTTCTTTCAAGCTATTGCCAACTTTATCCCTGTTTAACCTTTGTGGCAGATAAGTAGATGCTATTAGATGTTGGACTACCGAGTAGACCTCTTGAAAACAACAGTCAGGTTTCGAACAAAAGCAGGTAGAGCAATATTCTAAGCAGCTTTTTAAGAAGCATAAAACTGATTAAAACACGAAAGACTGATTAAAACATTGAATAAAACATTTGCAGAAATAGCATCATTTTGATGTTGCTCCTAATCCCTAAGTTATTTATATCTTTAATATTTGGTAAAAATAAGAATTCTCTAGTGTGAATGAATGATTTTACAGGATGATCATATCCTATATTAATTGATGCTTTGACTTTGGTTTTAATATGGCATGAAATATTTTTCTTTTTTTAGGCCAGATACACATTTGAAAAATCGAAATATCACTATAATTAGGTATATATCCATATTTTATAGGTTACATATAAAATTACCAACGTAAACATGGCTTAGAAGGCTTCATTTCTACAATAAACAAAGCAGCGTCAATGCTTGAAAATTGATCTTTTGAAGAAATGCTCTAAAAATTTAAAAGCAAACATTAAAGCAGTTTAATAAATAAGATCTAAATCTAAATTGTTCAAAATTAAATTTCTTATTATATGTTCCGTGTGCACCATAAAAATGTGTATTTTACTGTTACTGGATGGGTGTTTTACAAATATTAACATAGTGGGAAGTGTCCAAATTTATTGTGTGCTTGTTGACTTTTTGTCTACCCATTCTATCAATTATTGAGGGCAGTATTGAAATCTATCACTATACTGTAGATTTATCTATTTATTCTTGCAGTTTTATCAGGTTTTTTTACATATATTTTCAAGCTCTCTTATTAGGCACATGATTATTTAAGACATATGAATTGATGCCTTCTCATTATAAAATCACCACTTTAATCCTGGAAATATTTGATCTAAAATCTACTTTGCCATATACTGATACAGCTACTCTAAGCATTCATTTTATTAGTGTGGACATAAGTATAATTTCTTTTATATCTCTTGATCTATTTGTTTCCTTGTATTTTAAGTGTACTTCTTATAGGCAGCATGCAGTTGGGTCTTGATTTTTGTATTTAATCTGACAGTACCTGCTGATCAATTGTTTAAACCACTTACAGTTAGTGTGATTACTGATATAGTTAGGTTTATATACATCATGTTCCTATTAGTTTAATATATCCCATCTCTTCTTTTTTCTTCTTTACTTTTTATCTGGCTTCTCTTAGACTGGGTATTTTGATGATGGCATTTTATCCTCTTTATTGGTTTATTAATTATGGCCCTTTGTTAATACTGTTGGATGGTGTAGTGCATATCTAACTTATCACAGACTACCTTCAAATGATATTTTCCCACCTCATGTATCCTTTCCCAGCTTGATGCTCTTTCTCTCATACTCTGTATTTTTATCTACTTTATAAACTCTAAAATATATTATTTTGATTAGATAATTATATTTTAAAGTGATTTAAGTAATCAGAAAATAGTCATCGATTATACTTACCTGGAAATCATTTCCAATATTCTACATTTCTTTGTATAGCTCCACAGGGGATTTCATCTAGAATTACTCATGTATATTTCATCTCATATCATTTTCTTCTGCTCAAAGGACTTCCTTGAACATTCCTTGCAATACAGTTTTGCTAGGGATTCATTTTTCAGCTTTTTCTTGTCTACGCTACTTTAGTATTTGAAAGGTATTTTTGCTAAATAGCATTCTAGGTTGACAAATTTGTTTTTCAATACTTCAAAGATGTTGCTCTACTATCTGCTCATTTTTATTATTTCCAATTGGAAATCTGCTCTCATCCTTTTTGTTCCTCTGCATGTAATATATCTTTTTTCCCTCCTCTGGCTGCTTTTAAGATGTTCTTTCTCTTACCGTTTATGAGAACTTTGATTATCAGTTGCCTTGGTGTAGTTTTTTTGGTGTTTCTTGTGCTGGAAGTTCATTGAGTATCTTAGATATATGGATTTATTGTTTTCATCAGATTTAGAATGATTTTGTCCATTTTTATAAAAATATTTCCTTCCTCCCTCCCCATTTTCTTTGGAGACTCCAAGCAAATGCATATTAGGTAGCTTGAAGTTATCATTTAGGACACTGAGGCTGTGTTAATTTTTGAGATTTATTCTCTTTTCTTCTGTGTTTCATTTTGGATGGTTTCTATTGGCATGTTCACTAACCTTCTCTTCTGAAATACTTAATCTGCTGTTAATCACATCCAGTTACACACACACACACACACACACACACAAACACACACACACATAAAATCTCACCCATTGTAGTTTTCATCTCAAAAATTTGATTTGGGTCTTTTTATATCTTCCATAATCCCCAGTTAACTTTTGAATATAGGGAATGCAGTTAAAATAACTGTTTTAATGTTCTTCTCTGGTAACATCTTGATTGTCTCATTTTATAATTTTTGAGGTAAGTGTGGCTCGGTGCTTGTTTTAGGGATAATTATCCTCCACTTCTCAGCAAGATCTTACTGAGTACTTGTCCCAGTGCCTCTTGAATTATAAACTTTTCCAGGTTGTATGGTAGAAACAGGCATTCTCCAGGCCCTGTGTGAGCCTCAGAGTCTTATACCCTTGAAACTTTTTAGGTGGTTCTTTACTTAACCTCAAGTAATTTTTTCATACACATGTGCTGATCAGTGTGATGCTAAATATTTAGGTAACCTCTGTAGATTCCTCAGTTTCTTTTTCTGTATAGTGTTCTCCTCTCCAGAACTTGCCCTGTGAACTTTTTCTCCCTTGGTCTTCCCAGATCCTCTGCTCTGTTTCTTCAATTCAGGGAGACACCCAGACTCCAAATGGTTTTCCTTCTCCTGTGGTGCAGCCTTGAATCTCTCTCAAGATAAAAATCTTGGATGATCATAAGGCTTACCTCACTGTCTGTCTCTTAAGGATTACTATAAGTTGTTGTGTAGTGTCAAGTGTTTTGAAAACCACTGCTTTATTGCATGTGTTTTGTCTTTTTATTGTTGTTCTTTCATTCTGGAAGGGAAGGCTAGTCACTGTTTCTTCATCTTAGCCAGAAACAAGTAAAACTCAATTTCTAAACCAGAGAGAGAAGTTTAGTAATTCTAGGAACTTAAAATGTTCTTACCAATTATTAGTTTCTCACTGAATAGTTGAGGACATTTTTGCACCACAAAAATAAGTAAAGTTTATAATATCATACAACTAGTTATAGTGATAGTTTTAAGAATTTATGTTTTCTTATGCTTATATTCTAGAATTTATCTGTATATGTTTTAGTCATAGACACATTTGAAAAGAATCACAAAAGTCGTCTTTTTCCTTTTTTTTTAAAGATTTTATTTATTTATTTGACACACAGAGAGAGATTACAAGTAGGCAGAGAGGCAGGCAGAGAGAGAGGAGAGAGGAGGAAGCAGGCTCCCCGCTGAGCAGAGAGCCCGATGTGGGCCTCGATCCCAGGACCCTGGGATCATGACCTGAGCCGAAGGCAGTGGCTTTAACCCACTGAGCCACCCAGGCGCCCAAAAGTCGTCTTTTTCCATTCTTACTTCTTAATTTTCACATAATGAAACTGAGAACCAAAGAGATTATCTTATTGTGCAGAAACTAGAGACTAGCGTGGATCTGGGCAAAGAAAGAGAACTAGTTTAACTAATGCTTCTTCTGGTTCCTGATCTGCCCAAACTGAAAGCAGAACACTGAAGGTTAGCCATGGAAATTGGCCCGCTGTGTTGATTCTCCTTTAGTTACAGTTCAAAACTAAAACAAAAACAAGAAACCCGTTATGAAAAGAGAAAGCCCATGAGATCTTTTAGTCTTAAGGGAGTTAGAAAGTAGAGTCAATGTGGACTTGCAAAAACAGATCAATTAACAATGGCATTGTCCAAGATAGTCAACAGCTCTCCAAGGAAAGGCCCATATTAACCACATGGAAAGGTTAAGGATAGATGGATGTTGAACAAGTGAATAAGAAATGTTTGGCAATGCTCATGCTCCAAAACTAGTCCTTTTAATACCTTGCTATTCCTTCAGTTCTTTCTTCTAGAATACCACAAATATAAAACAAACAACCTCAAAGAGGTATTGATTCATACTACAGATTAAATCTCCGATAGAAAAACAACTGGTGTTATCCTGCCTAAGGTATTTATAATTTAAAGGAATAATCTTGGTGACAATCTTGGTAATAACCTTGGTAAGAAAGGCAGCATTTCTAAAAGTGTATGCCATGATCACTAATAAATGGTCATAAAATAAAAACTTTCTGAGTTAAGTATTTGACTTCTCAAATTTAGGCAACTTTTTTTTTTTTTTAAGATTTTATTTATTTGACACAGAGAGAGAGATTACAAGTAGGCAGAGAGGCAGGCAGAGAGAGATGTGAAAGCAGGCTCCCCGCTGAGCAGGGAGCCCGATGCGGGCCTCGATCCCAGGACCCTGGGATCATGACCTGAGCCGAAGGCAGAGGCTTTAACCCACTGAGCCACCCAGGCGCCCTAGGCAACATTCTTTATTGTGATTTTTCAGTCTTTAAGTCACTGATGGACAAATATACATCTCTAAGAGAGCAAATTTCCCAAATTTGTCCATGGAACCATTGTTTCAAGACCAGTATTCTATAGAAATATGCTGGAAAAAGTTAACCTAAGAACTAAACTCTATAGTTACATTTTCAGGTGTTATAGTAGTTTGGTGGGAAAGTATTTTTGAGGCTAAGAACTATTTTTTCAGATCTAAGAGAGATAACAACTTCAGTCCTTCCAAAGGTGACCTTATGAATTTTCCAAATTAATGTGCTGAATGCTATCTTTCTAGGAGGTTTGCATAGAAACTATGCTCAAACAAGAGAAATTAACAGAAATTTTCTACTCGTGATACTTCCTAAGCAGGAACTATTACCCCTTAATTACAGAACACTGAAATTGTATTTTGGGGAACAAAGAGGAAAAACCTTAGATGGGTGGCATAAGGAGGAGGAATTAGGGGTTCATTTTCATTTCCTTCCAAACTAATTGCCTAAAGAGCTTTTTATTTCATCAGGAAGTACACTAACAAATGGCCTCCTTGACTTTTGCTAATCACTTTATTAATGCTTTAGCCAGATTTTAAAATATGCAGTAGTATTAATATCTGAGGAGAAAAACCTTTATTGTGCATAAATTACAAATTTACTATCTCAATTGCAGTTGAGTTTTAATGTTTCCTTTCCAGAAAAGCCCTAGTGCATATTCTTCAGGGAGCAATTCTGCACTCTTAAGGAATGAACTGAATGACCTAATAGGGCCTTCCATCTTTAATTTCTGTAATTCAGGAAAGCCTCATAAAACACAGGCTTCCTTTGTGAATTAACTTTTCTCTGAAAGTATTGAAACCACTTTCTTGCTTTCTTTGGAAGTACTTTAAAATGTTTAACAATATTAGAAATATTTACTAGACCCATATTGAAAAACATCAGCTAAGTTATACTTGATGGTTCAAGTGTAATTCTTCTGAAAGACACAATATATGGCACGTGACCTCTTCATTTCTTTTCCAATTATAGGAAGCTGTCATTCGCAACACCAAGAAACTAATTTTTGGGAGAAAGAATCTAAAACAATAATCAAATGAAACTAACAGCAAATTATGAAATATTTTTTATGCATAAAGTGTTAAAATGTCATTGTTAAAAGAGCAAAGGCATTTATGAAAACTCAAGAGGTATTATATCCCTATTTTAAACTTTCTAGTAAATGAAATAAAAAATATGTAATAATTTTTATTGAAAATCATGTGTGCTAGAGAGCATGAAAAACCTAGAGGAAATATGAACCTTGACTGTTTACTATAAATGTTTGCAATTTAAGAGGGAAAAAAACCCCTACCATAATAGAATAATCAGTCACAACATAATGAGTCATGAACTTTAAGCATATGATGGTTCTGGTGGAGCTCTAAGGGTGACAGTATGCATAAAAAATGAGTTGGAAGGTCATTTGGAACTCCTATCTCTACCTCTCAGAACGTTTGGTCAAGATTAGAATTCTTTACCTTAGAATGCAAATTTTGGAAGGGCTTGGGGTTCCATGAAACACAGTACCATATGCAAAAGGGTGTGTGTGTGTGTGTGTGTGTGTGTGTGTGTGTGTGTGTGTGTGTGTGTGTGCCTTTGTGTTACCAAATTTTATGACATATTCACAGGCCTTTGTGACCCTAGCATATTTAAAGAGAGTAGCTATTGTCTTTCTATGGTTATAATTCTAAACTGGCATGAAAATTCATTTAAGTAGCATAAATTATAACATTCAAAATAAAATCTAGATTAGACAATATCAATAAGTTGGCAGTAGCCCCATTTTGTGACTTACTTGATAGAAAATGTGAACTCATTTCCAATGACATATTATGGAATAATTTTTAACATCATCTGATAGTGGTAAACCATGCATTAACTTTATTTTTAGCACATATCTTCCCAAAGTTCAGGTAGTAAGCTACACCAAATAGGCATTAACTTTGGTATCGACTTTGGAAGGATATAATATTAGAAAATTACATTTCCAGATTTTGAAAATAATCAAGTCAATTAATAGATGAATAGATAAACAAAATGTAGTGTATAAATAAAATGGAACATTATTCAACCATTAAAAGTAATGAAGTTGTGATGCACAGTACAACATGGATGAAACCTGAAAACATTATGCCATGTGAAATAAGCCAGACACAAAAGGACACATATTGTATGATTTCATTTTTATGAAATATCTAGAATAGGTAAATTCATAGAAACAACAAGTACTTTAGAGGTTACTAGGGACTGGAGAAAGGAAGAAATAGAAAGTAAATGCTTAATAGGTACAGATTTTCATTTGGGGTTATGAAAGTGTTCTAGAAATAGTGGTAATGCTTGTATAGCTCTAAATGTAATTAACACCACTGAATTCTACACTTAAAATGGTTCAAATGGAAAATTTTATATTATGTGTGTTTTACCAAAAAATGTTTAAAAAGTAGTTGAGAACATTTTCTTGCTTTGCCTTCTTATCAGGACCTTAGAGTTTAATGATATCACCCTGAAAACCTATGAGGCTATAAAACGTTTAAAAAAGCCACCTACTCTGCAGATAATGACATTGAGAGTAATTTGCTTAGATTAGTAGCCTATGTTTGGGGAAGAAAAGATGAAATATTGATCAAAATATGAGTATCGGTGAAAAAGAAACAGAAGACAAGCAAGCAAAAGACCTTTGATCCATTTTAGCAGTGGACGAAATCACCACAGTTTTACCATTTTCTGGTACAGTGAGCTCTTTGGTAGAAAGAGGAGAAATGATGTTGATGGAGAAGAAAAGACTCTAGGATGAGAATCAGAAGATCTACATTCTAGTTTTGATTCCATTGCTTTCTATATATCGTAATTCTGGAAGCTTACTTGTCTGTGTCTTCCTTCTCTTACTTGAAAAATGAAAGGGCTAGATGAATATTTTTAGGTCACCTTCTAGTTGTAAAATTATGTAGGTGTCTAAGTTCAGGCATTGTAATTCAATGATAAATCAATTGTTGAAGCCAATTCTTTAAATTCAAATTTTGACAATTTTTATAATTATAATTCTTATTTTATCATTGTCAGTACTGTCTACATATTTGACATTGTCATTTGGATCTAATAAGTTAATTTGTGTGTGTGTGTGTGGATACATTTCAGAATTTAAAATAAAAGATGCTCTTATGAAATGCTCTATCAACATACTTCTCTAAGAATAGGGTGTGGCATTTAAGATCAGAGACTACAGAATATAACCAGACTATATACCATAAGTTCAATTTATACTTTTGACCATAGTAACATAGTAATCAATTTGAAAAATAATTATTGACTTTAAATCTCATTGGGAATTAAGTTCTAATAAGGTTAAAGATTCTCCTCTTGTTATATGTCCAATATTTTCTTCTTTTTCACAGAAGAACTACAAAGACATCTTGTACCTTACAAATAATACTCCTTTTGACTAGGTCTTCCATCCTGTGTAGCTACTATCCCTCATATTCTTTCAGTTCCATCTAAAATCTTTCCCTGGAAACTTTTCAAAACTCTCACCAAAGTGGACACATACAGAAGGTGGAAGCTAGGATGTGTTTTCAGGTCCAGGGCACGACCGTATACAGCATACATTTTTTACATACACACATAAAAACGTATACGACTTTTACAAAGGCCATGTGGTTTTGAGGTTGAACGTGGCAATGGCAAGAACAACAATCCCATAAAAATTCTAAACACAATTTTAACATTTGTCCTTTGAATATATATTTTATACATGTTAATGTGTAAAATTGATTATTGTCATTTAAAATATTTTACCTCTTTTAGATGAATTGCTTTGTTTATTTTTTTTTAAGATTTTATTTATTTATTTGACNTTGATTATTGTCATTTAAAATATTTTACCTCTTTTAGATGAATTGCTTTGTTTATTTTTTTTTAAGATTTTATTTATTTATTTGACAGAGAGAGAGAGAGATAGAGAGAGAGAGAGAAAGAGAGAGAGAAATCACAAGTAGGCAGAGAGGCAGGCAGAGAGAGAGGGGGAAGCAGGCTCCCTGCTCAGCAGGGAGCCCGATGCGGGCCTCGACCCCAGAACCCTGAGATCATGACCTGAGCCGAAGGCAGAGGCTTTAACCCATTGAGCCACCCAGGCACCCGAATTGCTTTGTTTAGATGTTGAATTCCCCCATCAATATTTCTAAAAGAAGGAAAAGTTACCTTCTAATTATTATTTGATTCCATCCTAATATAGTAACCATTAAATTACATCATAGGCATTGTTTTTGTTGTTCCATCTTTCTTCCCCCTGTTATCTTTGCTTTCCCCAGCTGCTTCTAGCTATTTCTTATAAGAGACCTCAGTGGTGAAAATGAATTTGAAGTATATGAGGTATATTAGCAAACTCACAACAACTATGGGTTACAGCTTAAGTTTAGGTCATGTAACAGCAATCCCAGGATCTAGGTTCTCTGATTTCCCAAAATCCACTATACTGTCAACCATATCTAGGGTTAAGCATGCCTAAATGGCCTCTAAGTCATGGCTTAGGGTGGTATTTGGACTCAGGTAACCCAGTTAATAATCTTCATTGATTTATGTCTCAGAATTTCTCAACTCTCTTTGAGACCAAAGTTTTGCCTTTACCTCTGGGAATTCTTGAACACCATTAACTCCTGCTAGACTCTTCCATCATGGATTCCATTACCTATCTTTCATCAAGGGCACCCTTGGGGTAATATGGGCAGATTTTCTATTGAATAAACCCTAACTTTTTTTCCAAATTCCTTCACTATCATAGCTCAGTCAAAACTTTAACCCTCTAGAATATACAGTAACTGATGTAGAATCATTGTTCATTCACCGTGCAATAAACACATATACATAACAATGTATCTATAGTCCTTTAAATTTCTGCCAAAATTATGTTCTTTTGATGATGCAAGAAAAGGGTGAATTATTGTTTCTGTTGGGACAAAAAAGAGGTGCGAAACAACTTAGAATTAAAGAACTTAGAAATAGATATTTTAAAAGGCAAAAAAAATTTAAAAGTTATTGCTTTAAACAATCCAGTAACATATTATTGGAAAAATGTTAGTCATCCAGACACAAAACGTCATCAAAGGGCCTTTCCATTTAGTAGATATATTGTCATAGGGAAACTACATTTCTAGGGACATTATCAACAAATGTTTCCCAGGAAAAAGATAAAGACAGCCATTCATTTTTGAAATAAATATGGCTTCTCACTGGTCCTCTCCTGAGCCTTACATTAGAGAATCAACAACTGTGTAAAATTCCAGATTTGTCTTTAAAATCATATGCTCCATGGTAATCAGCTTACAAAATGATTTATAAGCACTGAGTAGGGAGAAGGAGAAGGCAGAGAGAAGGCATTTTCAGCTTGCTGTGAATAAACTGTGTCATCCCATTCGGCACTCGGATACAGCCTTCATACTTCAAAGCACAAAAGCACAACCTGGGAAGTATTCCAAATCCATTTTTATAGAGAGGAAGCACTTGCCAGGACACAGGAAGTACTAAATATAGTACTGCTAGTTTGTTGTGTTGTTTCAGCAAGCATTGCCAGAACTCTCCAAGAAAGTTTAGTAATGACAAATAATGGGAAATTTGAAATTTGAAATATTATCTTAACCCAATTCCAATGAGCTGTTTTCCCCTGGAGATTGTTCTTCTGTCAAGTGTAAAATGAAAGATTCTTAGGAAAATGAGGGCATTCAAGGGTATAAGATTGGATCCTGAGAAGTCTAGTGTATATGTTGATCTGCATTAAATTTCCTGTTTAGTTTCAACAGCATGGCTGGAATATTAGGTTTATAAGAAGTCTGAAATTGAGGTTTTGTGTTTTTGTTTAATTTCTAGCTCTTCATGGACTTTGGAGAAATATCTTTGATAAAATTTTAAAAACATAAATCTAATGTGGTTTTACTAGATGCTAACTTACCTATTTTATGATTATTTTATTATTTAACAAAATGTATGATTAACAATTGCATTCATTGTATCAGTGTTATTGGGAAACTAAAAAAGTTAAAACTATCGGCTCCTTGTCCTCAAAATATAGACAGCCCTTCTACTTTTGAGAAAGAATTTTGATTTCTTTATGAAAAATCATCATATACTATTATTATTTAGGAGTAGTAGTAGCAGCAGTAGTAGTAGTAGTATGCTCTTAACGGTAAGGCCTAAGGAAGTAAGTATATGTACAAAGAAAGGTTAAAAGGAAGATGAGATTATTAACACTCCACTGAGTTTAATGATGTAATTTTTGTCTTTTGCAATCCCTATAGTAACTGTAGCTTTTGTCCATACAACTGAGCATCAATATTTGTGTGGCCAAAGTGATTGTCTTATACTTTTTTAAAGAGAAGCCAAAGATTGCAGGCAATACAACTTAGGTAATCATTTTTTTTTATTTTTTTCCTAATATCTGATGGAATTGGGAAATGATTCCAGAAATACCCAATTTATAAAATGTAGTTACAAAAGAGTAAAGTCATCTATACTGAAAATAAATTAACATAGTAATGAAAAGTCTACAAGGCTTAGCTAAAGTATTAAGAGGGCTAAAATTAAAACCATCTCCATCTGCCTGAATTTTAGTAATTCTTTTATAACCTATTTCTTACTTGATACTTTCTTCCCATTCAACCTCTCATTGCAACTTGGCCAATTCAGACCCACATTACTTCATACACAGACCACGGCACCGGACCTACTCTTTGTCACCTCGTCCATCTTGCATAGTACTGTTAGAGTAAACTCCCCCAACATCACCAAAGTTATTGTCACACTCTGACTCAAAAATATTCAATTGTTTTACCTATTAATTTTGATTTTGGTCTATCAAATATTTTTAAAATAAGCCTCTACTTCAATTGGTCTACTCAACTTCTATCCCCTGGATGCTCCTTATATTTTTATTTCTCATTCTGATGTGCTTGTTTATAGTGGCCCTTTCAATAATGCCTTTTACCCTATACATAACTGATAAAATGACAATAAAATTCATAAGAATAATAATAAAATATATATCATTAATGATTTAACTCAAAGGTTACTTATGAAGAGTTCTATGATGTGCTCAACTGGTACTAGTCTTTCCTGAACTCCTTTTAAGCATCTAATGTCTATAACATTCCTATCCTAACGATAATCTGAATCTCTAACTGTCCTAAAAAATAGTTTAAAGGTTTTATTGCTTCTTCAACTGGCTCCGTGCATCTTGGGATAAATGGGATGGCAAAAACTGTTCTTAACGCAGTTGAGGCAGAGAGGGTATGTCAGAGATATTCTCTCTGGTTCAACAGCTGATCACAGACGTGTTGAAATGTGCCCTGATTGCCCCACAGCTGAGCGATTATGGACTGTCTCCCTGATTCTTATTTTGATACAAACAAATAGAAAGCCAAGAAAATCCTCCAAGGATTTTTTTTTTAGAACTCTTAGGAATCTATAAAGACATTCAAAAGAGCTTAAAGTTAAATCCTTTCATAAGCAACTTACACGAACAGCAAAATTTTGCTCCAGCAAATCTCAGTGGAAAATGTTAAGCTTAGTCTTTAGAACCAAAAATGGTTTTGCGTTATGGTTGCTCATTAAATGGGTTCACTGGGACAAAGTAGGGAGGTACAAATTACCTTAAAGAGTTTGCAGTATTTATCTCAATTTAATAGCCATCAATTTAATAGAAAACTTGAAGAAGATTATTAGAGGGATTTTAATAAAGAGACTATTTGCAGAGATCTGAGGTTTACAGCACTGACAAGGAATGGTGCAGCACCCCAGATGTAGCAATATCAGAGAGCCTTACCCATCTCTAGGCCTGAGAGGTAAGTAGAGGGAGCTGTTACCATGATCTGACAAGAACCACAGCTGTAACTCTAAGGAAGGAGGGACTGCCTAGCAGGAGGTGTGGCCTGTAGAAGAATACAGTCACTGACAAATTGAGGACAAACAAGGAGGAAATAATTTCCTTGACCTTTCTCTCTTTCCACCCACCATTTTGGGTCAGGAGAAGCCAAACACATGAAGATTATAGAGTTCAACCTCTGGGGCACAGGATAAAGTGGAGAATAGATCTGAAGGGACAGACAGAAAATATCCAACATATCCCCAGAAGTCATGCCAAATAGAAACCATTATCTCAGTCATTACATCACATCTGATTAATCACTCAAAGTTGAAAAAAGGCCATAAGTCCCAGTCTACTGAATCTATTTAAAATCTCCTCTGTGATATGGACATTCATAACCTACGTACCTCTTCATACTAGTTCTTGGTGTAAAGTCTTATATTCAAAATGCAGGTTCTTCAAAGTTAGGATGCAGAATTTTGTTGGATAGCATCATAAAAGTCTACCTGAGAGTACTGTTCAGTTTGCTACTCTTTAATTTACTTGTCTGTATGACTATTAGATTTCACAATTTCACAGCTATGTTCCTGTTGCAGCATGCTATTGTATACAATTAAGAAAATGGATAGAAGTAATTTAATATTTTGGTAACATTGATTTACTTGACTTTGCTTCTATGATTTTTTTTTTTTATGGAGACTATCTGCCCTTGAGCTCAGTGGAATGAGCACTCTATGGTTCCAGGCTTTCCATGAAGTTTTGAATACTTACCATATGCATTTACTCATTCATTACATATTTACTCATGGCCCACTACATGCCAAGCATTCTGCTAACTGCTAGATGAATGACAGTATCAGAATAAAAAGGAATGAGGTTTTGACACATCCTTAAACAGTATGAAGTTTTTATATATTCAAGCTCTTTCTCTTGGACAAGATCCTACTAGTGCTTCCCAGTATTGACTTCGAACACTACTTGTATTCATCCCTGTCTTCAACACACTGACCCATGTGTTTTTCCTACACTGCATTCTCCAGTTCTAATAAAGGTTGTTTTTTACTAGTAGGAACATGCAAAGAAATTTATTTAGAAAAAGTATGAACAGAATGTTTTATGAGTTTACATTGTTTAAAATATTAATAAATAAATACTACATAATATACCCTGCTCATTTCCTTCAGTGAAGTTATGGCATACATCTATAACTCAGATTCTTTTAAAATTTTTTCTTAAGATTTTTACATTTTTAAATAAATTTATACCACCTTTACCCATTTCCTTTACCCTCACACCTGTCAACAACGATCGATTTGTATCTACGGGCTTGCTTTTAGTTTTTTGTTTTTAGATTGTACATATAAGAAGGATCATATGGTATTTGCCTTTCTTGTCTGACTTATTTCACTTAGCATAATGTCCTTGGGATCCATTCATGTTGTGAAAAATGTCAAGATTTTAGATTCTTTTATGGTGAATTATATATACATAGATAATATCTTTGTTCATCCATTGATAGACTATTAGGTTTTTTTTCTCTGTGTCTTGGTTATTGTAAATAATGCTACAAAAAATGGGGTACATATATCTTTTTGAATTAGTGAGGTCTTTTTTTGGATAAACATCTAGAAGTGGAATTTATGGATCATATGATAATTCGATTTTTAATTTTTTTAAAAGGTTTTTTATTTATTCATTTGAGAGAGAAAGAAAGAGCACAAGAGCATGAACAGGTGGGAAGTTCAGAGGGAGAGGGAGAAGCAGACTCCTCACTGAGTGGGAAGCCTGACTTGGGACTTCATCCCAGGACCCTGGGATTGTGACCTGAGCCCAAGGCAGATGCTTAATTAACTGAGTCACTCAGGCTACCTTATTTTTAGTTTTTAAAGGAAGCTCCATACTGTTTTTCACAGTGGCTAAACCAATTTACATTTCCACCAGCAGTGCATAAGGGTTTCCTTTTTCTCCACACCCTTGCCAAGACTTGTTATTTCTTGTCTTTTTGATAATAGTCTCTCTAACAAGTGTGAGGTGATATCTCACGGGGATTTTGATTTGCATTTCCCTGTTGATTAATGATAAGCATTTCTTCATGTTTTTGTTGATCATTTGTATGTCTTCTTCGGAAAAATGTCCATTCAGATCATCTTCCAATTTTGAAACCAGATTGGTTTTTTTTGTTTGTTTTATTTTTGTTTTTGCTTTGTTTTACTTTTGCCATTGAATTGTATGAGTTCTTTGTATGCTCTGGATATTAGCCCCTTATCAGATATATGATTTGCAAGTAGTTTCTCACATTCAGTTAGTTGCCTTTCCATTTTGCTTTTGGTGTCAGATTTTAAAAATTATAATACAAAATCTATTCTTAATCGTCCAGTCTTTGCCCATTAACATATCACCTATGTATTTTAGTCACACTAAAATGGAGGTGAGGACAGTATAAAATATTTTTATGTGAATTCTGAGAAAGTGTGCTCTTACACTATAAAGGATGCCAAACAAAATTTTAATATGAATGAAGTTATTAGGAATGTTTAAACCTATGAAATTAAATATGAATATTACCAACTACTATTTTAGTCCAGTATTTCTTGGAATACATTGATAAAGACAATTATTAATTTTTGAAGTCAAAGTTCAACTCCATTTTGGGTTTTCTTGCAATGGAACTAAAAATTTCAGCTGATTTCTATCTAGTTTACTTTGTTAATCTCAAGGATTTGTTTTAGCTAGGAAATAATAAACCTTATATGGCATTGCAACTGTTTCAAATAGAGAAGTATCAAATTATCTAAACTCTAAATTTAGCAACCAGATGATTTGTTTGCACTTTGAACAGTAAGGGAGAAAGAATAAGATATTTCTTTTTATTTTACATTAATGACTTATCTGCATCGATTACAATTACATATGCATCTGAGAGTGGGAGTACTCTAATATTTGCCGACTGCAAAATGACAGCGTTATATAGGAATTTAATGATCAATGGTCTTTTCTTTCCCCCAAAGTAACACTCTTTCCCTGACATTAAATGACCTTTATTAAATTCAGCAACTTCCCTCAGCATGATGAATGATGAAAAAACTCAATTAATGGATGAGTTTCTTTGCAGCATAAATAAGACATGCATCTTTAAATCATTCAGTGGATATTACAGCTTCCGGGAACAAGCCCAAGTTCCTTAGCATGCTACATAAGACCCTTATTTCTTGTCTTTTTGATAATAGTCTCTCTAACTAGTGTGAGGTGATATCTCATGGAGATTTTGATTTGCATTTCCCTGTTGATTAATGATGAGCATTTCTTCATGTTTCTGTTGATCATTTGTATGTCTTCTTTGGAAAAATGTCTCTACAGACATCCAAAGCATACAAAGAACTCATACAATTCAATGGCAAAAATAAAACAAAGCAAAAACAAAAATAAAACAAAAAAAACAATCTGGTTTCAAAATTGGCAGATGATCTGAATAGACATTTTTCCAAAGAAGACATACAAATGATCAACAGAAACATGAAGAAATGCTCAAACTTGCCCTACATTCTTCCCTTTTCACCTTATACTCAATTTATATTGAAATTCTGTCCATCCCCTAAATCACCAAGTTCTCTCTCTTTTCTCCTCCTCCATGCCTTTACAATCATGGCTCTCTCTTTTTGGACTGCTTTTGTTCCCTTTCTAGTCCTTTCATCTGGACAACTCTTTGTCATCTAAGAACAAAATTTCAAAATTATGCATCTGAGAATGGGAGTACTCTAATACTCCTCTTAAGAGTTTATTCTGAATGGGCACCTGGGTGGCTCAGTGGGTTAAGTGGCTGGGTGGCTCAGTGGGTTAAGTGGCTGCCTTCGGCTCAGGTCATGATCCCAGGGTCCTGGGATCCAGTCCCAATCAGGCTCCCTGCTCAGCGGAGAACCTGCTTCTCCCTCTCCCTCTGCCTGCTGCTCTGCCTACTTGTGCTCTCTCTCTATCTCTCTGTCAAATAAATAAATGAAATCTTTTTTAAAAGAAGAGTTTATTCTGACCATCTCAATTTCAAATGAAAATTAGGAGGCATTCTTATGTCCTGCAACAACAGCAATACTTTTCAAGTTTACAGCACTTTTTTAAAAAAAAAATATTATTTATTTATTTATTTGACAGAGAAAGAGAGAGGGAACACAAGCAAGGGAAGTGGGGGAGGGAGAAGCTGGCCTCCCACTGAGCAGGGATCCCAATGTGGGGCTCGGCTGGATCCCAGCACCCTGGGATCATGACCTGAGCCAAAAGCAGATGCTTAACAACTGAGCCACCCAGGTGCTCCCATTTATAGCACTTATAAGAGCAAATTATAATAATACTTTTATTTGTCCACCTCCCCCAGGAGACTGTTCCTTGAAAATGGGGATCGAGTCTCATTTACTTATTTAGTGCTGAAAATATTTATCTATTATAATACCCTATTCCAGCCCCTCAAAAAAAAACCCTTAACTGACGATATCTGAAGCAATGTTGATGGTATGATTCTCTTGAAATTTTGAGCATTTGAGTTTTATTTCATTGTCGTTCTAATGAAGTAAACCTTCACTTGGAAAAGACCACCTCGTAAAAGTTGGAAAAAAGTCGTAATATCTCTGTCTTGGTTTTGCTCATGCTAGCTAGTTGTGTAAAAATGAGTGATATGTTCGTTAAGTTTTTGGTCTGGGGGAATTCTATGACACCAAACAACCAGATGGAGTTGATACCTATTTTCATGGAGTTTGTCATATTGTTACTTTATTATTATTTATCTCCAAGTGAAAAGTGATAATTTACGTAAAATAAATCAGTGGACTTGACAGATGTTGAGTTGATTTAAACAAGTACTTTCATATTCTTTCCCATTTCCATATTGGATATCTATGTTCTTTATTTTTTAAGATTTTATTTATTTATTTGACACAGAGCGAGATCAGATCACAAGTAGGCAGAAAGGCAGGCAGAGAGAGAGGAAGAAGCAGGCTCCCCGCTGAGCAGGCAGCCCAATGCGGGGCTCGATCCCAGGACCCTGAGATCATGACCTGAGCTGAAGGCAGAGGCTTTAACCCACTGAGCCACCCAGGTGCCCCAGATATCTATGTTCTTGACCATTAAACCACTCTAGCTCTAAAAATGGAATTTCACTCTTCAATATTGCAAGAAAGATATTGCAAGAAAGATTTTTATGCTTTTTAGGAGTTATTATTTCCAGATGCCAGAAATAGAGTATATTTAATTCTTGTTCCTTGGAATATAATCTCTGTATTAGGTTTACTTTACAAATCTTCCTCTTAGGAACATTAAGGATGGTCTACAGAAGAAATGTTTGAGGGAATCCTGGACTCTCAGCCTTTGCCAGTGGTGGAGTTAAAAAAAAGTCTTTGGGACTGCAGAATAGTAGAATATCTCAGGGTAGGATAATAATAATATGGAAGTTCTGACTGGGTGTCAGAATTCTCTGTGGAGTCTTTAAAAAGGCAGATGTCTTCATTTTCAGACCTGTTGAGTCAGAAGCTCAATGCTTGTGGAACTGGTGTGCTGTGTTTTCTAAAATTGCCAAAGGCCACTTAAACTTAATGCTTACTCGAAAACCACCATATTATTTCATACTTAATAGCACTTACGGCTTACATATTGTTTTCCCATAATTTTTTCTTTTAATCTTCACAATACTACTAAGAGATAAAACATATCCTGTTTCCCAAACGAACAAGCTGAATCCCAGAGGTAGTTGGCAATACTGGGGGTACTCAAAATCAGTATTCTGACTCTAAGCCCCAACCATCCCTCTATACAAATATAAAAGTTAAATATTTCAAAATAGCTAAACCAAAGTACCTGCTTATGTTTGTTTAGTTCTCTGAGACTTCTCATTATACAGAAATTGTAAACTATTTTATTTCATTTTGGTGTAATATGAAGATACTCTCTAAATGTTTAACTGCTTGAGATTTTAAATTATGAAATCAGAGATACAATAGTCATTATTCTTATGATGGTCTTTTTTTTTGATGGATCAAAGTCATTATCACCTAGTCCTCACTACCAATGAGGATAATTAAAGCTTTTTGAATAAAACAATTTAAAATGGACTCTAGGGGTGCTGTCAGTTTGGTGTCTGACTTCGACTCAAGTCCTGGTCCTGGGGTCCTACGATTGAGCCCTGTGTCTGGCTCCCTGCTCAGTGGGGAGCCTGCTTCTCCTTCTGCCCCTCACCCCACTCATGCTCTCTCTCTCTCTCTCACTTTCTCAAATAAATGAATAAATAAATAAAATCTTTTTAAAAAACGGACTCGATTCCTTTCACCTCCAAATTGGAAATTATTTAAGGTCCCTTGTTTTAGTTATTCCAAGAAGAAAAGTAAATGTATGACATTTTAATTTTCAGTTAAAATGAAATTATAGACACATTTAAGTTACAATATGTCAGTATCATATATCTTAACTCCATAAACACTGCCCATATAAAACACTCAAATTCAGCACAGTGATTGGTTGTTGTTTAAGACATTATTTCTTGGAAAGAAAAAGATCATATTTATACTCTTAAAAAAATGGAAAATACATCCTTTCCATATAAGAACCAACTTCAAAAGCAATAGTTGATGTGTGCTATGATATTGAGAAAAATTTTCCTATTACAGAATGGTTTTAAATAGGATCTCTTTAAAGTTCATGGACTAATTCTTTCTTTGGTGTATGTTTGCTTCTATGTCAGGAGAAGGATGGAAGAAAGGGTTGGACATTGTAATATTTCCATCTGAAAAAAATAAACACACGTACTTTTCTATATAAAACATCTTTGTTTTCCTTAAAAGTACCTTTTAAAATTCTCATCCTGAGAAATTTTGAATACAATCATTCATTTACTTCTTAACTATTCTTTAGGGTGTAAGTAGTGAATGGCCTATGACAGTCAGTTTGTAACACTGTGAATGAAAGATTAAGACCTTTAATCTCAACAATACCACTTGGCGCCAGCAGACAAGCAGGACACTCTTTTACCTGTCCTCCCACTAATTTAAGCTATGTCTTCCAATGAAGATGAATTTACTTACAGACTCTAGAGACATAATATCAGCTTCTAACCTGGAACAACAGTTACCAGATTCTGATTTCTTTTAAATATTTTCCTAGGATGTAAGATATGTTATTAAAATATACTTAAACAATTTTTTGTGTGTGAGACAGAACTTTTGAAACATAACTTTTAACCTATATGCAGAGGGTTAGGTGTCTACCTTTCTTCAAAATATTACTTACCCAAAGCAACTTGTATGCTCTATTGAAACTCTGTAATTTCCTTACAATGAAAATAAGGAAATGATCATAATTACAAAATTTCAAAATTTTTTTCTGGCTTTCTCAAATGGCTGTTCCTTCACCATTTATTCAATAAGCTTTCATTCTGAAGATATTGAGTTCCACAATACTTAATATAAGAATATAAGATCCATGGGGTGTCTAGGTGACTCAGTTGGTTGAATGTGGGACTCTTGGTTTCATCTCAGGTCATGATCTCAGTGTGGTAAGATCAAGCCCTGTGTCGGGCTCCACAAAAAATATTTGTTGAGTGAATGAATAAAATGCTATGTCAGTCTCCTATAACTAAGTATTTTCACTATGAATGTAAAATAGGAAATGACCACAGAACTAAAGTTCACAGTCCTTTCTTCCCCAAATTCTCTACCAAAACTAGCCTCCTTATCTCTAGGTAATCTATGGTTAGTCTGCACAGTAGTAATAGAAGAGAGTGGGATTCTGGAATACAATTAGGGGTAGAAAAGCTCTATGCCCACTTTAATGCCCAATGTTGCCACTCTATAAAGCTAAGCACTTTCCGTAAGTAGTTGCAGTAATTACTTATTTCACTTAATCTTTGAACGTTTACTTTAATTAGAAACATAAAAATCCAATCCCAATTGGGAAACTAAAAAATATTTCACATGGTGTATTCAGTCAGATTAAGGCACTTTCTGAAATCCATTTATAGTTCACTTGTTTTTCCACGTAAATGTAATTCTTATGGTTTTTTCTTTTCAGAATTTTCTTGTCCAGTTGGTGATCTGTTCAAGCTTATTTTCTTACAAATTAAAAAAATCTTCATTATAAAAAACGATTTTTTAGAAAACAAGCACACTTTATTGATTTTTTGAAAAAGAGCACACTTTAATATCAATGCATATAGATGAATAAACACTTTTTTTTTAAGATTTTATATATTCATTTGACACAGAGAGAGAGATTACAAGTAGGCAGAGAGGCAGGCAGAGAGAGAGGAGAGAGGAGGAAGCAGGCTCCCTGCTGAGCAGAGAGCCCGATGTGGGCCTCGATCCCAGGACCCTGGGATCATGACCTGAGCCGAAGGCAGCGGCTTTAACCCACTGAGCCACCCAGGTGCCCGAATAAGCACTTTTGAGGTGTTTATTATTGGCTTCCTAGGAAGACTTAACTATTTCATTTTATATAGTAAATTGTTATTTAATTTACTCCAGTGCATCAGTTGCCTAAAAAAACAAATACACCTCATAGTTCGTAACAGCAATTCTGGTGTGAGAGATTTAATGTGCTACTTACAGATAGAATTATTCTCAAGTATTAAGTTTCATATACATGTTAATGTGCAATTTCTCATATGGTGAAACACACTGGAAAGTTTTGCTAAATTTAATGCTCTTCAGAATCGTTCTCAGAGAAACATATCTCCAAGGTGTTAAACTAATAAAATAACATTCCCACAATATGTTTGGGTCACTGAATTCTGAAAATTGGAGACTTCCTCACTCAGATTGAAGTAATGTTATTCCATTTGGTTCTTAAGAACTTCAGGATGTTAAAAAATTAAGCAATGAAATGGTCTTTTGATATGTTTGGAAAACTAGAGGAGGATAAAACAGTACTATGTCATTGTTGTGGTTGAAAATAGCCACTACTTAAGTATTAAAGTAATGTTTTACAGTTGAAGTCAGAGGGGGAAAAAAAGTTTTTCAGTGGACTATTAGTGAAAATTGGATGTTTTTACCCATTTGAAGAGTCCACTTTAAAATCACAGGTGCACTTTATTTTCTGTGTATAGGTCACCTAAAGATATTTATGTTAGCGTGCACAGATTATACATTAACAAACTGTGCACAAACATACTGTTGTTCTTGATTTCTGGAAAAGTTCACATGTAGAGTTATAAATCCCCCTTTATCTTTCAACATATAGGAACCGCTTGTCTTGAATTGAGGCATTAATTTAGCTCTTTTGCATATATTGTCTACAACCTTTTGTCCAGCCTTCTGAAAATGTAAGCAAAACTATTTACTCTGTGCTAGGCTTATAATCTTTTGCATCTAAGAATAGGATTACTGATACAGTCTGCTTACAAGTCCTCTTCTGTTTGTGGTACTGTCTGATATGACCATATATGAACTGTAGTCCAGACCATCCTGATTAACCAAATTTTCTAGCTTCTGGACAGCAAGCATATGCTCCTTTTCACTACTTTCCTGGAGAGTTCAGGAATCAAAAGGACACTAGCAACCAAACATTTGGGTTAATAATAAGGAAAAAAAACCCTAAAGCTAATTGCCTAATTTTAAATTCAATTTTTAAAAAATAGTCTGCTTTGATCCCTACTTGATTTGATCCCTGGAGGGGTTAACAATCTCCCATTATTCTTTTTTTTTTAAGATTTTATTTATTTATTTTATCTGACAGAGAGAGAGATCACAAGTAGGCAGAGAGGCAGGCAGAGAGAGAGGAGGAAGCAGGCTCCCTGCTCAGCGGGGGCTCCATTCCAAGACCCTGAGATCATGACCTGAGCCGAAGGCAGAGGCTTTAACCCACTGAGCTACGCAGGCGCCCCTCCCATTATTCTTAATGTAAAGTTTTCCTGCCTTATGTTCCCCCAACCTGTTTAATTTTTGTTATTTGACATTCTTCTGATGTGATGAACTCTGCTGAACTGAAATATATGGAAGATGATTTTAGGTCCACATGGAATGACTTTTCTCCAAGTCCATCTGTTGTTACTAATGAAACATATTTATGAACAAAATATGTTCATAACTGCAGGCATAAGTCTTTACAAACTTCCTATTGTCTCCACTTCTGATAAAGGGGGGGCTCACCAGAGATATTGTAAGTTTAGATTTCCCCCAGAAATCTTGGACACCCTAACTACAGCAGAAGGTCATAGTAAGCTTCTAAGTACATTACTTGATCTCTCCAAAATGGCCTCTAACCCGAGCTTTATGTTGAATGCCAACTACACTTGATTTTCTAATAGCCAATTAACTCTAGCTTCACCTCTGGCAATAATGCAACCATTAGCCATTTTGAAAAGCAATGTTTCCTTTCATAAACTACAGCACGCCATCCTTCCTGCTGATCTAGAAGAGATAGCAGCCATCTACCAACACGGGTCACACTGAAGGCAGCACATGGGAGAAATTTTAGAGTTCCAGGAAAGGACTTGCTTCATTCTGGAACCTGAAGAAAATGCAAATTTAGAATAATTTCATTTTAACACACTCTAAATTCTTTTCTCTCTTGTCTCTGTGTGTGATGGTCTTTTCTCCTGCCCCCTAGTTTCCTTTGGCTTTCCATGAAATTCTGGATATCCAACGTCCCCAGTATGAATCTCAGTTTTGACTTCCCCAAAGGTAATTTACATTTGATCATTTAATTTAATTTAATTTCTTTTTTAGTAATCTCTACACCCAATGTGGGGCTCAAACTCACAACCCTGAGATCAAAGTCCCATGCTCTATCAACTAAACCAGCCAGGTGCCTTTAAGGGTAATTTACACTGAAGTGCAAACTTATATATTCATTTCCAGTAGAAGGGCATTTGGAAACTTAAAAAGGAATTTCAATTCTAATATCTCAAATATATGAACAAAGATTGATGTTAGATAACCATGTGAATAAATAGATAGATACAAAGGTACATAGAGAAAAATCTTCTTGATGCTTTTTGTGTACTCCTTTTTTTGCCTTTTTTGTGTGCTAATGTACAATACAGGCATCATATTGTGAATATTAAGTCTTTAAAGGCATGTTTTGTAATACGTTTTAAATAAAAATGTGATTTTAAAAATTTTCTTAATAACAGTGTATCTGACCACAGCCAGCAATGCAGATTACTCATTGAATAGCTTCCATCTTTATGCATATTCTGCATTAAAATTATAACTAGATCAATAAAAAAATCTTCATATGTTTCAACATTCTCTATGATATGAATAACATTTGCTGTTCTTTTTGAAATACATCTGGATTTCTTAAGGGCACAATCCCATTGATACTGTAATGCATAGCATGAAAACATAGTGCTGGTTTCTTTAATTTTTCTAACAGAGTATGACTTTCCAATTGTCTTTTCTTATCATCATCTGAGAGTCTCTTATTTATGTTAATAGTGGGTGCTATTGTTGATAAGCTACTTGTAAGAAATGAGTCAAACAAAAAGGCATGAATGCAGATGGTGGAATAATTCAGTGGGATAATCTGCATAAGCAGATTCATATTTTCATAGAAAACATTTTAATTTAATGTTTGGCTTTGATCACTAGCTTACTGAACATCCTTAATTTTTTCATCTAGTTCCCACCTTCTTTTTAATTAAAAATTGTACTGCAATTAGTGATTAATCTTTTTCCAAGTAGCAACATGATTATATCATGCTATTTTATATGGTACAGATTTTCCATTGTTACAACTTTATTCAGATATATAGTTTTATGTCACCTGCTCCTCTAGGGAAATATCATTCAGTGTGAAGGAAAAGCAAAAATTCAATGTTAGCTTGTATTTTATTTATCTGCGAAGAAAGCACAGGCTTTCTGGTCTGGCATATAGTGGGTTAGAAGTCACTACTCCATTCCAATAACAAGCAAGGAGCTAAACAAGAAAAAGTCAACTTTTCCTAGTTCTATCAGAGAAGTAAGGTCACTGGGCAAACCGCTATCCCCAAAACTGGAGAAACAGGAGGATACAGAGATTCACAACATACCAGAGCTGAAATCCCAAAGCAGAAACTTTCATAGGAACTATTGCCGGGATAGAAAAACCTGAACTGTAATTTATGAATTGCTGAATACCTGAGAAAAATCTCTTACTTCCAGCTGTAGAAGAGGAAAATAAGCCACTTTGAAATAAACTAGGCCCACCCTCAGAAGAAATTGTTTTATCAAAGTGTAAACTATTGGATTTTTCTTTTTTTCCAGAGCCTAACCCAAATGGAGAAAGGGAAATATCCAGCGCCAGCCCCCTCTAGCTATCTATCCTCTTCCACCTTAGGGCATCTGGAGCTGAGAAACGCTGGTAAGGTCTGGACCCTGAGGTCCAGAGGCACAGGCTCACTGAAAGACTGAGACCTAATCATATGATTATAGAATACTTCCTCTCCCCCTAAAGCTTCTGATATTACTAATGGCGTATTTACTGCAGTCTTTTTACCTAGTTCTTCGTGTCCATTTTTCAACAAAAAATTACAAGGCACAATAGAAAGCAAAAATAAAGTTTGAAGAGACTGAACAAGGATCAGAATCAGAGTCAGATACAGCAGGAAGGTTGGAATTAATATATCAAGATTTTTTTTAAAACTATGATTAGTAGACTACGGGCTTTAATGGAAAAGTAGACAGTATGAAAGAACAGACTGATAACATAAAAGATAAAAATTCTAAGAAAGAGTAAGAAATGTTGGGTATTGAAAACACAGTAAAATGAAGAATGCCTTTGACGAGCTCATTAGCAGACAAGACGTAACTGAGGGAAGAATCTTTGAGATTGAGGATATGTATGACAATAGAAAGTCCTCAAACTGAAAAACGAGGAGAAAAAAAAGACTAAAAAAAAAAATAAATAAAAAGCAAGTAAAGAATATTCAAGATCCGTGGAACTACCAAAGGTGTAACATACATTTAAGAATACTAGGAGAAGAAAGAAAGGAACACAGGCAATGTTTGAAACAATAATGATGGAAAATTTCTCCAAATTAATGTTAGATGCCAAATCATAGATCCAGGAAGTTCACAGAGCACCAATCCTACACCTAGACATGTCATATTCAAACTTCAGAAGAGATAAACAAAAAGTCTTAAAAGAAGACAGTGGGAAAAAAGAAACACTTCAGAAACCATGCAAGCAAGAAGGAAGTAGAGTGAAATATTTAGAGTATTTAAAGGAAAAGAATACCAACCTAGAATTTGCTACTCTGTGAAATTATCCTTCGAAGCTCCAGGAGGAGGGGTGCCTAGGTGGCTCAGTGGGTTAAGCCTCTGCCTTCAGCTCAGGTCATGATCCCAGGGTCCTGGGATTGAGCCCCGCATCAGGCTCTGTGCTCAGCAGAGAGCCTGCTTCCCCCGCTCCCCGTCAGATAAATGAATAAAATCTTTAAAAAAAAAAAAAAAAGAAAGAAAGAAAAGGAAAAGAACTCCAGGAGGAATAGGGACTTCCTTACACAAAGAAAAATTGAGCAAATTTATTGCCAGTAGACTTGTCTTGTAAGAAATCTCAAAAGAGAGAAGGAAGTGATATAAATCAGAAACTCAGATAAAAAAAAATAAAGGGAGTGCATAAGAGAAGTAATAAATGAAAGCAAAGCAAAATTTTTATTTGTAGATCAAGGTTGGTTCAAAATAATGGCAAAAATGAATAAATGTATATATATGTGTACGTGAAATAATTGACAATACATGACAGCAATAATACAAGGGGCAAAAAAGAAGAATTAAGAATATTTTGCTATCAAAAGGTACTTTCACTATCCATGAAGTAGTATAATGTTATTTGAAAGTGTACCTGGACTAGGTATATTGCAAAGTGAAAGTAAAACCAAAACAAGTAAAAGAAGTGAGAAAGACAAATATAGAAACAAAGAACAAGAATAATAAAAAAGAAAACAGTAGCAAATATGATAGATATTAATCCAATTATGTTAATAATCACTTTAAATGCCAATGATCTGACTATATCAATTAAAAGACAGATTGTCAGGGGGTGCCTGGGTGGCTCAGTTGGTTAAGTGTCCAACACTTGATTTCAGCTCAGGTCATGATCTCAGGGTCATGAGATCAAGCACCATGTAGGGCTCTGTGCTGGGCAGGTTAACTGCTTAAGATTCTTTCTCTCCTTCTTCCTCTGCCCCTCAGTCCCCACCCCACACACACACACTCTCTCTCTTTCAAAAAAAAAATTATAAAAGACAGATTGTCAGAATGGACCAAAAAAACAAGACCCAGTTGTGTTTCCTACAAGAAACTTGCTTTAAATATAAAAACATGTATAGATTAAAAGAAAGGAATGGAGAAAGATAGACCATGCTAACACAAATCAAAAGCAGAGTAGATATATTAATTTCAGACAGAACAGACTTTAGAGCAAGGATAGTTATCAGAGATGAGGAGAAGTTTCACATAACGATAAAGTGGTTAATACTCCAAGAAGATATAATAATCCATATTGTATAGACACCTAACAACAGAGTGTCAAAATACGTGAGGCAAAAACTGATAGAACTGCAAGGAGAAATACATGAATTCACTATTACCGTTGGAGACTTTAACATCCTGCTACCAGAAATGGACAGATGCAGCAGACAGAAAATCAGTAAGGACATAACTGAACTTAAAAGTACCATAGATCAACTGGATGTAATTGGCATCTATGAACTACTTCATCCCACAACAGCAGAGTTCTTCTCAAGCTCACATGGAACATTTATCAAGATAGATACATTCTAGGCCATAAAACATACCTTAACACCCTAAAAAAAAATAGAAACCATACAATGTCTGCTCTTAGATCACAATGGAAGTAGCTAGAAATACTTGGTGATCAAACAACACACTTTTTTTTTAATTCAAGTGTAATTAATGTATAGTATCACATTAGTTTCAAGTGTACGATATAATAATTCAGCAATTCTATACATTTCCCAGTGCTCATCAAGATAAGTGTACTACTAATCCCCTTTATTTATTTTACCCATCCACCTCCCCTCTGGCAACCATGAGTTTGTTCTCTATAGCTTAGAGTCTGCTTTTTTGTTTGTCTCTTTTTTTCTTTGTTTACTCATTTTGTTTCTTAAATTACACATGTGAGTGAAATAGTATGGTATCTGTCTTTCTTTGACTGACTTATTTCACGTAGCATTATACCTTGTAGGTCCATTCATATTGTTGCAAATGACAAGATTTCATTCTTCTTTAAGGCTAGGTAATATTCCACTGTGTTATATATCATATCTTCTTTACTCATCTATGGATGGACATTTGAGTTGCTTCTATATCGTGGCTTTTGTAAATAATGCTGCAAAATAGAGCACCTGGGTGGCTCAGTGGGTTAAAGCCTCTGCCTTCTGCTCAGGTCATGATCTCAGGGTCCTGGAATCGAGCCCCGCATTGGGCTCCCTGCTCAGCTGAGAGCCTGCTTCCTCTTCTCTTTCTGCCTGCCTCTCTGCCTACTTGTGATCTCTCTCTCTGTGTCAAATAAATAAATAAAATCTTTTAAAAAAATAATGCTGCAAAAACATAGGGATACATATATCTTTTAGAATTAAACAACACACTCCTAACACATGTGTCAAAGAAGAAATGCCAAGAAAAAATTTTAGATATTTTGAACTATGTGAAAATGAAAATATACAACTTTTCAAAATCTGTGGGAGTCAGAGAAGCAGTATGAGAGGGATATTTATACCATTAAATGTACATATTAGAAATGAAAGAGCTAAAATCAGTAATCTGAGCTTCTTTTTTAGGAAACTAAAAAAAAATAGCAATAAATCCAAAGTAAACAAAAGAAAAGAAATGATAAAAATTATAACAGAAACTGATGAAATTGAAAACAGGAAATGAATAAAACAAATAAAACTAAAAATGGGTTTTTGGAAGTATCTATAAAATTGATAAGCCTCTAGCAGAGTAACTAAGGGAAAAAACACAAATCACTAATATCGGAAATAAAATAAGGGTCACCCCTACAGATTTCTAGGACACTAAAAAAATAATAGAGGAACACTATAAACAACTCTATGCTCAGATTTGATAATCTAGAATAAATGGATGAAATCCTTAAAAAGATAAATTGACAACTAATTAAGAAATAGAGAAGACCTGAACAGATACTTATCTAAAGAAGATACTCAGAGGGCAAGTAAACTTTAGCAAAGGTGTTCAACATCATATGTCAACAGGGAGTTGCAAATTAAAAAAAAAATGAGATATCATTATGCACTTCTTAGAATGGTCAAATCCAAAACATTTACATCAAATGCTGGCATGGTTGTGGAGCAATAGAAATGAATCAAAACTTATGTTTTTGACACAAAAATGTGCATATGGATGTTTATAGCAGCTTTATTCATAATTGCCAGAACTTGGAAGTAACCAAGATGACACTGAAGTGCACTTCATGGGTGAACAGATAAATTAACTGGTACACCCAAACAATGGAATGTTATCAGTGCTAAAATGTTATCAGAGCTATCAAGCTATGAAAAGACTTGGAGGAAACTTAAATGCATATTACTAAGTGACAGAAGCCAATGTGAAAATGTACCTAATACATGATTCCAACTATGTGATGTTTTGGAAAAGGTAAAACTTTGGAGGCAGTAAAAAGATCAATGATTTTCAGGTTTGGTGGGGGGAAGGAGGGCTGAATAAACAGGGCACAGGATTTTTAGGGCAGGAAAACTATACTGTATGATACTGCAATGATGGATACATGCCATTAGACATTTGTCCAAGCTTCTAGACTGTACCAAGAATGAACCCTACTGGGTCATTACGATGTGTCAATATGGGTACATCAATTGTAAGAAATGTATCACTGTGGTGCAGGAAATGGCTAGTGGGCCATTTGTGTATGTGTGGGGACAGGGGGTATAAGGAATCTCTCTGTATTTTCCCCTCAGTTTTGTTGTGAACCTAAAACTGCTTTTAAAAATAAATCTCAGTAATTTTTTATTAAAAACACATCAAAGTTTTTTTGGACTACACATATTTGGCTGTTAGAAAAAAGTATGCATGGTGCTCAAAACCCTGCCTCTTGTAGATTTGATCATTAATTCACTCAACATTTTCTTTGGGTGACAATCTTTCATTCAGTAAGTTGAAACTCCTCTAACTTAATAGAAAAACTATCAATGGATTCTTTCCCCCCCAATTATTTTTACATTAGGTTGATGATTGAGTATCTAGGAGAAGCCCCAAGAATTCCCTGAGATAGATGTTAAGCCACCCAAGGATGATGTGAATAAAATCTCAGGTCTCTGCTGCAGTAAACCACATTCAAGAATACTTCAGATCTTAACATGATGTGAGGAAAGTTTTAAACAGTAGCGTAAGTCTGACCTGACCCTCTTGTCTTTTATGCCTCCCCTCCACTCATTTTAATTATGTGTTTATGAGTTAGTTGCTGTCTTAGTTGCTTTGGCTTGCTGTAACAAATGACCACTGACTAGGTCACTTATAAACAACAGAAATTTATTTCTCACAGTTTCAGTGGCTGGAAATCCTCTGAGATCAGGGAGGGGACCAGTCTGGTCAAGTTCTAGTGAGGATAATCTTCCAGGTTGCAGATGGCCAACTTCTTGCATCTGAACGTGGTAGAGAGCAGAGGGGAAGCAGCTCTCTTGTGACTCTTATAAGGGTACCAGTCTCATGCATGAAGACCATACCTCATGATCTCATCTAATCTTAATTACCTTCTAAAGGTCCCAGGCCCTACCATCTCATTGAGGGGGAGGGTTACAACATATGAATTTTGTAGAAACACAAACATTCAGTCGGCAATACTCTTCAAAAAGTAACCATCTTGTTTGCCACCGTTGTTATCCAATGTGTATTTAAGATTTAGAAAATTTTATTTTTATTGTTTTGTTTGTTGTCTTTTTTTTTAATCTTGCAATGTTAAATACATCGGTAAAAGGCACAAAAGTACTTCATATTCCTATGTAGGAAATGGGAATTAATAGAGAAATATATTGAGGAGGTATCAAAAAAAGTTTCCACAATAGCAAGAACATAGAGGATACATTAAGGGAAATGAAATCTTACTACCAAACCTGGAAACTATAAGCTCTGACCTGTATCAGAGAGCAGTTGCTTATATTTCAAGTGAGAAAGCTGTCCTTTGATGGCTATGGAAGGTACATCTTTGTACCTCAATAGGAATATGTTTCAGCAGGAAGATTCGAACAGGTTGGTGCTTAGATTTGAATAACAATTTATCTTCCGCCAGTTCACTGGAGGGAACTATGGTTCTCAAATTTTAATGTGCATTAGAATAGCCTAGAGGGCTTATTAAAATCAGATTTCTAGCCCCCAAACAGAGCCTGATTCAGTAGGTCTAGGGTGGGGGCCTTGCTTTTCTAGCAAGTTTCCAGGGGACGCTGATACTCCTAATCAAAAGAACATATATTGAGAACCAGTGGATTTGAATATACTACTGGTTGAATGTACATGATCCTTAGAATGTACTAACTTGTTATTTTTGACACTAACAGAGACCATCTTTCCCACTTTATATAAACAGCTCTTCGGTTATGAATTGATTTTTTAAAATTTTAATGAGCTTGTCCTATAAGGCGGTAAGTTTTGTAACAAGAAGAAATATACCAGAGGAGCCCTGAATTTGAAGTAAGGAAGTTTGAGTCTCGGCTTTTTCACTTTTCTGTGTTCCGAGCTTGGGCTGATCAATTACTATCAGAGGCTCGCTTTCTTTCTCTTTAAAATGGGAATGATACCAGGCTCCCATAGCTGTTTTTGAGTGTTAAATGGGATGAGGCTATGTGAAAGTGTCTTGTAAAGACCAAAGTACTCTACAAATGTAACAGTTTATTATTATTGATCTTATTATTGATTTGAGAATGACTTCCCACCTTCAAAACTCATCACAGTGGGTGAGTTTTGTTGACTGACTACAGTAAGCAATCAATAAATATTTATAGACTAATTGATAAATAAGACAGATTCAGATGCTGATATCTTACAATATATAGACAGACTGAGAGAACTCTACTATTCACTTATAACAACAGACTAAGGGAAATTGATTGAATACAGTTGAACAAGTATTTACTAAGTGCTTCTTCTGTATCAGGTTCCATGATTAACCATTCTCTGTTCATATTTTAAGTTATTTCAAATACCAAACACCAAATGAATTCCCCATTTGAGAATCAATTACTTCTTTGAAAACAGGCCCAACAGAACCAAGAATTTAGCCCAGGTTACTCTGCTCTGAATTTGAATCTTTTCAGTATAAATCCTCATACATCGTACTAGATAAATCCTCATACATCGTACTAGCATAGTTAAATTTCTATCTCTAGCTTGGTGATCTAAACAAAGGATGTTAAGTGAAAAAAAAATTTACAGAGCAATATAAACTTAGTATGATCTCATCTCTACATATTTTTTAAATCCATTATACATGGCATTTCTGAAGAAATGGAAAACAGAAATGATACATACCAATTAATGAAAGTTACCTTGGAGAGGAGGAATGGAGGGGAAATTTTACATTTTACTTTGTACATTTTTATAGCAATACTCATTTATATAAGAATATTGTACTGAGAACAATTAAAAGTAAATGGTAATTAAAAAAAATATATATCTATATATGTATCAGTACACCTACAGGGAGCTCCTGTTTGGGAAGCAGTATGCTTCGCACATGATGGGTTTGTATTTCCCTTCAAAAATATCGACCCATGAATGAATCATTAGGCTTCCTGTCCTTGCTAAAATAGAATCCCAATCCAGTTCCCCTAACAGGTTATTTTTCCGTCAGCACTAACTCACGTGGTTCCTGTGCTTTGTGTCAAAATGTACCACTGCTGAGCACTGGGCTTCCCTTTGAGTGGTCAGTGAGAGTGATGTCTAATCAAGAACAACTTTCTCTGCAGGATTCCTTCCTGTAATTTACTTCCCACTGATTCTCAGGGAGGTGATTCCGCAGTACAAATACATTCTCTGTTTAATCAGTTCCCTTGATTTCTTTCTGAAATCCATAAGAAGATAGCATTGCAATAACACCATCTCTCTGGGGTGGCTTTAGACACTTCTGGCATTTTGTCAACAAGATTTCTCTGAGCAGAACCCTGCACTAGGCACTAGAGCTGAGTAGAGAAGAGCAATGAAGTAGAAAATGGCACTCTGTCTCCATGCCTAGAACATGAAACCAGGAGAAAGGAGTGAGAGATCTGCGCCTAAGAAAAGAGACCAGTATAGGGTGGAAGGCAGCTGTAAAAAGGAGCAGAAGAATTAAGGAAGGTGAAGGAAAGGAAAAGTAACTGGGTCCCATTTTGTAGCAAAAAGAAATTTTTAAACATTTGAAGATCAATGAACCTAACTTTGAAATTTAAATCATAATGTTAAATTGAAAAGATGGCAAAAGTTTCTAAAGCCACTGTAGATATAAGATGTTAATTACCCAGAGAAAACTTAAGTAGAGCTTGCTTCCATGATGCTCTCGTCCAGCCCAGGGCTGCCTCAGCTAATGATCATATTCTACCATCATGGTCCATTTGAATGTCTGTCTCCACTGTGGAACATAAACTGTTCAATGGCAAAAATTCAGCTCTTCATCTCAATTTTGCAACAATGGCTGTATTGCCCAGACTTCATAAATATGTTGAGTAAATACATCAGAATCTATGTTGGATTTTTTTGAAAAGTTAATTCCTGAAACAATCTTAAGCTGAAAGGTATTCACAGTTCTTATAGAAAAATCTTGGATGCTACCGTGTTAGACCCTGCATTTTTCAGTTGTTATCATTTAGAATTCTGCATATCCTATTCCCACAATTTCATTCATTCTTTTCCTTTATGTGGAATCTTAATATAGCCCTTCCTTTCTTTTCATTTTGCCTTAGATTGACTTCCAAACCCATCTTCTTACTCATAAAAATGTGCTTCTGAACTGTCAGTGTAATACAACTTGCTGGTCCTTTTATTTTGTTCTACTTTATTTTAAAGCAAAATAAAATGAAATTGAAGGAAACTTGTCAAGGTAGCTGTTGAGAATGGAACTCTGAAAGAAGATTGCTGCCAACAGTTTTTTTTTTCTGAGCTAGAGAAAATCACTATGATTTTGTTTTCCTTTGTATGACTCCTTTTCTACACATTGCTTATCTCTGTGGCAAGTAATAAAAAGAAGGGAGAGGCCATTTTAGGATGAACCTGGTTGCTTGCAGGTGATTCCAGCCACAGAGGAATTCTAGACCCACCCGCCCACAATAGAAAGAAGTAAAGAAACCAGAAGACTAGGAAGAGACAAGGAAAGAACAACTGAAGGTCATGCCAGGCAAGAGATCAGGCCTAATAAGCAAATGCCAGATGGAAGTCCAATTAATTCAGAATGGAATCTGGGGCAAGAGGAGAAAAGCTGTTAGAGTAAATGAATTAATTTCATAGAGAATTATAATGCCACACAGAGCCAAGTTGACAATCTCAATGTCAAACTGCAATCAATATTCAAGCTTAAATCACACCTGGTGGAAATCTTTCTTGACAACCCCAGAGTGTTTTTCTGAACTCCTTTAGTTCTCAGGGTATGCATCTCCCATTAGAGAGCCACCAATTTTTACTTTGCGTTCTGATAACTTTTTATGTGTGGTTTGTGATCTCTTCTGCTGGCTTATAAATTTCTTTCTTGAAATATCTACATTGTTTATCTATTACATCATAAATATAAAATTATAATGATAGTAATTTTTCTGATATGACCAGATGATGATATCAAAAGTTTTCATATGAATAATATTGTTAGGCCATCTCAAGTCAAGTTCAAAAGCTAAAACCTCTATCCTCTAGTACGTTGCACACTGAACAAAAGTGGTAAGAACTGATGCAATGTCATTGTTACATGGAAGATGTTCATAATAAATATGTTGTCAATGAACCCTAGACCCTGAAATCACTCTTCTAGTTTTTTCACACCTATTTTTCAGAGAAAGTGAGAGTGCCCATGTGTGTCACTGGGTTAGGGGGGCAGAGGGAGACGGAGGGAGAGAATCTTAAGCAGGCTCCCAGCCCATCATGGAGCCCAATGCAGGGCTCAATCTTACCACCCTGAGATCATGATTTGAGTTAAAATCAGGAGTTGGATGCCTAACCAACTGAACCACCCAGGAGCCCCAATTCCTTCATACTCTTAATAATACTTGAAGTTACTGTATCTTCTTTTTTACTGTCTCCCCCCACACACACACACTAAACTATAAGCTTTGTATGTGCAAGGAGCATCTCTGTCTTACTCACTGTCAAATCTTGAGGGCCTAGAGAAGTAGTACTTAAAACATATTCAATAAATACCTATTAAATTGAAAAAGTGTTATTGGTTCTGGCTGTACAATAGGAATTATGACCCTAGTAGAAGAAATTAGGCAAGAGCCTGATTGACACAGAAAGATATCAAATAATGTAAAAGTAAATAAGCTATAGACCTATATACAAAAAAACAGAAATACTTTTAGAAAGAGCATAATACAGCTTCTCAAAGGCCAACATGAAGAGTCTAGCTCACTTTTTCCCCAGTCTTCATAGAATTCCTCTCAGTTTCATGGTTTTTATTGTGTTTTATGCCTACCACCATGGATGTTTAAAATCGTCTTTACAATTAGGTTATATATTAAGTTGCGCTACTCACACTATTATCCATAAGAGAGCATTTGTCTTGCTTTTTGAAGTCCATCTTTCCATGTTATCTCCTTGACTAATGCACATTTTAGGAGTAACTCACAAAGGACATTTCACTCACATGCTGGCTTCCCTACTCACGTCAAGCATAAGAGTGGTGAGTCAGTGGGGCCACACTGGAGATCAATATGGCACCATTTGGTTTAGATGGAGAAAGTCATGTCCTAAGCATTGGGAAACCAACCTGTGCATGTGGAGGCATATAAAAGAAAGTCTTTACAGCCTTGTCAATAAAAGACAAATTAGAAACAACCTAAAGTTTCATTACCTTGAAAATGGATGAATACAGGCGCCTGGGTGGCTCAGTGGGTTAAAGACTCTGCTTTCGGCTCAGGTCATGATCTCAGGGTCCCGGGATCAAGGCCTGCATCGGGCTCCCTGCTCAGCGGGGAGCCTGCTTCCCTCTCTCTCTCTCTCTGCCTGCCTCTCTGCCTACTTGTAATCTCTCTCCCTCTGTGAAATAAATAAATAAATAATCTTTTTTAAAAAATGGATGAATACATCGTGATACAGTCACACAAGGGAGTATTTCACAGCAGTCAAAACAAATTAATTATATCTATATCTCTTAACATGGATGAATCTAAAAACATAATGTTCAGTAAAAAAAAAAAAGGATATAACCTGCTTTACAAAATATAGGAAATCTTATCCACCAACTTCTTGGAAGAGAGGATTCTTCAATGAGTTAGGCAGCCATTTATCAGATGGGAACTTGCCCCGAAGCACCATATTTTTACTTAAGACAAACAACAACAAAAACCCTCCCAGGAATTGCTATTGACACTGTCTCCACCAATCTGTTACCCTTGTTTTCCTTTAGGGAACAGAAAACTAGGCATCTTTTCATTAGAGTTTTTCTTCCTTAAGTAATATAGAAAGCAAGGTAAGAACAGAGAGAGGCATAGAAAATAAGAGAAACAGAGAGTAAAAGGCAGAGAGGTTAAGAAAATAAAAATCTCCAATCAGAATCAAGTCTGTCACTGAGAAAATGTTGATAATTATTTTTATTAAGGGAAAACACAGAAGCTTTTATTCTGCGCGTTCCTGGTTAATTATTCAACTCTGCACTTCCCTCTGCTTATCCTGAAACAGTACTAAAAGATAAGAACTAATTCTGATGAGTTGGTTAACCACCATTAATGTTCCCGATAATTGACTATTTAGGTGTGACACTTTATTTGAAAAGGAAAAGAGAATCTCTTTCTGGAACAAAGAAGTGTTTCTCAGGATTTTCAATGTTTTTAAAATAAATACATAGAATTTGAATAATTTAAGACCTTCAGTGTCAGGCTTTGAAAAACTTAAAAGCATAAGTAAAAATACTTGTGGGTAGCCTACAAACAGTTTCCTCTGAAGTGGGATTATTAATTATTGAACTTGTCTGTACCAGATTAGTTATTTTGAGTTGTTTTGACTCAATTTTGCAGCCACATTCTCTGTGATGATATTTAGTTCCCTTTCAACTCTATTTTACAATCACCTTGCTTCAATTTCATGAAGTTCAGATTTATCCTAAGCAATTTAGAGGACATTTGCACATACTCAGTTCCCTAATGCAGCAGTCATCCTGTCTCCTGGCTCATTTCATTACAAAGGAACAGATGTGATGGGAAAGGTGATGGGGGGCGGGGAGCAGTGGAGGAGGAGGCAGGGCGATCGAGTCTCTTTAAATTTCATATTTCAAATGGAAGGTAGCACACTTGATTTTTTGCATTAAAACAAAGGGGTATATTTACAATAGCACCGTAACATTTAGGCTGAGAATGACAACAGAGCGCATCAAACAGGTTCTCCAAATTATTTCCTCATTTTGGTAAATCAAAGGCCTTTAGAAGGTAATCTTTTAACCCGACTTTCATTGCAATGAGCCTCTTTGACTGATGGTATTCAGCACCACTAGAAAATGTGAGGTGTGGCAAACTTTTTCTATGTAGAAACAGCTGATTCCATTACCAGAGAAGTCCTACTGCCCTAAAAGTCTTCCTTACATCACGCTTCAACTGTTTCCATGTAGTTTATACCCTTTATTTTCAATCTGCTCTTAGAAACAACCTAGTTCAAAACTCTTACTTCCAAGGGCTTGACAGCCCTCAAACTAACTCAAGACAAGTTTCTGTTCTCTCTCTAATCTTCCCTACTTTAGGATATTTATGGTTAACTTTTGTCAACATCTACTCCTGGGACACAATATATAGAACCCCCATTACCTTGATCACCCACTCTTCGGATCACTTTTGTCTAACATTCAGCATAGTGGTGAAAATTCCCAAGTTTTAGAGTCAGAGAGCTTGTTTGAAATCTCAGCCTCTCTGTATCTTCGCTATGGGACTGCATAGGATAATGTCTGTTGGGTTAGCACTCCTTCGTTGAACTTCCTCTTCCAATTACCAGTAGCAACCCCATTTTTTCCCAGCCTGGAACATCCTAAGACTCTAGAAACCTGCTTTGCCTGGAATAAAAAGTACCTAGGAATTTACATCCCCCTAGGGTGTGCCTCCACAAATTAATACTCAGTGAGGAAGCATGAAAGATTGAGTTCCTTTGCTTCAGACTTGGGTAACATTGAGGCTTACATCACACTCTGGAGCTCCCCTGTGCTCATAGGCTAAAGTCACCTCTGAGACTTTGTCAAGTTTCTTCCTTCCTGGATCTCTCCCCTTCCCTGCTCTGCTTCTCCCACTTACCCATTGGTTTCTCCTGGAAGTACTTTCTTAGTAAACCACTTGCCCTAGAAATCATATTATCTCTGGTTCTGCTCCAGGGAAACCTAGCCGAAGATGAGAAATTACTGTAATCTCTAAACTCATTTTCTATAAATGGAAGTGGGATCAAAATTGCACCAAACTTCTGGAATTAATGTAAGGATCAAATGCGAAAAGCAAATAGCATGATATAGTTTCTGGCGTGATACAAATGCCCAAAGGTAACTTATTGTCAGATTCGCTGGGCCAAGAATTGAATGTGACATTCAAGCTGCAGAAAATTCGGGATAATAGATAATCCAGTTTTCGCTAATGAAGCCAAAGAGTGCTGGCTTTCCTTGAGAGGGGATGACACTGATGGCTACCATGGAATCAGAGCTCACTGCAAAGCGCACTGCTTGGGACTTGCGCACCGCGCCCACGAACTGCTCAGCAGCCTTTGCTGCTTTCTTTTCTCTTGGCCCTGATTAGCAGTGAGCCAGAAAGCCCTGATCACCAGCAGCACTATTTTGAGGTCGTCTCTGGGGCACCTAGAGGAAGGATGTTTCCAATATGAAACAGAGCAAGTCAAAATCTAGAATACTTGTCCCGAATGTTCATTTCAAAGAGCTCTCCAAAAGATTAAATGTGATATAAATCTACATGCCAAAAAAGTCTAGGAAAACTGAGGCTTTCTGGTCTTTGTTTGGCACATCAGCCAGCATATTTGAGAGGTAGAACACTGTGCAACCAATTATGAGATGAGATTGGTATTTGAGGGTTGCATTCACCCAGCTGCAGAGCTCAATCAGGGTTATATGCACAGCTGAAGGAAACTGGGCAACCGTTTTAATTAATTGGCAATTTTGAGCCTCTCATGCTGAAGCTACCTTAACGAGGGAAAAAGAAATGATATGGGAAGGCAATACAATTTGTATTTCCAAATACAGATTTCCAACTCTGAGCTTTTAAGCAGCAACCTATCATTCACACAGTGATTATATGCTAAATATTTTCTAGTTATAAAAATCTTAAATAAATGAAAATCAACTTAGAATTTTGAGTTCATGAAAAGCTTTTAGGCTTCTAAAAAAAGAATTAACTGGATTCTAATATTGTGTTGCACTTGAGTAACAACTACAACTATTCTATTTATTTGCATAATATGCCTACGATGATTGCTAAAATGGAAAGAGTGCTTTATGATTTATAAAGTCCTATTATACACTATTATCTCATTTAGCCCTCAGAACAAAGATAGAGTAGAGAAAAAATATTACCCTCAACCCTGTTAGAGAAAAAGACAATAAAGACTTGAATATTTTTAGTGGTGATGTGAATCTACTAACTCATATATTGTTTTTCCAAATTGCATTGTCAGCTAACCTCACATCAATTTATCTATCTATCTGTTTATTTATTTTGAGAGGAGGGGGCAGAGAGAGAGAGAGACAGAGAAAGAGAGAGAGAGAATCTTAAGCAGGCTCCAGCCCAGCTTGGAGCCCAATGAGGGTCTTGGTCTCATGACTCTCAGATCATGACCTGAGATGAAATCAATAGTCCCACCTTCACCAACTGAACATCCCAGGTGCCCCACATCAACTTATCTTGTAATCTTGCTGATTTTTCTAACCCAGAAAAAGAGATTATATTTTATAATGATCTAAATATCAAGGGAAATGAACCCACTTATAAAGTATCATCCAGTTCAATTCTTACTTAGTGGTAAAAATAATCATCTTTCCTTCAATCCTGACACAACTGGAATCCCAGCTTCCACCTTGCTTCTCCTGTTAGACAATGTGTGTTGGAGTCATGTCACTATCACCCTCTTGATACGCAAAGCCTAATTTTTGTGTGGTAATATGTTTCCTAGATAATAAATGAGTTTGCTTGGGAATGCACAAGTTACAAGAGAATTATCATGCTTGAGTATTGCTTGGGAAAAGTTTACAATCTTGTGGAACATAGAAAGATACACACAGGGACATAGCAAAAACATGCAAAACTCGGTAACACTAGACACAGATTTAGTGAGGCTTCAATCAACAGAGAGCCACAGTGTTAGAGATGGTCCAGGCAGCTGCAGGTGACACAACGGCTGCATAGCTATCTCTGATCACATGCATTACCAGTTTTGTACTCACAGGCTCTGTGTGCCTACATTCCCAGCAGCCAGCACCCAGGTGTCTCCATCAGAGAGAAGCTGTGAATACTTGTGCATCTCTGCCCCTCCACATCAACCAGGCCCAGACTAATCAATGTACCTGGACGAGACAGTTCAGAGATGTCAAACACTGTCTCCAAAGCTCCCCTGCAAGGTGGAGCCCAAGTGACGTTCTATGGGACTCAACTCCATATGGCGGCCATGCTTGTTCCCTTCTCACCCTGGATCCCACTTCCTCCTCACCTGCCTACTTTTTCCTGTACCATCTTAATAAATCACTTTCACACAAATCCTCTTTTCTTTATTTACTTTAGGAAAGTTCACTCTAAGCCAGAGAAGTCTGAAACCTATCTGGGCCTTAAATATGCTTTAGATTTGAGTGGTATGTTGAAAGTTTCCTTTTCTGGAGGGAGACTGTTGTGAGCAAAGGCTTGGGGAGGTAGCGCTTTGTATTGTTTATGTAGGTTGGGGTGGGGGAGGGGGGGTGGGAGTGGTGCAAGAAGTCTTTCTGATGGCTAACTCAGGTGTGGTAAAGCCAGGAGGCATAATTTTGGGTAGATAGGATAATAGGGCAGAATAAGATCAAATAAGTCCTAAAGGGGGAAAGAGGGGAAACCATTTTAAATCCTAAGCAGAACATGAAGAAAGCTGGCTTTTCTAATTGCATTTTCTAAAACGTGGTGCAGAGCTCCAGTTTCTGTACATGTCCTGTGGGGGAAAAAAAAAAGGTTCTGGTCAAATAATGTTTGAAAACACCTTATACATCTAGCTCATTAATGGTTACCAAATGACCATAAGCCTATGAAAGCTGGGGTCAAGGATTAGTTTTGAGTTTTCTTTTAATATCTAATTTTTCCCAGATCGAGAACTACACTCTAGTGTAGTGCTATACAAAGCGTGACCCGCTGCTGGTAAAGAATCCTCCTGTGCTTTATCAAGCATTCCTAAACATGCTTGCCCACCGAACACTGTGGGGAAGTCATTCTCACTAATATAGTATAGAACTGGTTTTCCCATAAACCTACTTTAGGAAATTCTGTTTTTAGGAAGCTCAGTGAAAGCAGCAGAGACTGGATGGAGGCCAAAAGCTTTGATAGGGGCAAGACTGGACTTGTGGCCAGAGAAATGTAAAATAAACTGAGAATTGGAGATATCTAAAAAAGTCACTGGATATTGCAAATGGAGAGATGGAAAGACTAAAAGAACCTGAATTTTCCAGCCCCACCAAAGTGGTGTGACACAAATGGGTCAGTGTCGTAGTAGACATTCTCTCAGATTTCTGAGATATTTAATGGAAATAGAGATATATCTAATAGAGATATAATGGGAAATAAGAAATTGGACAGCATCTTGAGATGAAAAAAATTTTTAATTAAAAACTGAATGAGGGCGCCTGGGTGGCTCAGTGGGTTAAAGCCACTGCCTTCGGCTCAGGTCATGATCCCAGGGTCCTGGGATCGAGGCCCACATCGGGCTCTCTGCTCAGCGGGGAGCCTGCTTCCTCCTCTCTCCTCTCTCTCTGCCTGCCTCTCTGCCTACTTGTAATCTCTCTCTCTGTGTCAAATGAATAAATAAAATCTTTAAAAAATTAAAAAACAAAAAACAAAAAAAACTGAATGAGTCAGTCCAACCTGGCTATATTATCCAGCATGATTTTAGTAATATTAAAAGGTAGTTTTATTGAATTTAAACATTAAAACCTGATTATTTTTAAAAGTTTGTCTGTAGGGCGCCTGGGTGGCTCAGTGGGTTAAAGCCTCTGCTTTTGGCTCAGGTCATGATCTCAGTGTCCTGGGATCGAGGCCCGCATCGGGCTCTCTGCTCAGCGGGGAGCCTGCTTCCTCCTCTCCCTGTCTCTCTGCCTGCCTCTCTGCCTACTTGTAATCTCTCTCTCTGTGTCAAATAAATAAATAAAATCTTTAAATAAAAAAAATAGTTTGTCTGTAGTTTCAGTTAAGCTCAAGTAACATAAGGATAGATTTTGATATTCTTTTCTGGGTAGGCTGGGCAGGGTTTTTTCCCATTTTCATGCACCGATAAAACAGCTGGAGATTTGGTTAAAATGCAGATTTCAATCTAACAGGTCTGCGTAAGGACTGAGATTTTGCATTTCCAACAAGCTCCCACGTGGTATAAGGTTGTGGTCCAAGGAACACACTCTGAGGAGCAAGAGGATCAAAGATGAAGTCCAGGGTAAAATATAAATGCAGAGACCCTAAATTAGAATTACAGTAGAAATTATTTCTACTCTGTCAAGTATTTACTGTATTCTTTCAGTGTTCCATTTGTTCATTTAGTTTACTAATTTTGTAAAATGGTGTTCATTGCCAACCGAGGATATTAGAGAAGAATGAATGATAAGGAGAAAAGATGTGGGTAAAGGAAATTCAAATGAGATATAAAAACTGTGGGAAGCTCAAGGGAAGACTAATGGTATACTTTCAGAATGAGAGTTCAGTACAGGTGGGAGGTTCCCATGGCTAATTTACAAGTTATGCAGGGGAAAAGGAAAGTTTTATCAAGATATATTTTTAACATTTTTTTTTATTCTGAGTTCTTCTTTTTACTGTTAATTGTATACATGCTGTGGGCTGAGAAATATGAAAAAGATTTCCTTTTAATAGCAATGTTACCTAAAGCCAACCACACCAGTTTTTAACAGAATCTTTCTGCTCTATTATCTTTCGTTATTTCAATAAACTTTATTCTCCGAGGAAGTTTCCAACAGCACTTCCTCCATTTTTGTGTCAGTACCGTCTCGATTCTAAAAGCATAAGCTTGTCTAAGAAAAAAGAGAGAAAAAAAAACATTCTTGTAATCATTTATATTCAGAATACAATGGCAAAAGAGAAATAGTGGTTTTTGTTGATTTTCAGATAGGTCTTTGTTACTCTGTGGAAACAAAAGCAAAGGGATTTAAATAATAAACCTTTGAAATCCTGGGGTTTCTGAAATAGCAATGATGAAAACATAAACTCTACCCTTTCGTTTTTCATCTGATGGTCCTACTGACCATATCTGAATATTTTAACTCAGAGGTCCACCTTAAAATTAATAAGAGAGTAATAAAAATAATTGTTCATTTTAAAATCCTCATGTCATGACAGGATGTTATACATAAAACAAGTTCTCATTTTACTTTTAAAATATGACTATACCTTTATTAGATATGCAATGTATTTTTCAGAAGATTTATAGGTAAACTTTGTATTATATTATTAGCCAGCCATAGCTTCCTCTATGGATTAAAGAATTAAAATGTTAATGGGAAATTCATGGCTCAGGAATTAGAAAGCTTCCTTTTCCCTCTGAATGACTAAGTATATATTTGGCTCTTTTCAATATCATGACCCCAAAAATTCATTAGATTTACATTAACAAAGTGAGCAGTGTATATTAATTTTCTCAGTCTAGAAAGAAGGTAAGAAAACTAACAACTCGTGAGTGTCTTTAGTGTCCTAAGCACTATCGAAGGTGCTTTCATTTAGTCATCTCCTAAAATGTAGCCGAAATGTAGGTCTGTAAATTAAAAAGAGAAAATTACAGACTACCTCCAAATAATCAGAGTAAACCACCCATAAGAAAAAATTCTAGTTAAGGAATATAATTTATTGTGACAGTAAATAAATTCTGTGCCCCTCATGTGCAACTTCACAATTGACTAGAGACCCAAAATACTGACAAGGAAGTGCACAGAGAACGGGGTTCCACCAGCTTCCCCCCTTTCGGACTAGACCCTTGACAATGGATCTGCGAACTTGTGGTTAACTGAAACCCTCATTTCTTTCTCAGAGACCACTGAATTTTATGCTTGCATTTCTTATATCCAAAGGCAAAAGAAGACACAGAACTCTTCCTTAGCTGGAATGTTTTAATACTTGACTTGAGTTTGCAAACCTATGTATTAATAAACAGTTGATGTCAGAGCAGTTCAATCTTTAAGAATTGAGTTAATAGAGGAAGTAATTCCTATGGAAAAATTTTAAAGTAGAGAGAGTTACCCAACCATTATGAAAATACATGGGAAATCGGGTATGAGAGTACTCGAACAAAAGTTAAACAGATAAAGCAAATAAAAGAAAAGAGAATTTAAAAATTATATCCAGAATTGCACGAGTCAAAAATTTTATGGCCAAGAATCAGTTTACACAAATTTTTCTGTTGCTTTCCATTGGGGATCATTACCGGAACAAGAAGAAGAAGAAGAAGAAGTCTTTAGGAGAATTTTTGAGCAAAATTCCTTCATACTACCTTACTTCAGTCTTGAGCACTTATAGTTTTGTTTTGTTTGGTTTATTAGCAAATTTACGTTGACATGGTTAAATTTCCATTTTACCAGAAAATATACATGCCAAAATGAGCTTGAAGTTTTTCTTTTTTTTTCTTTTTTTTTTCAGATTTTATTTATTTATTTGACAGAGAGAGATACAGTGAGAGAGGGAACACCAGCAAGGGGAATGGGAGAGGGAGAAGCAGGTTTCCCACTGAGCAGGGAGCCTGATGCGGGGGTTGGAAACCAGAACCCTGGGATCATGACCTGAGCCAAAGGCAGACGCCCAGGGACTGAGCCACCCAGGCGCCGCATGAAGTTTTTCATAATATATTGTTTACTACAACTGTAGATGGAAGAGAAAGAACATATTTGTACTTATGTTAGATTTTTTTCCTTTTGTGATTAGATTTTTTAAATTTACTTTTTTAAAAGATTTTATTTTTATTATATTTTTTGAGAGAGAAAGAGGTTGAGAGAGAGCATGAGAGGGGAGAAGATCAGAGGAAGAAGCAGACTCTGCACGGAGCTGGGAGCCAGATGCAGGCCTCAATCCTGGGACTCCAGGATCATGATGTGAGCCAAAGGCAGTTGCTTAACCAACTGAGCCACCCAGTCACCCAGATTTTTAAATTTCCTTAAACTGTCTTTTAAACTGGGATTTATTCTTTTTTCTGTGAAATATTACCTTATCCTCTACTAAATTGCTTTTTTGGGGTCTCATTTTAATGGCTAAAGTTACCTTTCATTTATTTCAGATACAAAATTTCAAACTGCTGCCAAAATTTGTTTTATGAAAGATGATATTTTCTAGCAATTCTAGAAAATACATTGAAATTTTGAATGTATACAACAAGTACAATGTCCATAATTATTACCTATGATTAGGGAAGAAGGACTGAAATAATAATACAGGAGTGTCATCAATATACAACAGGAGGTCCTAACATTCACCTGATGCTTATAATTTCATTTAATACTCATCACAACTCTATGAGATGGGTTCTACTGTTACTATTCCATGTAACCAATGAAAAAATTATTTTAGTTCATTTTTAAGAAAAATATTTCTTGTAAAAATTATACATCCTTTCTATGTGAAAAGAAAATCAAGCAGTTTATAAAAGGGCAAAGAAGAGGGCAAAATATCTCCAAAAACTCATCACACAAGAAAAAAAAGTTATTAGTTTTGCTGAAAAATACTTCAGATGTGTCTTTTTGCATGTGTATGAATATGAGGGCATTTCTATCTATTATGACCACACAGACCGACAGTTAAACAATAAGAAGACAGACAGATGAACAGATAACAGAGATTAATATATAGAGTGGTGATAAATAACAGATAGATAGAAATACAGCTAATGGCTTGAAAAGCAATTTGTTTTTCTTTCTTCTCTTTTCACGTACATGATCAACCAAAAGCATCAGTGTATGATAGAGGTAGGTGGTAAGATTAGGATGCCTGAAAAAATGCAAAGAGAAAGGTCGTATTCAATCCTGGTATTCAAAACAGGATTTGAAGAAGACTGTAGGCTCGAAAGTCATACATCATGAAAGGGAAAAAGAATATTTTATATTCTTTTATCTTTCCTTTAGTATGTCAAGAGCCAATCTTCAAGGCGTAGCCCATGAAGTCTTCAAGATGTGACTTCCATACAGGAAGAAGCCCTAGGTCACCTGCATTTTGCCAACTGCGGTGGTCAGTTCTCAGTTAGCCTCTGACATAAAAGGTAAAAGATGGGCTCTTCCTCCGCCGCCTCCTACAGTGGCGAACAAGGGGTCAGCGGGCTGGGGCAGGCCAAGTTGAAGGCAGGTGGCCGCGGAGCCCTGGCTGGGCAATGGTGCAGGCCTTGTCCATGGATGAGTCTGCTGATCACTATGCACAGTCCGGCCACCTGATCGACCGACCTCCTGGAGCAGCTGCGCTGGCTTGGGGTTCGTTACTGGAAGCTGGATGCTGACAAATAGAATGACCCAGGATTAGAAGAGATCTGAAAAGAGAGAAACTACTCCTGGACAGATATGACAACCGTATGCAAGAATAAACACCCACGTTATGAAGAAAAGACTAAGATGCTCAGTAAGGAGCATTTACACCTGGATGGCGATGCGCTCAGTCTTGGCCGACAGTGGGTTCTTTGATGTGGGAGATAAAGAGGACAAATGGATCCGCATTTTCATGGAATGAGAGGTTACAATAACTCTCCCTCCAGGGATTTATCACCACTTCACCCGGATGGAAAGAACTGCATGGAGGCCACATAGCTGTTTGTGGGAGAACCTGCGTGGACGGCGAACAACCAGCCAGCTGACCATTTCAAGCTCAGGGTAGCAGTGCTCCCAGGATCTAGCTCACCCTTTGTCCTTGTGAATATCCTGAACGTGATCACAGCAGAGAGCCTGTCCTTTCTCCTTGCTTTTATGTTGTAGACCGGGGCTAGGAGAGCTATCCTTTGCAAGATTATTCGATCAGGGTGTGTTTTAATGAAAGCAGCTTTATTATAAAAGTGATTTTTACATGGAAGCAGCTGTGGGAATGTGGACAAATCATATTCATTCGAACTAATTCAAGATCAGCGTTCAGCAACCCTGTGTTAGCACATGCCTTCCACTTGAACCTGAATGAGAGTCGTCTCTCCAAATGTGAGCCCCGAGCTGCTCCTTCCGGACTTGTTTCTTCAACTGTAAGCAGATGTCAGTCAATGACATGTCTGCATTGTAAGAAGACATCATAGTAGATGACAAGACTGGCCAGATAAAAGACACTTTTCTGCCAAAACTGGGTAGGGAGTGCTGTGGGGAGCACAGTCTCATATTAGCGGGGGAGTGGGGGAAACTTGGAATGGCTATGCCACTTTCTTCTTCAAAATAAGGTAGCTGCCTTAATTTTATACTCTTGGCGTGGAGTCCTTAAATTCAGGTATATATGGTTCATTAAAATCTCCCCGTTTAGATCCAAAGGGAGGGGGTGGTAAAAGGTGCCTAACTACATCATAAGTTTATAATTGTAATTACCTCACTTGTACGGAGTTCTTTTTTTTAATTTCTTGGAAATTGTTTTCATTTTTGTTATCATGTGTATTTTACCCTGTGTTTTTACATAATCCATGCTGTCTTTTAAAGTATTTGTGTTTATATTATACGACACGTATTATTACTTACTCTTTTTACTAGTTAACATTGTAACATTGTAATGTTAATAATAGTTTAAATAATAGTGATGATTGCTTGGTTAATAATGCTTTGGGTCAACATAGAACTTTTAACTTTTCAAAACATTTATAAATGCTTTTTCACAAAAGGGCTTAACTAGAAATATAATAAATTTTTAAAAAGTGAATTCCCATCTAATGGAAACATAAATGAGTCACAAAGAGTGAGAATGACTTTCCTCAGGTCATACTGCTGGTAGCTGGCTGGCAGCTAAGAACAAATTGGATCAGTTCCCCAAATCCTCAGACTAGTACTATTTTCATTAAACATCCCTTTGAAGTTATCTCTAGACAAATTTCTTCACTTTAGGATCTAGGTAGAAAAGATCACTTAAGCTATCCGCATGGCAAGATCTATCAGAGCCAGGAGTAGTACTGTGGTTCTCCTAGTCTTTGTCATTGGTAAATCTTGCCCATTCTTTAATTTTCTTCTGTTTAAGCCCCCACACTGATCTGACCTGGAAATACAAGGACATTTTCCGGTTACTGTGGCTTTGGGATAATCTGTCTCTGCCAAGTTGGTCACTGCTCAGGCAGTCAATCCATCATAACTTTGTCCAAAAACATGGAAGAAAAATCAATGTATTTGAATATTTTTAAGTGAGTAAGGGCATCCTTTTTTAAAATATTCTTTCTAAGCTGAGAATTAAAATGCAAAACAGTGAGTAGAAGTTGAAGTTTAGATACGAAGAAATAGTTTAGGAGTCCATAAGCCCTGATTTCATCAGATACTGACTCACTGACTCACTTCATACTTGAAACAAGGATTTTGTTCTTAAAGTCTCTATTCTTTTAGTTTGTCTATAAGATTAAAAAGAAAAATGAGAAGAATGGAAAAAGCTCACATATTAAATAAAAAATTCAGACTAAAAATTCAAAACTACGTAAAATGAAAACATTTTATAACATCTCAGAACTTAAGTTCAAACCACTACAAGATCTGATTTATAGATTCTGTCTTTGCTCAACATATTTAATCATATATGTACTCAAACTAATCACACGTTCTGAAACAGAATCAATGAAAAGTAAAACATGAATTCAGAAGCTCAAAAAAATCCCTGATCGACTTATTCTCATAAAAAAATAAAATCCTTGAAATATTCCTTGCCCAACAAATGCCTACGAAACAATAGGAGACACTTAAAGGAGGAAGTTTAGTGTCAAACTAACAAAGAAGAAATGAAAAAAACCTGTTGTAACTGTAGAGTGTGCTCCTTCATCATTGTAGCACATTATAAACTTTAAAACAGTGTTCAGGCTGGTTTTATATATATATTACTCTTGACCCTATCTCATGTTTTGTTGCATTTGAAAATGCTTTTCTACTTTAAACTTCTAAATATCAGGCTGAGGAAGCCTGGCTTAAGAGCACTTATTAAGAGCATTTCACACCTATTTTATTAAATTTAAACTGCACTGAAATCATTGGAGTGTCTCAGCTAGGTTTCCCTTGAACTTATTACCTTACTAAGACACATAGAGGTGTTTCCCAAAGGCAGTATCTTTTTCAAAAGTACCGTCTCATATCAGCTTATTAGCTACAATGGCCACTTCAATTGGTTGGCAACATTAGGGGAATAGAGGTCTTGAGTGTATACTAAAAAGTTTTTGAAGATGTAATAATTCTATAATATGGTTTTTGTAGTGTTTTGTTTTTTTGACCTTCTTCTGGGTCTTCCATTCTCAGGATCTAAAAAGGCATTAGCCTAATGTCTAAAACTCTCCAGGAGAATTTACATTTCCTTTTGTGAAAACTGGTAGAAGAAAGAAGACAGGCTCTCCTGGAGTGATAATGGGCAACTCTTCATCCACTTTAAGTTCTTCTGCTGGGGGAGACGAGAGCATTTAGTGTCTTCACTCCAACTTCATTCAAGCCACTCAAAATAATAGGACATTTGCACTTCCACCACCACTCTAAAAACTGTGGAGGCCACATTACCACATAAAGTTTCGGGTTTAATTGATAGCATGAAGTCTGAAGATTTTCTCTGAATGTTTATACTTTCCTACTGCTCCATAATTTCAGCTATTCAAAAGTGAGCTGTTCAGCTGCTCTTACAGCAAAAACCATCTTCATAGCAAAATTATCTACATATTTCTGGATCTGAAAATTTAAAGCTAGAAGTGATTATTTATACTGAACTCAGTTTTATGGAAATAAACAGATCTTTCTCATATTTTGAGTCCTAGCATTTGTGTGTGTGTGTGTGTGTGTGTGTGTGTGTGTGTGTGTGTGTGTCCCCGTCTTTCTCCACAGAAGTTACTCAAGGTCCAGTAAGGGAAACAAAAATCTCAGTAGGTATTTCAACAAAAAGAATTTAATACAAATGGGATAAATAGATGCTGGATGGGTAAAAGAGAGATGGTGGCCAAAGTAAGCACCTTCCTGGGAAGAACAAAGGGAAGGGGCTTGAGCTGAGTTTACACAACCCAGCAGTTTGTAGGAGGAATCTTGTGGACTCAGATCTGAGGAGAGATGCTGGTGTACCAGAGGTGGGTGGGGGCTGGCCGAGGATGGAACCCCCTGAGAAGGTGCACATTCAGGATTCTCCTGGTATCTCTTAGGAGTCACAATGAAGCTCATTCTTGGAATACCAAAAAAAAAAAAAAAAACCCAAAAACAAAACAAAACAAAAAAAACAGCTGGAGATTGCAATCAACTCCTGCTGCCAGGGTGAAGGAGTTTGTCTGGGGAGACCCTGACAGTAACAGCAAGTACATAAGTAGGATCAAATCCTATCTCCCCTCTTGCTTTCTAATTTTCTTCCAGTTCCCCATTGGCAAAACCTAGCAGGGAGCCAGAGAGCAAAAGGAAACTGCTGTTTTCAGAGTTCTAGTCCCAGCTTTGCAAAGCAGAGTATAGAACGGTGGATTTCAAGCTGAGAGATAATCTTATCACTGCTGTCATGTCTACTCATCATCCTTCAAGTCTCGGCTAGGAGAGCCTTCCCTGACCCCAGAGGTAGGGCTCAGTAAGTTCCCCTTTCCTTTGCTCTCATATGTTTTGATTAGGGGCAAAGGATGTAATCACAAGAATCTCTTTCTCTCTTTCTCTCTTTCTGTCTCTCTCACACACAAGAATACGTGTACAATAAGCTCATTAAGAATCAAATAAATAGCTGATAAAGCAAGAAAATATTTTTCACCTATCAGACTGCAAAAAAAAAAAAGGAAGAATCAATAAAGCCATCTGTGATCAAGGATTTAGTAAAAAGCAGTTGCTAAATGTAAACTGGTGGTTTATCACATTGTTGTAATAATTTGTTGTCTGAAAGTCCCCACAAGAATGTGAACCTCTAAAGCTTCATCACGGTAGAGTGGTTTAATAAAGATGATGCTAAGTTAAAGAAGGAAGGCAGCCAGGAACCTTCCTGAGGTCAGAGGGTAAGTGGAAGAGACACCACCATCATACCAGGTTCTTGGATTTCATTCCAGGAGCCTTGGCATCACACCCTTCAAGGGATGCTCCTATCCTACATGTGTATACAAATGTCTCCATAAAAGACTTCAAAGTTTTATTAGTTTTTGACCACTTTCTTATACCATATAGAAAAATAAATTCAAAATGGATAAAAGACCTAAATGTGAGACAGGACTCCATCAAAATCCTAGAGGAAAACATAGGCAGTAAATAAATTCTTTGACACCAGCCATGAGGACTTCTTTCCAGAGATGTGTCCTGAAGCAAGGGAAACAAAAGCAAAAATAAATCATTGGGACTTCATCAGGATAAAGTATTCTGCACAGCAAAGGAAACGATCAACAAAACTAAAAGATAACATACAGAATAGGAGAAAATATTTGCAAATGATATATCTGATAAAAGGTTAGTATCCAAAAATGTATAAAGAACTTATAAAACTCAACACCCAAAAACCAAAATAATCCCATTAGAAGATGGGCAGAAGATATGAACAGACATTTTTCCAAAGAAGACATGCAGGTTAACAGAAAAAAAAGATGCTCAATATCACTCATCATCAGGGAAATACAAATCAAAAACATAATGAGATGTCACCTCACACCCATCAGAATGGCTAAAATTAATAACACAGGAAACAACAGGGGTTGGTGAGGATGTGGAGAAAGGGGAATCCTCTTCCCCTGTTGGTGGGAATGCTGGCACAGCCACTCTAGAAAACAGTATGGAGGTTTCTCAGAAACTTAAAAATAGAACTACCCTCATCCAGCAATTGCACTACTAGGTATTTATCCGAAGAACACAAAAATACTGATTCAAAGGGATACATGCACCCTGATGTTTATAGCACCATTATCCACAATAGCCAAATTATAGAAAGAGCCCAAATGTCCAACTGATGAATGGATAAAGAAGATGTGGTATATATATACAATGAAATATTACTCAACCATCAGAAAGAATTAAACCTTGCCAATTGCAACGATGTGGGTGGAGCTAGAGAATATTATGCTAAGCAAAATATGTCAGCCAGAGAAAGCAAATAACCATATGATTTCACTCATATGTGGAATTTAAGAAACAAAGCAGATGAACATAGAGGGGAAAAGGGAGCAAACTGTAAAACAGACTCTTAACTATGGAGAACAAAATGAGGGTTACTGGAGGGGAGGTGGGAACGGGAATGAGTTAAATGGGTGATGGGTATTAAGGAGGGCACTTGTGATGAGCACTGGGTATTGTATGTAAGTGATGAATCGCCAAATTCTACACCTGAAACCAATATTACACTGTATTTTAATTAACTGGAATTTAAATAAAAAATTGAAAAAGAATTAAAATGAATAGAAAAAATAAAAGTTTATTATTTTTGAATATAGAAATATATAAAGAACAAAATATTCAAAACCCTACAATTTTACCATGTATATACTCTCAGTTGACATTTTTTAATAAGTAATATGTGTGCATAGTTAGAAAAAAATAAAACTGTTCAGGGAAGCACAAAATAAGAACATGAAAATCTTCCTCTTGCTGTTTCAGCCTTTTTAAAGGAAGATTTTTGGTTAAAATTTTAAAGATTTAAAATGTTAGAAAAGCTTACTCCAGTTATAAGGATATAGCAGTTCTGTTATGGTTCAAACTTTTCGTATTCAGTCTAAATTACGTTATTTATTATTTATTTTTTTAAAGATTTGTTTATTTATTTGAGAGAGAGAGAGCAGGAGCTGGAGGGGCAGAGGGAGAGAGAGAGAGAATCTCAAGCAGACTCCATGCTGAGTGTGGAGCCTGACACAGGGCTGGATCTCACGACCCTGAGATCACAACCTGAGCTGAAACCAGGAGTTGGATGCTAAATTGACTGAGCCACCCTAAGTGTCCCTAAATTACATGAAATTGTATTCCTGAACACTTTCCTCTAAAACCATCATGGTAATACAGCACCATGATATGGTAACATGATACAACTCAATATACCTTCAATAATATGTAGTTTAATTCTATCACTAATGGAGATGAAGAAAGTTTGGGGATAAAGTTTGTGTAATTACCCCGAGCCTCCAAATCAGTAACTAATAGAGTTGGGGCACCTGGGGGGCTCAATCATTAAACATCTGCCTTTGGCTCAGGTCATGGTCCCAGGATCCTGGGATCAAGCCCCGCATTGGGCTCTCTGCTCGGCAGGAAGCCTGCTTCTTTCTCCCCCACTCCCCTGTTTGTGTTCCCTCTCTCGCTGTGCTTCTGTCAAATAAATAAATAAAATCTTAAAAAAAAAAACAAAACAACAAACTAATAGAGTTACTAATACAATTCAAAGTTCCTGCTTTCCCATCCTTAATACATATATTGCCACCAAATTCAAGTAACAGATATAGGGGAATTAACTAACACTATATGTCTTAAACTTAATGACAGATCATCTATAATTATTTTGCTTCTATAAAGTGCAGATTTTTAGACAAAAGATAAGAGTTCATAATATTTTTGCAGTACTAATGTTAGAACTATTCAGGCAAAAAAAAGTCTACATTTCCCAGGTGTTTCACATGAGTCTGACAACTGTTTTTAAAACATTACTAATCCTTTAAGCTTGTATCCTAACATCATTTGTGTTTGTGTACCTCATTACAAATAGAAACGGGAATATTCTCTAAATATTCGACTCAATGAGAATTTCCTTTGCAATATCCCAGCCTCACATGCCGGGTAAATGAAAGGAGGTAACAGTTCTTTTATATTAGCAATATTATATCTCAGATGCAAATGCCGTGTTCTTCGGATTCCTTTGCCATCATCAAGAGTATCATTATCTTGACAGAATGAGGGATTTGGGGGATGGTGTTGCAGGAATCAAAAAGACAACACAATGCTTGAGCAAAATTTAAGAATACTAAGTGGAAAATAAATGCAAATACTCCCTAAAATGCATCTCTGTTTATAGGAGGTAGGAATTTGAATTAATTACTAAAACAAACATATCCAGAGCAATTAATAAATTCAATCTGTATTTCTTTAGGGTTAATATTCTGACTAAAGAACAGAGAATTAATTGGGCGTTTTGCAAGAGAAAAAATGCAGATGATCCATTAAAATAGAAGACTACCTAATAATCAGATTTGCAGAATTAATAATAATGATAATATCCAATGTGATCAAAAGTGGAAAAATGGAGACTCCCATACATTGTTGCTAGAGGTGCTAATTGGTCTAATTTTCTGGAAGGCAATTTGGCTTGTCTATTAACATTTTAAATGTGCATGCCCTTTGATCCATCAAGTCCAATGCTAGAATCTATCCCAAAGAATTCATTGAAAAGTGCACCAAAAAATCTAAGTAGAAGGATGTTGCATTGCTTATAGCTACAAACAGCTGGATAATGTCCTCACTATCAACACAATATTGTCATTTATTTAATGAATATACAGCCATTAAAAAGAATGATGTAGATGCGTTTGTACTGGCATGGAGAGATGGTAATGATATATAATTAATTAAAAGGAAAGAAAACTGGGGAATAGGCTACAAAAAATGTTTAGAACTGTTTGTGTACGTGTGTGTTTATAGACATACAGTTACATACTTCGTTTAGCATGGAATACTTTTATCTACTGCTGTACACAAATTTGTATTGCTAAATTATTTTACAATGAGCTTTTATTATATTTATAATCAACAAAGATAATAAAGGTATTCCGATTCAGAAGGAAAAAGGACCATGCACATAACTGTCAATGGTGGAGAGTCGTTTAGTCAAGTTCCATAAAATATGGAGAGTTTCTTTTTTCTTTTTATTCTATAAAATGTCAGGATTAAATTTTGCAAGCGGTATTTGACAGGATATAAGCACAAAGAAATGCCCCAATTATGTAAGCTTAGGAACTCTTGGTTCAGTGTTAATGTTTTGCCTTGATGAGATAACCTGTAACACATGCTATGATGACATAGGGCAAGGTTATTCCTGGTAACAATAGCTAGTATTTATGGAAACTTAACCACGTGACAGGTACTGGTCTCAGTGCTTTAAATGTATCAACTCATTTAAACCTCTCTATAACCCTGAATAATAGTTGCTAATGTTATCTTTCTTTCACAAATGAATCCCTGAGGTATCAAAAGTTTAAGTAGCTGGCCCAATATTGCAGAGCCAGTAAGTAGTGGAATCTAATAGGAAGTCCAATACCTGAGCCCAACACTAGGGTTTTTCTTTGGAGAAGATTTGGGATCCTTTTCTTGATTTATGCTTTCACTAAGCATAAAAATGTCACATTTGTAAAACTATTTTCTGGAAATTGTATAAATCAAGGGTCTTCTAAGAATCTTCTCTCTTATTCACATTTAGCAAAACACCAGCACGAAAGCTGCCCATTTAAAATAAATCGAATGCTGCAGCAGAAGAGAAGCTCAAAGCCACTCACCTTCCAATGATGAAGAGGAAATGCAGAGGCACTGTGAGGCAGCGTGGAGGACAGAGAGCCTCCCGGCACGGTGGTGGGGTGCAAGAGGCAATGCGGGAAAGAGCACGGGGGTGATGATGGGAGTGGGAGGCAGGCAGTGTTAAGAGAGCAGAAGGGAGATGGACTGATTGAGAGGACAAATGAAGGTCACAGGAAGTGGGTGATACAGGAGATAGTTCTTAAAAGGTTAATATTATTTGTAAATTTTATTGCTTATCTGAATATTAAAAAGCTCATACTTGGGGCACCTGGGTGGCTCAGTAGGTTAAGCTTTTGCCTTTGGCTGGGGTCATGATCTCAGGGTCCTGGGACTGATCTGGCTCTCTGCTTAGTGGGGAGTTTTCTTCTCCTTCTCCCTGTGCTCTCATTCGCTCTTGTTCTCTCTCAAGTAAATAAATAAAATCTTAAAAAATAAAATAAAAAGCACATACTCATTGTAGAAATCTTAGTACAGAAAATCATAAAAACACCAATAAAAACCACAATTCAGAAACAATCACATTTTGGGGTATTATCGGTTGGGTACAATTTCAACAGACAGTGGTGAAAGTGGAGACAATTTAGGGAGAACAAAGGCAGAGAGGTGGGAAAGACCAGACTGTACTGATGTACTATTTAAGTAGCTGGAACAAAAGGAAGTTAAATGTAAGTCTGAAAGAGTAGCTTAGAGGATTTCATCATAGAAAACCTTAAATGTGAAGGAGCTACAAGGTAAGCAGTGGGGAGCCATTGAAGGTTTTAGTGCAAAGGAAGGATGTGTTTGAAGGCACACCTAAGAAAGATTAATCTGGTGATACCATCAGAAAAAATGGGAAAAGGGAGTGATGGGAATTGAAAGCACTTAATAATTTATTACAGTGATCTAGAGGGAAAACTTATATATGTAATCCTGAACTAAAGAAAAAAATAACAAAGAGGGAAAATACAAGACATATAATTGCAGAGACAAAGTCCTGTACACCTTGCCTAAAATGCCAGTATCTCTGTGATTACAGTTTTCACTATCTCTCATTCTATTTTCCTTTTCAGGTGGAGAGCCTAGGATGTCGCAAGATCATAGAACATCAGTTTTGACAATTCTGTAAGAGCGGTTAATTTCTTAATTATTAGATAAATTATTCTGTTTGAAACAGAATACATAAGACAAGAAAGAATCAGTTAACTTCACAAACTCAGAGACTACGTTACAGAAAGAGCAAGCTTTCACAAGGATTTGAACAAAGGCCCTCCTGAGGTTAGTATTTTGCCAAAAATAAAATAATTTGGTTATAAGATTTAGCAAATGTAAATTTTTCTTCTTGACTTATTAATTGCTGCATTAGTAACAGTCTTAGAAATATGCCATTCAGTAAATCACTTCCATTTAAATTTAGAGAGAAATTATATTATGATGACAAAAGCTTAGTACTATCTGTACATACATTTAATAAATTGCCTTAGTTTGCCTCACATTTTTAGGTGTTGTCTGTTATTTTTTTCCACAACTAGTGCTAGATGATATTATAATTCCCACTAGAGATAAAGAAAACTTTCAAGAGCAGTCAGAAGAGTTATTCTGTCAGAAATAACTCTGACTTCTTCTCCCAGATCTGACATTATGCAGTATCTGACCTCATACTTCATTTTTCTAATTTCTGAAGTGGAAATAGAAGTTGTAATTGTAGAAGTTGAAGATGTTGTAGAAACCAAGGAATTGCAGTCCCTGTCTCTGTGTGTGTGTGTGTGTGTGTGTGTGTGTGTGTGTGTGTGTGTGTTTATAAAAATGCTCTACAGGCATTTTATAAAACAAAAAAAAAAAGAAAGAAAAGAAAAAGAAAGTAGTATAGACATCCACAGAAAAAGGTTTCTGTTGGTTTTTGCAGGCTCTATTTGCAGCAAACACTGTAGAAATATTTCCAGACCCCCTTGTGTTCCTTACACCAGTAGCCCCTTCCGCCTCAGTCAAAGATTGATTGGTAAAGAAGTAGGAAAGCCCAGCATCCTTGCCTAAGGCGGGAATACCTCCGAGGCCCGGTTTATCTTATGCCTCAAGCAACCCTACATGGGATTTTGCCTGACATGGCAGCCTTTCTAGCTTCTTCTCTCTTCTTTCGGGTCCTGTGAAAACCCCTGGATGTTTTTTTGCCTGGGGGAACTTAATACTCTTTTGTATGTGAATCCTCTCTTCAGAATCTAATCTAGGGAACCTGACCTTGGAATTACAAACTGAAAACCAAAAGTAAACTAGTATAAAGTTTACTGAAAACGCATTGTCATTTTCTTTCAAGAATCCAAGCCATGGATATGATAAGAGTAACTAAACCACCAGAGAAATACATGAAAAATCAGAGATTCAGGAGGAGCTTCTCAATGCGTTTTTCCAAAAATATTGTCATGTCAAACTGAAAAGGAGAAAAAATTCAGTATGACTCATCCTTTTCAGAACAGTAATAGCTGCCACTTACTGAATTCCTACCTATGATTATCACTGTTCTAGCATTTTTCCATATCTACATCACTCTGTCTTCACAACGATTCTACAATGGAGGCAATTGCTTTATTTTTCATGTTTAGAGTGTAACTCTGAGTTTACCAGCTTAGCAAATACATATACCAAGATTCAAACCCGGATTTAATCTGGCACTTGAGTTCATAGTCTTTCCACTTCACCTCACTGCATTGCTCTTCTATAAGGGCCTTCTACAATATAATGGGTGCCCGTTTGTTGAGTTGCTATTAGTTTTACACTGACATTGACAGGAAATGAGATAGTATTTACCCAGTGACTTTCATCAAAGTACTTACTCTTTGCAAATATAAACCAATCTTGTCCAATTATTTCAACGGGCTGAAAAATAAGATTTCTCAAATCTTGTACTTTAAGAATGCCAAGATTTATCTGGTTACGGCTATGTCATGGACGTACCCATTAAAGAGGTCATGGACAATTTGCTTGACGAGCTAGTGAAGAAAAGACAGCAATAAACCATTATGCAAGTGCTGAGTCAGGACAGGGCTATTAGACTCAATAGTCCCTGGCTCACACATAACTATTTAGATTGTTTAGATAATAATTCTGGCCAACCATTTTCCTGTGGTGGTCATTTCTGACTTCTGAAGGCTGATCAACATATTATTTCTGTTACAGCATGCTATCATGAGGTACATTCTGTTGTGATGTTGTATCTTTTATCTATAACAACTGTGGAGAAAAATCAAGAAAGTCTACACAAGTGTGGCCCAAGAAACTGGAGCCATCTTGCTTTTTGTGGTCAGAGACAACAACGTATAATTCATGGCAATGCTTGACATGGAAAGCAGCATAACTCAAATGGATGGCATTGAATGTATCTGGCCTTACAAAATAAAAATACCATTGTCACATTCTGTGAGCTCTCTTCTAACCCTTCGGCAGCAAATGCTTTTTATTCATGGAATGGTTCCACACTTGATGCACCACCTTGAGGATTTTGTGTATTTTGTTGAGCAGTCATTTGGATAGAGAGGTTTAAATTTGGATAAGAGGTTTAATTTAAGAATGGATACTAGTGAAGTTGAGTGAAGAAATGACTAATGAAGACAGGAAAACTGAATTTTCTCTGTAGCTGTAGATTACTTTGGAATCAGAAGCGATTCATTTCCAACTGTCTCTATAAACATGGAAAATAATTGGATGCTATCATGGATTGAAGTGTGTCCTCACTAACGATGTTGAGGTCCCAGACCCCAGTACCTATGAATGTGACCTTATTTGGAAATAGGGTCTTCGCAGATGATTGAATTAATTATTCACAGCAGTTATTCAGAAAGCCTGTAACTCCCATTATGACTATTTAGTAAGTCATTAACTCAGCATTCAAGATTCTCTATATTCCTGACAATGTGAACTACTTTTAACTTCATTTTCTAATCATACCACATAAAAATCATCCATAGTCTACTCAAGTTGATGTCCTTGTAGTTCATTATACACACTGAAAATCCCCAAATTTCTCACTCTCTTTCTACCTCTTTACTTATCAAAAATGTTCTTTATTCTCTTCACTTTTCCAGACCCTAATCTTACTTCAAGTCTCAGTATACCTCCTAGCATTCCCTAGCAGAATTTTCCAGAATGCACTGAAGTAGGTGCATTCTACTGAAGTAGGTACATTCTACTTTGAAATCCATGTTACTTATTGCCTTCATATTATTTGATTCTCTAGCTATCTAATATATTAAGTATACCTTTTTGTGTATCTCTTATCTCCAACAAGATTTAAATATATCTTTTTGTAATCTTACTGTATAAAAGCTGTCATCCAATAAACATCAGTTGGCAGTTATGGTACATATTAATAACTTATGATATATATTATCATATAATGTATATGATGTGTTGATAATATATATTATTATATACATGATATATCAATAGTAGTTATCAATTTTTCAAGATTACTTAAAATTTACAGATATTTTTAAGTAAAAGGTAATGTCTTTACATCTATCTTATGAAACAAGTAATTCAGCATTATTATCTTGATGTTACAGAACTGAAAACAGAATGAGGCACATTAAATACTTCCCTAAAATTAGCCCCAGTGTTTGAAGTAAGATGGTCAACAAAGAGGTAGAGCCTGAGTACAGACTCAGTTCTAACTCCAAGCCCATGACTTACTCATCCAGCATTTAAAAAGTATCAATGGCTGTTTAATAAAAAGGAAACAAAAATGAAGATAAAACAACCACCCTCAAAATGCTGAAGATATTTTGAAAGTAACAAATATGTAAATACCATAAATCTGCATCTAGTGTACCACCTAGTGATATAGTTTTTATTAATTATAGCATCAACCTGAGAATATATAGGAAAGTGTAACATATTTTGTCTTTCTATATCACTTGGCCCTGAATGCATAGTCAAATTTTATTGAGGAATGAACATAAAATTACCGAAGAGAACAAAAGATGTGGACAACTCCAAGGTCAAGATTTAGGAGACCTATTTAGTACACTAGGATACAATTAATTTGATCTATGATATCAGATGAATAGTGCCAAGAAAAAACATAATATGATAAATTAGTTTTTCAAAACTCCTTAATGCAAAACTTTCTAACACTTGCACTAAGCTCTTTAATATATATCAGAGAGAGAGAGAACTTTATACTCCCAGCCAGATTTTCCACCATTTCAAGAACCCAGCTATAGCTTATCAATCTGAAAGAGCAATTATTGTTCTTGTATAAATGTGGTGCATGTAAGCAACTAAGTGCTCTTTTTTTGTAACTAAGCACTTAATAAGTGCTCTATTTTTCTATCCACTTGCTGTACTCCAAACATATTCATTAATAAAAGATACAGTGTTCAAGAATACCTTGGACTTAAAGAGTGCTTCACATACCTGAATTTATTTCTTTTCTTTGTTCTTAGTGCATATTCCAGGGCTTAAGTTCATATGCAAACTTTATCTCTAGGTACTGGAAAAATCAGTAGTTGAGTGTCCAAATGGCAGTTAAATTACTTTGGTTTTGTTGCTCACCTCAGTACTACTGTATTCCGAAGGACTATGTCTCATTTTCTACAAATGAAAGAATTGAACAGTATATGATCCTTTTTAAAAATCACCAATTTGTTTACTAGGGGAGAAAAATACTTTGCCACATCACTGCACACCATCCCCTTCTATTAGTGAAAATCAAACAACATTTATATGCAAAGTTTGTAAGCTTAGGTGGACAAAGCTGCCAGGAGCAATGAGTGTGTTCCAGCAATCAAGACTGGGATAATGCCAGCTGACCAAACATTCACCTAGGCTTATTTCCTTCCCTCACCAACTTTTCACTATTCCCATACTTGTTACTGTGTTTTTGAAGTGATAGCTGAATTCTCTAAAATCCTGAACTAGCCTTATGACTTTTGTTCTCACTTTATGTACTATATGTTTATGAGAAAATCTATAAATCTAGCAAAATATTTTAAAATAATGTATAATGTTTTGCTTGGGTATGTGATGATCTAGATGCCAGTGTGTGTGTGTGTGTGTGTGTGTGTGTGTGTGTGTGTGTGTGTGTGTGTGTGTGTGTGTGTGTGTCTAGCTTTATTCAGGCTTCTTTCTTCTCTTCTTTGGTTCATCTTTTTGAAATTGTTTTATTTCAGCACTTATTTTAAAAACATATATTTTATTTTACACGTTCACCTTGTGTTTTTCACTAGTACTATGGAAAAAGAACTTTTTAAAAAGCTGGTTACACCAAAAAAGCAGATTGAACAAGCCATAATCCTTCTGCTAATGTTATAATCAACAGGAATGTTACATAAAACTAATATTTCCATTCCTTTACATTTGTAGAAAGGTTCAAGACAACTGATTTTTCATTATCAATTTTAAGTCGCAAACAAGCAGATTAAAAAAAGACAGGAGACCATTACTGTCTGGGAGAATTCATGTTTCTCATGTAGGGGTGAAATTAGAACTACATTCTGAGCTTTCTTGGAAAGAAGCCACTTAATCTTCCCCAGGGGTCTGGTGGGGTTTCCTGAGCTTTTTCCTGGCAATAGTCAACTGTTGTTTATGGGACCATGCCAAGACGCCAAGAGGTTGAGGAACTCTCATTTGGATGGCTGGTCTGTCTGGCACTCTCCTTGGTGCTGGCTGCTTCCAAAGCGCTTGCTTCTCTGGGCTTTGTTTTAGCAAGCCAGCCTAAAAAGGGGCCACCCTGCACAGGCCTTGATGGATTCACATCCCCAAACTATTTCTTGACTTTGTTACCTCTACCTGACTCACCTCCCTACAAAGCTTTCCTAAATTGCTGCAGCCTTGCAGCACCTAAATTTTACCTTGCCCTTGGCACTTAGCAGATTTGGAATTCAGTTTGTGGTTTAGTTTCTACTGAGTTTGTAAGACATTTGGAGTATGCACTTGCAAACTGCCTTATACTAACAGCACCTAGCATGTAGTAAGTCCTCGAAAAATCTTGTTTGATGATAATAGTGTTTCCCTGTCTTTTTCCCAAGAAGCAACACATAGAGTTTATAAGATTTTATCATATCCAGAAAATGCTTGAGATCATAAGTTTAGGGGTGTGGCCTATAATCTACCAGTACATTATCTTTATCTTTCCCTTTCTTTTTTAATAATCATTCAAAACCTCCCATCCTTCTCTGTCTTTCTCTTTCACGTACAGCACACATGTACACACAAACTGATACAAGCTTCACAGTTCCACAGAGACATGCTCATCTATCAATAGGATCCTAAGAGTAGAGGTTAAGAGCATAGAATATGAAGCTAAACTGCCTCCGTTCCTGTTCCAGTTCCCATAAATATCCATGTGATGGCAGTTTCATTAGTATCTCTGTGCCTCGATTTCCTTTTTGAAATGAAATGGGAATAATAATAGAACTTAACCCAACAATTTGTTGAGTTAATTGCCTAATACATTTAAAAGAATTTCCAGCTGGTAATGAGTAGTATATTAATACTGTCTACTCTTTTTATTTTGGAGTAGTTCAGCTAAGATGTTGCTTCTCCCTCTCTAGATCATCAGATCAGATTTCCCAAGTGTCAAATCTCAACTTATTGAAGAAGTGCCAGTGATAGTCAAGGTGAGAATCTAACTGGAGAATCTAGATCCTCTTTTTCTTGATCAAGGGAGTCCAAATCAACAAAATTTACTTCTTTAATGGAAAAAATGCTAGTCATGGAAGAGCAACTGATTTAGCTAAATAAGTTTATTTGGGCTGCAGAAAGGTTTACAAATCTTTTACACAACTTGGATTTTATGTAGCTTTGCACAATCACTTCTCTTGAAAGTTGGTCTTTGGAACAGCCAGTCTAAAGTGGTGATATTGAATATGAGTATTAGTGAGTCACAGTAGGATAATGTCCAAGGAAAATAATCAATTTTTAGATGTGATAGTTTGGTGTGAAAGACATGCTTTTTGTTGCTTCATCTCTGTACTATTTCTTGGTTTCCCCCATGAAAGGTCTGCTGGTGGATAAAACAGCAGGTCATTGAGTACTCTGTATGTAAAGTGGGTTTCAAAGTACCTAAAGTGATGACTGAAAGCGAGGGGCCAGACTTGAAGATCATAGCAAATGAGGCCTCATGGCTTAGCTTCAATGAAGGCAAATCTTTGGTGATAGCTGCTTTACTTGAAGATTCCCCAAATTATGCATATCAATGGGAATTTATGACTGGTACTATGGAATAAGCCCAGAAGTGTGACTCCTTAGATTACCTAATAGTTGATGACTATTTTAATCTGTAGGCTATGTCTCACTGTCCTTGGATAACTCTGAAGTTGACTAGATGAACCTGGCCCAGCTGAAAGTATCTGCAGCATTTATCTTGGCCAGGAGGTGTAGGGGATGACTCTGGCTTTATGTGTATATGCATCAGTCTGAAAGTAGAAGGTTATATTCATAGGAGGCCTCACTTAGAAGTCATTCCAGCTATTTATGGCTGCATAACAAACCATTCCAAAACTTTGTGGCTTAAAGTAACAACAATCATTTATTTTACTCATGCATCTGCTATTAGGGTAGGACTTGGCGGTGTGGCTCATCTCTTCTCTGTGAGCATCAGTTGAAATGGCTGGGCTGGGAGTAGAAGATCCATTTCTAAAACAGCTCATGCACATAGCTGGCAAGTTATAGCTGGCTGTCAGCTGGGAACTGAGCCAGACCTGTATGTAGGCTGGGGGTTTTCCTCAGATCAGTGGAAGCTGAGCTCTAAGAATGAGTGTTCCAAGAGGCTTTGTCAGGAGGTGCAAGGCTTCTAATGACTCTGCCTTGGAAGTCCCTGTATATTGTATTGGTAATTTAAAAAGTCATTAAAGCTAGTCCTCATTCAAAGGGAAAGGAAAGAAACTTCATCGTTAATCTATGACAGAAGTTATCATTCCTAAATTTCTACTTCTCAGTAAGAGAGAGATTCATGATCTCTCTGCTATATACACTAATTGTTACGATTGCTTTCTAGTTTCTAGATAAGTAAATCTTGTTTGATAGACCCAAGAGGTGTTTGTTTCTGGTCTTCTTGTAGGTCTTTTTTCCCCATTGACATTTGGCAATAACAGCTTCTGCATGCTTTCACTTCTATCTCTGTCTTTTAGTTGATGTATTTAGACCACTGACATTTAAAGTTATTATTGATGTAGTTGGGTTAATATCTATGATATTAATTATTGTTTTTTACTTATCCTTGTTTTATGTTCCTATTTTTTTCTCCACACTTTTTCTGCCTTTTGTGGTTTTCATTGAACATGTTTAATTCCATTTTTCTTTCCTTTCTTAGTATATCAATTATGCTTCTTTTAAAATATTTTTCAGTGGTTGCTATAGAGTTCATAATATACATTTACAACTATTCCAAGTCTACTTTCAAATAACATTTTACAACTTCACGGGTAGTGCAAGCATCTTATAATAACAAAATATTCCTCTTTCTTCCCTCTCATTCTTGTATCATAGCCATCATTCATTTCACTTATACATTATACAATATAGACATGTTTATATAACCTTATAAGGTTTATATAACCTTATACATCCTTATATATCCTTATGCATATATAAGTATACACACATATATTATATATAAGAAATTAAATATATTTTAGTATTTTGAATAAACTACTATTAGCTCCATTAAAATAAGAAAAATACATTTTTTTGTTTTACCTTCATTTATTGTTTCTCTGATGCCCCTCCCTTATCTTTGTATATTTGAGTTTCTAACTCATATTACCTTCCATCTCCCTGAAGAACTTCTTATAACATTTCTTATAAGGTAGGTCAGCTACCAGCAACAAATTTCCTCAATTTTTGATTGTTTGAGAAAGTATTTATCTTTCACTTTTTTTTTTAAAGTAGGCTCCACAACCAGTGTGGAGCCCAAAGTGGGGCTTGAACTGAGGATCCTGAGATCAAGACCTGAGTTGAATCAAGAGCTTAACTGACTGAGCCACCCAGGTACCCCTATCCTTCATTTTTGAAGGATAGTTTCATGGCTACAGAATTCTATATTGATGTTTTTATTTTTTCTCTCAGCATTTCAAACATTTCACTCCATTTTCTTCTTGCTTGCATTTTGTTTCTTTGAATGGAATTCTTATCTTTGTGCCTCTACAGGTAAGATATCCTTTTCCTCTTTCAAGATTTTTTTGCCTTTCATTTTATAAAATTTGAAGATAATATGTCTTGGTAGAGTTTATTTTTTGCCATTTACCCTGCTTGGTATTCTCTGAGCTTCCTGGATCTATGGTTTGATGTCTGGCACTGATTTGGGGAAATTCTCAGGCATTCTGGCTTCAGATATTACTTTTTTTCTCTTTATTCTCCTGGTATTTTTATAACATATGTTATGACTTTTCCTTTTGTAGTTGTATCATAGTTCTTGAATATTCTTTTTTTTTTTCACTTTTTTTTTCTTTGATTATCAGATGTGTAAGTTTCTGTTGTTATAGCCTCAAGCTTGGAGATTCAGATTTTTCATCAGCCTTATCCAGTCTGCTAGTGAGCTTACCAAAAGTAGTCTTCATTTCTCATAACACTTTAAAAACTTTTAACAATTCTTTTTGAGTCTTAGAATTTCCATCCTTTTGTTTAAATTATCCATCTGTTCTTGCATGTTGTCTAGTTTTTTCTTAAACTCTTAGCCTATTAATCATAGTTTAAAAAAAATTCTTGGTCTGATAATTCCAACATTCTAGCTATATCTGACATTGATTCTGATGTTGGATTAGTGTCTTCAAACTAGTTTTTGCCATTTATTAAGTTGCAATTTTTTGTCATAGACAAAATAGACATAATAAAAGGATGTAGTAGATAGGCCTTTAGTAAGAACGTTGTAAGGTGTGGAGGGAAAGGAAGTGGTCCATGGTTCTATGATGAGGTCTCAGTCTCCCCGTGAGCCTGGGCCCCTGGGACTAGGAACTTCACCATTGCTTCTGGCTTTGTTTTCGGGGGAGGGAGGGGCTTGTTGTTGTTTTTCTTCCTCTGAGGTGGGATTATAGGTTAGAGGGGGCTGGACTTGGTTATTTTCTTTTCCTCAGTTAAATTAGGCTCTGATAAAAACCCCAGCAGATGAGGCTTTAGTAAAATAGTTTCCCCTGAGAGCAGGCCTTGCTAAGAACTGAATGCTCTGGCTTATTTCAAAGTGGTTCTTTTCCTCTTCTCCCTGCTGGAAGTAGGAGGTGATTTGTCTCTGTTATTCAATGTGAGGATGGGGTATAACCCTGGAGTTAAATTCACTGAAGAGGTAGGCAGGGGTGCTTATGACTGGGTCCCACTGGAGTTTTAATTTTCAGACTTGTCCACACTGGATCTCCAGTCCTAGGAAGGTTTCCACCTGTTGGGTCCTTGCTCAGGTAACTTGTGATTCCCTGTATTCCCCTGTCAATGCTTTTCCAATTTGGAGGTAGTAGTTTGCTCTGTGACTTCCCTCTCTGTTAGAGCCATCTAAAATGAGTTTTCAATTTTTCACTTTGTTCAGCTTTTTGCTTCTTGTTAGGATGGAGTGGCCACTTCTAAGCTCCTTCCATGCTGATGGGAAACAAAATATCCTTATTCATTACATTTTTAATGGTTAATATTTGATTTTAACAAAATAATTAGAGACACTTGATATTTTGCTGGCAATAGCTATTAAAGTAAGAATTTTAGGTAAATTCCAGGTTTTGAATTACATTAATTTATTGAATATTTGGAGAATATATTGAAGGGGATCTAGGAAATATTTTCACCTAGTGAGAACATATGAGTGTATCCTAAAAGTAAATGCTCAATTAGAAGATAAATAAAATAAAGTGAATTGTGACTTCTGTGCTGACTAATGTTGGCACACTCATCTCCCTTATTTCATGAAACTAATGTCCGAGTCTTCCCTCATGATTTTCATGTATATGAAAAAAGTACTACTGATGCCTTCTCTCTAACATGAAGAAAACCCACATGGGTGCTTGTAGTTCTAACCACCGGGAAAGGAATGTGTTATCTTTCAGGGCAAATCTGTCTTATTGTTGCAGTCATTGTAGCTGATATTGAATCCTTGGGAAGAGGCAGCATGTGGCACAGCTTGACCTTGCAGATCAGGCAGATTAAGAACATTATATTTTCCACCGAGTCAATGCAAGGCCCATGGTTAATGATTACTTAGAGCATAAATCCCACAGCTGATTTTCTGTCATTTGGAAATGATCAGAGCCCATGTCCAGCAAAATCTGGCAGTGACATTTTTGGCAAGCTATTTCAATAACAGATGCTTTCAGGAGAGAGAGCAAGCCAGGATTGGGGTGGGGGAGGAGTGAAAGCATTGTATATTTTAGGTAAAATTTATTTTGCTTATAGTTCAACCATGCACCCACATTCTTTCAAAGTGATGTGCTGATATTGGAGAATTTTAGCATATTAATACATTACATGTCACTACTGGGATGGAATAGTATGCCTGCTGTTTCATTCCAGTTGCACAATTATGAATTCTATTTCCATAACATTGTCAGAAGTGCACTGAAATACTTTCAACCACCTCAGGCAATAACTTTTCTTTAATATTCATCAGGTTTTGTAGGTCACCGAAAAGGGAAATCTAAAATGCCCATCTTTATTAAAATAGAGAAGAGGATATAGAGGAGTGGAATCAAGGTAAGGAGTCAGGTAAGTAAGAGAATATGAATTTCCCTCCAGTAGTTAAGCAGCCGGTGGATATATCTTCCTTCTGTTCATTGTTTTTGTTGTTGCTGCTGCTTCCTCTCTCTCCTTATTCCTCTCTACATTCAAACTGTCATGCTGGTATGGAGTAGAGAGCATAACATGTCTACTGGACAAAGGGCTTAGGCTGAACTGGGGTAGGCTAAGGTTTCCAGGCAGCAAGGATTTCCTGATGGCTTTCATCAGGCCCTGGAGACCTACATCATCCTACATTTGAGATGTGGTCTAAAAACGCAATGCATGCAAGCGGATCCCTCATCAAAATTGCAAGGGAATATGAGTTAGCTTTTGATCCTGCTCATTTGTCTTTTTCTGGGAAGTTGCTTTGCTGCCTTCCAGTCACACAGATCCCTAAGTGTGGCCTATGTATGGCTGTCTAAATCCACCATCTCCATCTAAGACCGCTCTTAACAAAGTTCTCCACAGTCTGAAACTAAATCTCTGGTGCTCATCCAACTCATCTGCAATCTAAATTCTTATTATTCTCTGAGCTCTGTTAATGTCATAAATATATTTCTTTGGATCTTTGATTATATTCATGGACATCAAGTTGTGAATGACTGCTAGGCAACAGTTTTTGAAGCACCTGCATGTAAAATGATTGCCTACTAGCATAAATCATTCTCGACTAATAAGATTACTAGATCGGAAGATGAAGAAAGAGTACATCTGTAAGACATTTGATAATTTTTCTTCATTTCCTGTTATATGTATTAGTTAAGCAGCTGTATGAAAATGACCTAAAATGTAAAGATAGATAATGCAGGACTAATATGGAAACACTGCCATCATTGACATTGCAGCTTCCATCAGATCCAAGTCAACTGCTCCATTTGTTGCTCTCTCTCAGTAAGTAGAAAGAGAAGAGAAAGGTACAAATTGTCTTTACACCCATTCCATTGACTGAAATAGTCAAATGGTCACACAAATTACAAAGGAATGAGTCAAAGAACTATGAATATTTTCCTTGAAGAAGACACCCTTATGAGAGACAGTGAATGATAATAATCTTCAAGTATTTGGAGACCCATCAACAGAAAGTGTAGTCCTCTAGGCCAAACTATATGGGTTATCCAAAGGTAGAGTTCTAACTCAGTATAGAAAAGTTATTTCTAATAATAAAACTTCAAAAAATGGATACCTTTGGAAGGAGCAGTATTTCCAATCTGTATTATTTCATTACCTCTAAGATTTCTTCCAACTCAGATTCTAGAATATTATATATTTTTGAACAACATGCTGCCCTCAGCTCCATATAAGCATTTATACAAAAGTGCACAAATCGTTCATCAGGAATAAAGGTAAATAGCACTCATATCTAACTATTCCCACCACCAATCTTTCATCTTTGCCATGACTAACCCTTCTATAAGGGTTTGGTTAAAACATAATTATGGCTACTGGAAAATGAGCCAGCACAATATAGGATATTCAAAAACCTAGATATAGAAGACTTTTCCATGTATGGGGAGTTGGGCATGTGAATCATTTAACAATTCTTAGTTGATCTATATATGTAGAATTTAGGAGTAGACAGTGTGCAGCTTTGAAATCTAACATACCATTGCAACTTATTAGGAAGCCAGAATGCATTCTTCCATTCCAATTTTAAGATTATAATATGATCACATGATTCTTATCTTAAGTTCATCTTGGGACTGTGGTGATTTAAGCATGTTCTTCAAGCCAAATGACTTGAGTTTTAATTATCATTGTCCATGGACAGTTTTATTCCTGTGAGTTTTGTCAATTCATTTAGTCTCTCTTATCTTTGATTTTTTTCATTTTTAAATGAGGATAATGACTGGCTTACTATCTTGAATGTCAAATGAGATAATCATGCCAAACCCTTTGTAAATTCCATACCAGTAAGATATTAATATTTTTCCTGGAATGTTGAAATACTTTCAAAGGCAAAATTTTCTTATTCTGTATTTTTTATTTATCCTTATGGATTATCTCTATCCTTTTTAAAAATTTTTATTTATTTATTTGACAGAGAGGGAGAGATCACAAGTAGGAGGGGTGGGGGGAAGCAGGCTCCCTGCTGACCAGAAAGCCCGATGCAGAACTCGATCCCAGGACCCTAAGACCATGACCTGAGCCAAAGGCAGAGGCTTAACCCACTGAGCTACCCAGGCGCCCTCTATCCTCTTTTCAATTTCAGTCCAGCTTTTCTCTGCCACTTGTTCATATATCTGGGCCATTATTTTTCCATTCCTATGTTTGCTCCCCCCTTCACTCCCAACAATTACTAATTTTTCAAATTAAAATTTATTTTAACATTAACCTAAGGAAAACAATGGGGAAAATAGTGACTGTAAAACAGCATAGAAGCAGAAAGCCAAATATGACTATTCTTTTATTTAATGCAAGCATTAAACAGACTCAAATAACAGAAAATTAGCTAGAACTCAAAAACTCAGAAGAGTTTAGAGGCTTCCAAAGATTACAACCTGCTTAGTATCTAGAGCATTCTAGGCATCCTCTCTAAAATGAGAAGTAAAATAAGTAAAATTCTGAGTTCAAATTGCCAGTCCAGCAGAACAGCTATTTAAAAAGAGACTGTCTCCTTCCATAAGTAATCTAAAGAAATGCTCTATGATTTAGAAAGGACAATTGAAAACTGATGTCCACAGTTGGTTACATAAAAATATAGTCTCAGTCTTCTTTAGGTAGGGTAAAGTTGTGGTGCTTAGTGCTCATTCTGAGTGTAAAGTTGTGCACAAAAACGATCTACCCTGTAAGTCAGCATATTCTTCATCTAGAGTGCAGTGATGGTCACTGTCTTTTAAATGCAAATGAAATTTTAAAATATGGAGGCATAAATTGATATTGGCAAAGAAAAGTGACACTTGAAGTATTCTTTAAGCTGCAGATTTTTCTGTGTTATTAACCCCAGAAGTCATAGTTGAAATGTTAACAAAATTTTATTCATTTCCCCAGAAAGAAAATGCTGAGGTTATACTATACATCTCAGTTCTATGGATGGCATTTTCTATAACTTCTCAGAATAGAACTTCAGAAACATCTTAAGCCTCCCTCTCTTGGCTACTCTAGTCAAAATTAATTATTCATACCTGTATTCCTATAGTATCTTATACATATATTAATTACAGCACTTATCATATTGAATTTAATCATATAAAATTTAAGTCTATAATCTATCCATCTTAGGTAATACTACATACTGAGTCTAAGGGAATTCTATTTCTTGAATGTGATCCACATTAAAATATTCCTTTTATCATTAAATTGTTCATTATTCAACAAATTGTGCCAAACATTGTTCTAGACAATTGGTATGGCTCACAAGAGGGATTTAAAGAATATACATGAAAATGCTTCCTTACGATTCAAAAAGACACATACTATTTTATTAAATATACTATTTTATTATTAAAGCAGTCTTCATTATTTGGGATTCAAAACGACCTCACAGAGAAAGCAGCATTTGAGATTAGTCTAAAGGGAAGATAAGGTTTTGCAGATGGAAGAGTTTGAGGAGAGCATGGAATTATTATAGACACATTGCACTCATATTTACACCTAAAATATCTATCAGGGAATCTATAAAATTCTAGGAACCCAATATATGCTAGCTAAATAAAGAAATGTTCTTTCTCTGATCCCACTGAAATTCTGACACTATTGTTTAATATTATATAATTTATTCTTGATTCAGGAAAACTGAGAAATAAATTATTACTATCATCTGAAAATATTCAACCTACTCAAAAGGTATCACCCATAGCCGCCTTTCTCCAATTAAATTATTCAAATATTCTTCCATATAAGCCCTATTTTCTAGCTCTTCAATCACCTTTGTTATCACCCTCTGTATTCTAAACTTGAACTTGCAAATTACCCTTTCAGAAATATATTTTGGGTTACCTTGGAACCCCCAAAAGATTTACTATTCAATATCATTTTTTCCTAAGCTCTTGTTCTTTCATTTGTAACATATTTTCTCTACATATGTAGTTTTCATGGAGACATTGAAAGTTAATAATAACATTAGCTTTTGAATTTAGTTTTTTCATAAGGAATTATAAAAGTTATGGTCAAAAACTTCACTGTGAACCTGATGATTTTTTTCCTTTTTTCCTTTAAAAAGAGAAAAAGTCACACTGAAAACTATTGAAGTTAAACTGGCATATTTCACCTAACCCCCTAAGGTAACATTTCAAGTTGTGTTTTATTAAACCCTGTGAGTCACAGTGCTCTCTCTTGGTTCAGGGCTCTTTGCTACCTATGGGTCTTATTTTACATCAGAAGTAGCTGAATTTCACACCTATATTTGCCACTCTTCTAGATCCTTCCTCCTGAGCTTATTAACACCATCCAGCCGCTACCTTGAAGATATACTGTCAGGAAAAATAAATGTTTTCTGCAAGGAGCAAAAAGGTTTTCTATTCCCATATGTCAGCACTTCAGATCAGGCCTGTTGCCAAAAACTAATAGCATTTAAACAATAGTTCATTCAGGTGAGAGTTATGAAAATGCTTCTTTTCTGAGATGATTCACCAGATATTATTATTCAAAAGTAAGAAAAAAATTGGTTGGTTTTGCATCTAAAGACTACTGGAGCACATTGAAAATGAAGCTAGAGACCTGATTCCTAGTCCAAGTTTCACACATAACTTGCTACTTGACAATGAATTTTCACATGACCTTCCATCATCCTCATTTTCTCATATGTGAAATTAAGAGAATACCATCTTTTTACCTAGTCATCTTGAGGCTAAAGAGATATTGCGTGCAGAATCATTCTAACATTGTAAGACAGTAAGTATATGTCAGATACTATTAATATTCCAAATTAGATGTTTTTAAAAATAAAATCCATTAATTAAGAAAGGTGACAAAAGAGAGTCATTATGGATTAATGGTTATTCACGTGCTTTCTCATTCTATGTTTGCATTTTGGGAAATTAGTTAGTTATGTTCTGTTTGTGAACTTTCAACCCAGAATACAATATGAAAAAAATCCATGTTATTATTTCCTCACTTTTATTTTGTTTTGCTTTGTTTTCTGATGAATCTTACAGTACTTCGGGGTGAGACAACTATTTGCCAGAGAGTTGAGTTCAGGGTCATAGAAAGTCACATACCCGAGCTCTTTGGCTGAAAGATGAATAAACTCAGTACACGCTCACTCCTGGCTTGAGACTTACATCTATAATTGAAAATGTAACCTTGTATTTGTTTAGAATCCAAACATACATGGGACAAGCTATGATCATAATAAGGAAAAGTGAAACTGACTGTAACTCTGAATCCTGGTTTGGTCATGAGTGAAGTTGGGGAATCATGAGTGAATTTGGGGAAGGTCACCTGATTTGAGTAAACATTTGACATAGTTTTGTCAGACAAGCATAGATCAAGTAAAAGATTCACAAAGTTTGAGTAGTGAGGTTGTGCAAACTTTTTACTTTATTATTATTTTAGCTTCTTTGTATTCCCTAATTTTGTTACAATGAACATTATTCACTTGTGAAATTTAAATAAATGAATACCTGGATAAGTAAATAAATCACCCTCTAACCTTTAGGCCAAACATTAATGCTATCTCTTTCATGAAGGCTTTACCAATCCCTTGGTCAACAGCAATAGCATTCTCATTTGATTGATAGATATTTGATATATATCTTATTTCTCTTACAAACTTAAAATTGTTTTCACAAATTCAATTCAATAAATCTCCAGCATCTGTATTATGTTTATATTTGTATACCCTGTGTCCCTAGCACAGTGTCCTGTAATAAATATTTATTGAATCTGTTGAATTGAGAAGGTCATAATGACAAAACATGATAAATCATTGGCACCAACTACAACCATCTGGTATTATTTGATTATGGAATTAAAAACCTAATGTAGGAGGTGTGAGGTTTTTCAAAATGAGTGAACATCCAGTAGAGTTTTTGAGTAGAGAATGACTGATGCTCTGTATGCATGAATTCAGCTTCAGATAAATACACTTAATTGTCTGACAGAAAACATCACCATGAGATGTTTGAACTCAGAGGGAATACAGAGATTCAAACTATTGAGAAATCAACATGCTGAGTATACTTGAAAAGGTTAACGCTCTCAAAAAGGTTCTTTGAAATCCTTGTTAGCAATGTTATTCTGGAGAGAGAATGTGATTGTGTGATGTTTTGAGGTGATAAATTGTCTTATCTGGGGTTTGTTAGGACAAAGGCAGAGTTCGTAAGAAAAATGCACTTCTGATTTATGTCTCTAAACTTTGTGGATTTTGTTTTGACATTTATTTTTTTTTTTTTAAAGATTTTATTTATTTATTTCACAGAGGGAGAGAGATCACAAGGAGGTAAAGAGGCAGGCAGAGAGAGAGAGGGGGAAGCAGGCTCCCCGCTGAGCAGGGAGCCCGATGCGGGCCTCGATCCCAGGACCCTGAGATCATGACCTGAGCCGAAAGCAGAGGCTTTAACCCACTGAGCCACCCAGGCGCCCTTGTTTTGGCATTTAAATAAGTATTAAAATACGTGACTGTGAACAAGGCTTTGTTATTCAGTGATAACCTTGCTACTTCTTCCATCAGACCACAAGATATAAAGAGGGTCATTTTCCGGAATAAAACTCATTCTTCTGCTCATGATTCACCACACAGATTTTGACAACTGGGGCTCTCTCTTCTCTAGCATGGAACACAGACCCCCATCTCTGACACTGTAAAGTGATTCTGGTCAGTAGAAGATACAAAACACTAAGGTCATGTTGTTTAGCTCAATTAGCTAGTTTTGTTTTATAGGTATGCGATATAGAAGGGGACACACTGCCTTCTTCAATAAATAATTTGTTGTGCCAGTTATTGATGGTGTTGTCAGCAAACAGCATTCTCCTGTGTGCCCCTTCAGGCATTGTCATCTCAGTGGCAGAAAACCACCTTGACCAAGTTCACACCCTTCAGAGAGGGGGCCATATTAACTGATAGATCAAACCAAGATTACAAAGGCCAGACCATTCCAGCCCATCTCAGGACAAACTGAGAGGTAATTTCAGCCTCAGAGCTCCCAACGGGGTCAGCTGAAGTTGTTGTTTGGCCTGCATTACACCTCAGTTTCTCCCTTAACCCAATCTTGTTGGTTTTTTTTTTTTTTAATTTTAGAGGGAGGGAGTAGGTAAGTGAGTTGGGGGAGGGGCAGAAGGAGAGAGAATCTTAAAAGCAGGCTCCATGCTAAGCACAGAGGCTGATGAGGGGCTTGATCTCATGACCCTGAGATCATTACCCAAGCCAAAACCAAGAATCAGACACTTAACTGACTGAACCACCCAGGTGCCCCAATCCTGCTTTTTCCCCTCCATTCTACAGGTATTGATTCCAAGGGCACTTCTTAATATACATCCTGCACATTAGCCTTCATGTTAAAGTTAGCTTTGGAGAACCCAACGTGCAATTGGGCAGAAAAGACAAACTTAGAAATTGACTTTTCTTAATCAACAACATGAACAAGGATTTAGAAGAAATAATGCTAGACAGCATTCTATGCAGTATGAAATTTATAGGAATGTCCTCAGCAAGACAGCATGGCATGAGTGAAGCTGAGAAGATTAAGCTTTGTGAAAGAGTGCCACAAAATGGAGAAGTAGGTAACTAAGTTTGCAAAGACCACAGCTGACTTTAGCTGACCACTGGCAGTTGGAGGGTAGGATAGTATCATTGAGAAAGTTGAAAAATAACACGAGAATGGTGGATTCCATGTCATAATCAATGGGAAGTTAGTGACTTTTTAAAATAAGAAACAAGAACATCCAAATATTCTTAAAATTGTACCAAGTACTTTTAGATATATTACATTATTTTAATTATCATATTCCTGTGAGGTAGATATTTTTCCTACTGGTTCGTAAATGAAGAAATTAAACTTAAAACGGTTGAGGAACCTCTCCATTGTCACCCAGCCAACAAATGTCAGAACTGGAATTTTAACATAGGTCTAATTTCTGTTAAATATCAGTCCTTTTAATCATTGCACTACCACATATGTAAAATATGAAGGATTTAATATTTTTTAAAATGTTTCCTTTTTTGTTAATGAATGAGAGGCAAAAAATTTCAAAAACTCTCATCCATGATCACTTATTGCTGCCAACATATTTTTGAACTAGTCCAACCCTAAGCCATGATGTATGCAGATATAGGAATCCAAAAGGAATAAAGGATAGAAAACTAAACCTTCCAGGCAAATACAAGTTCTCTCTTCTGGTGACATAATCTATTAACACATATGGGTGTATTCATTTATAATTCTAACTGTATATTTTCTTAGTAGGTGTAGACATTCCTTGTCCTCTATTTCAGCAATTGGATTCTTCAGAGACCCAAGGCTCTCTTCACTTGGAAATTTCAGTGTGACTAAAAAAAAGTAGAGCCTGTTCCCAAAATGCTTTGAATTATTTTCTCTGGTATTCAGTCCCCAGTGGAAAAACAACTTCACAGCATGTCAGTGTTGAAAAGAGACAAAACATATGCATTCTGGAAACTGGAACTGACTTTGGGCCAGTAACAGAGTTGCATAACATTTGTAATAAAGATTTACCAAAAGGGACATATAATGCAGTACTCATGTTCCATTCTTATTTACACCATATGTTCTCAATTATGTCTAAAAGGAGATACCAACGCATATCTTGAAATACTACCTCTTTCCGGACAGTGCTATGTAGACAATGGAGTAACTTATTGAGTGATGATAAACCTGCTCAAACTTGTTGACCAATTGCCTTCCAACAATCTTATTCAGGGAACCCTTAGATATTTGTTTTATTCTTATAATCTAACTATTTACTGAAGGTTATAAAAGGAGTCTCTTTGCAAATTTCTTAAACTCAATCATGTATTTAAATAGTCCATATATTCATTATTGTAGAAGAAGCTAGTGGAAAACCTAGAAACTCTTTGACACATTTATTAAAGGACCCTATCAAAACCTGAGAGGATCCTATAAGGTCAACCATGGATTCATAACAAGGCTTCTTGATCACCTCCCATGAAATGTAGCTTCCAGGTTATCATGTGTATCTTAGCACATCCACCTTCTTTTCAATCTCTTAATTCCCCAGATCAATTAAAAGCCACAGACAAAACTACTATTTCAAGGCAACATCCCATACAAATAATTTATTGATGTGCTGCAGGAGAACACAAATAGTGAGAAGAATGACACCAGAGAGTTTTGTGGAACTGTGTTCATTCCTGCATTATGGCCAGGCCACCTTCAGATAAAGTGTTACCAACTGTTGAGAATAAAGACGTCATGTGAGTCAATAGAGCTTAACAGGCTGAAAAGTGTCATCATGATGACAGTTCAACTGCATGGAATAATCACTTCAAGTGGGAAATCAAGCAGGTTAGCAATAATCACATTGTGTAAAACACACAGTATACCCTCACACACATAAGAAAAATGAAATTACCTGAGGAAACATTAGCCTTGTATTCGGGTCTCTTAAAATCATGAGATGTAGATATATTTTGTGGAAGTCAATATTAGTGATCTTGAAATAGCATTTGCTTAACTAATATATGCTCATTAGAGAGTTTCAGAAAGCTTCACATTTGTCTTTTGAAGAAACCATGATAGGAGTGTACAATTTCCTTCTTCTCATTGAGCATTTAACTATAATATCACTCCTTTGTGTGGACTTCCTTGACCCTCCAAGCTAAAGCAACTCTTTTTCTAAGACATTACTTTGCTCCTTTATTGTCTACTAACATATCATTGTTTGGCATTTTCTTATATATTTATGTGATTGTTTTCTTTCTTTCCCAACTGGAATTTAAGTTCTATGTAAGTAGAACCAACTTTGGTTTTCTTCACCACTGCATCCTCAATATCTGGTACAAAATAGGATCTTCATGTAAATGTGTGGAAAAAAGTATTTTTAAAGCACTTCAAGCCTGGATGGTATGTTTCAGCTAACATTTATTAAGGACATATAATGTACCCAACTCTTCATTATAACACATAATGCTATACTTTAATCTTCATAACAGCATTGTGATGTGAGCATTAGTATCTACCATGAGAAACCCAGGGCTCAGGAAACTTTTCTTTATATCCCAGTATCCCCATATGGTACATAGTCATACAATCTATCACATGATTACACACTTTTATTTTGGTTTCTAGTTGATTGCTATCTACAGGTGTTAACCAACTACAGTTTTAGCTTCTCACCATGGGGATAGTATCCTCCTTCAGTTTTTTCTTTACATTCTTATTCATCTTGATGGTGGGCAGATAGGTATTTCTACAAGGAAGGTTAAAAATGCGTCCCTAAAACTGAGCATAATGTGATCCTTTTCAGAGGTCATGGAATCACTTCTTTTATTCTCCAGGGAATGGATCCCTAACTAGGAACTCAAGACCAACTGACATATCTGGTCTTACTCAAAGATAATAATAGACATCATACAATTCTCTATGTTTTGGGGTTCCTTGGCAGGAAGAAAACCATTTACAGTTACTTTGGTCCCCATTACTATATTTCTATATACTTTACTAATTATTAACATTTTATACCTGTCCTCATCCCTACTCCCACTTATTTCAAAACTTTAGGAAAACAAGAAGGCAATATCACCTCTCAAAAAAAAAAATTGGTTGCTGCTGATGCAGGCTGTCTCTTGATATCAAAAGTTTGGTTATGTTTCTTGCTTCTTAATTTAATTTAATTTTAAGTTTTTATTTATTTGAGAGAGAGACAGAGAGTATGAGTAGAGGCAGGGGCAGAAGGAAATGGATCAACAGACCCCTTGCTGAGCAGGGAGCCCAACATGGGGTTCTATCCCAGGACCCTGAGATCATGACCTGAGCCAAAGTCAGACCCTTAATAGACTGAGCCACCCAGGAGCCACTTTTGTTTTTTTAAATAAGACAAATAATAGAGAATCCTAGTCTTTGATGAGTAGCATCAAAAATACTACTAATTTTAAGCCTGTACTGATGATTCTAGTTTCTATCTAGGAAACAAGAGAGAGAGTAGCTTCTAAAGTCTGCAGAGGGTGTGACTCTTGATCTTGAGGTTGTAAGTTCAAGCCCCATGTTGGGTGTGGAAAGTACTTAAATATAAAATCTTTTTATTTTTACATAAAAATATAAAGGAGTGCCTGGGCGGCTCAGTCAATTGAGCATCTGCCTTTGGCTCAGGTCATGGTCCTAGGGTCCTGGGATTGAGCTCCACATCATCGGGCTCCCTGCTCAGCGGAGAGCCTTCTCTCTCTCCCTCTGCCACTTCCCCTGCTTGTGCTCTTACTCTGTCAAATAAATAAATAAAATCTTTTTTAAAAAATAAAATAAAATCTTAAAAAATACATTGTTTGATAATAATATACTACATTTGTCACAAACAGGGATTTTTGAATCGCTAAAATTCCTAACACTGAATTTTTTCCTAAATAAATTTTAAGTTAATACAGAAGTTCAAACTTGATCTAGTTTATCTCCATGAAATAGTTATAAATTAGATATAATTACGCATTCCTTCTAAATTAGGATCCTTACCCAGGAGAAATTTTCTTCTTTCTTGATTTCCTAAAGTAGAGTTTTGTGATAGCTAGTAAAAATAAATTGGAGGAAACAAAGTCATTAAATTATCTAGTTTAGTGGACATGCTTTCATCAGATACCAACTTTTCAATAGATAATTCCTTCCTTATTCATTATTCATTATTCATTATGGATATTTCCAGTTTAATTTTCTTTTTGCTCTCTAATAAAAGAATTTTGTCAATTCCAGAGGTTATTATTAAAATATTTCACTGTATTTTTTCCAGAGAATTCTATTGTATTAGGAAAATGCGAAAGACTTACTTTAAAGAAGTGAAATGAATCTTCTTGGGACAAAAACATGGTACTGTGTACAAATTATTCAACTGAATCACTTTTAAAGCCCATAAGTATAGGCTGGGTAACATATTTGCATATACCAACCAAAATATAACATAAAGCTATATTATCATAGTTTAATTGCTTTATTTAGAACCCACTTTTTAAAAATTAGCTATAAAATATCACATTTAAAATTTCTTGAATATAGGAAAATATATGTATTTGTAATCATGAGACCATATTAAATAGATGTACTACTTGGAAAACCAAAGCAAGCAAAATCTATTATTTATTTTAATATTGAAAGAATAAGGCAATCTGGCAAAGGAGTAAGCTGTCAAGTATGTAACTCATTTAAATTACTACCAGGTTTCCATTTGTTTACATGACAATGGCATTCCCCCTCTTTAATAATACAGAACACTTTTCCCATTTTCAGAATTCTTATTTGAGACCTAACACAGGCTCTAAAACTACTGTGTGCCCTGTCGCTCAACTAAACCTACATCTTCCAGTTTACAAATAAAGGGAATGAAATGTGCTGTTAAAATCCATACTTTCAGAGAGGTTTGTTTTAGAATAATTTTCTGGTACGTTTATAAGTGCTCAGCATGTGCTTAATATTTTATCTCAGGAATAGATTATTTTATTTATACATCAAGCACAACACACTCATTGAGCTAGCTTTGCTAAATGTGCCATTCATTATTTGAATCTGATGAATTATTAAATCTTATCAAGTTGTCCATTATTCAACTTATTTAGAAATATAAAAAAGCCAGATTTCAGAGGTATGTTTTTAATTTATTTCTTTTCTACCCAGAAAATTCTATCAATGTGTGCTGAAGGGAAGATAACTTCTATTTTAGAAAAACATAACTTTTAGCTTATCTATGACCAGAGGAGCCTTTAAACAGTTTATAAAGGGACACTGACAGGAGTGTTGATATAGAGAAACAGAACAATTGATCAATTTACTAATTGTAATATAATGTGAATGATCGCATACTAACCTAAAAGAATACAGTATCCTCTTAGAAGAGTTTATGCAGAGCTTTCAATTAACACCATATTTTTCTTGTATATTCTGACAATGTTTCACTAGTGTTGTTCCCAGGAATTTAATATAAGTACCTTTTGCTTCTCCTTCATAGACCTCAAGCCCTTCCAAACCAAGGATTTCATTTCTTCACCTCAAGGTATCTAATTCTATACTCTACACACAATAGGAAATAAATTCTTGCTAATAAGGTAAATTTGTATGAGAGACTTCTGACACTGTGAGATACTCTGAATCCATGCAGAGTTCAAGCATTTTCAAGAAATCTTTTCTATTCAATATGTTAGCAGAAATCTGACATTTAGCTTTTCAATGATTATGGATATGATCATTTGAACCTGCTCTTCAGATGGGTTATAAGATGATATTTCTTTAATATTTTTTGGAAAGAGTAAATTGTAAATAATGCTAATTCAATAAAGATTGATGGAGTGCAGGCACAGTGCTAAGATAGGAAAGTAGCTTACAGTGTAATGGTGGGAATATAATTCCAAAATTAAACTACTTCATTATAACATCGCATCTCAACTGAGTTCCTCCAAAAATCATAGCCTTGGATGAAGACCTGAATATTAGTAGTTTGCATGGGAATATGATTCCTGAAAGCAGATGTACAGGATCAGGGAAGTGACCATGCAGAGATCATATCAGGAGCCTTATAAAAGGCACTTCAGAAATGTGTGTCCCAATGGTCAAAAGAGGGAAGCACTTATCTATCAGCTCCCATTGTACATTGATTAAGGGTGACTCCACTGAATTAATTTCAAGAAAATTTGTTGCATGTACATAAGTGCTGGTAGCTTACCATAGCCATTCTAGGCAAAGACATTGGAGAAGCTCAGAGCAGTAAAGATAGGTAGAAAGCACAGGATTAAGGCAAATCGCACCTGCACCAAGCCATTCAAAGATTACTTGTGTTCTGTCATTCCTGCTGGAACACTAGCTGAAATACAAGATGGAGCAGAGAGAATAAAGTGTCTAATACATATGGTAAGAGTTAAGATCAAGGGTGATGTACAAGCAAAGAGAAGGAAATGTTTTAATCAAATTTGGGATTTAGGGAAGACTCCTAAAATAATATTATGTCCAAATGAAGAAAATAAAAACGTAAGAAGATGTGTTCAGAACAGAACTGTACCCTAAAGATCATGGTTAAGAGTATCAGGCTTTTAGTACCCAAGCTACAAATTCAAAAGAACCACAAGCTGTTGAGGCCAGTCCCCCTCCACAGGACTTCCTGAGATGGGAGCTATTTCACAATACCATCTATACTTCAACCATGGTCCACTTAAGGAGAAAATATTGTGTCTTGCTGAATTATGGTGTTTATGCAGAGGGACAGTTTTCTCTTATATACTCCCTGTAAAAAAAATCAGGGTCTTTCTTTTCCAAGCCAAGGTTAAAAGGTTCCCAAAATTCACTTGGTTGTATATGAATTTATGTACCGGATCTAAAAAGAAGATTGGGACAGATGTCATAATAGGGCATTTATAGAAGTGATGTCCAATATCACCTCCTTCACCCTTGAGTTTTAAGCTGCCTAGGAAATAGGATACAGGCTATTGAAGGCTATAGGAAGTCCAGAACTAGGGAGAGGGGAGATGGATGCTAGAAAACCTTGGAAGTTAGATGAGACTGTGTGCTATTGTTTAGGTGGGACTACCGCAGCATCGAGCAAATAAGCACATTCATCAGAGGCATATGACCTGAGATGTCTGGCTGGATGGGTGAGGGGACATCCATAAAATGTCAGGAAGTTGCTTAGGAAGAACCCATCTTTAGTGAGTTCTGTTGGAAACAACATCTGTTCACAGCAAGCCCATAAAAAGCAAGCTAAAACAGTAATATAGTCAGCTAAGTAGGAGGCTGCAATGTTACAGCCCTGTCTTCTTTTGCCAAGAATAGGGGAGGGAACTTGAGGAAGAGGGATGAGTGTGGACACACATGTATGAGAGAAAGAACACAAGCAAACTACTACCTTCAACCTCTGACTTGAATTATCTTGTACTAAGGGGGCTGTATCAAATATGAAATTAAAGTTTTTAAACAAACAGTACTAAACCTTAAGAACTGAAATGAGACTGAGTAACAGAGGTCAATAAAAACCTATAGAATTGGACTAAGATGGCCGTTTAAGGGAAACTATTATGTATTGAGAAAAGGGATCCACTAAAGCAAAATTAGCATTAATTGTTAAAACAGAAACTCATATTATATCCCAGTGACTCTTTACTAAATTGGTTATAAAGCTAATATTTATTGAGTCCATATTCTGGGCTCAACCCTTACTAATACCTTCACAATCATCATTTCACCCAAGGGTATGAATTACTTTTGAATTTACTTTACAGATAAGGCAACTGAGGTTTAGAGAGGGTAAGTAAGATTTCAAAAGACCCACAACAGAGATTTAAAATCAATCTGCATGCCTGGCTCCACAGTGCACACTCTTAACTACCATGTTATGATGTCATTCTTTGGGAAGGACACTGCAACCAAACAGAAGAGGAAGAGCATGGCAGAATGGCATGAAACAAATACGTGTGGAGATACATGAAACTTGGCATTATTAAAGTATTAGGGGTGAAGTAGGGAATAGAGGGAGATTGGAGAAATGAGGCCAGGTCAATGGATAGAAATAAGTATATGGTGGTCCTTTTGTGCACACTATAGCTCAAATTGTAGGCAGTAGGCAGTAGGGAAATTTGGAAAGGTTTTTAAGCAAGGAAGTAAGATGATCAGGTCTGTCATTTCTGCCAAAGTTGACTCTCTTGTGTGTACTAACATTGCTTTAGCCATATATCAGACTATTAATCTTCACTTACTGACTTTAAAATTCCTTTAAGTAACAAGGAAAGCCAAGCAAGAGACAATAGGAGGTTGTGGTTCACAGCCACAACCACTACTAGAAAAACATCTTAAAGAATATCCTAATAGTGTCCCCATTCAAGAATTAAGAGCCACTTTGTTGAGAGTTTTTATCGTAAATGGATGCTGAATTTTGTCAAGTGCTTTTTCCACATCTATTGAGATGATCATATCCTTCAATATTTTAATGTGGTGTATCACATTGACTGATCTGCTGATGTTGAACTATCTTTGCATCCGTGGAATAAACCCCACTTGATCACACGGTATGATCCTTTTAATGTGTGATTGAATTGATTTGCTAATATTTTGTAGAGGACCTTTGCATCTATGTTCATCAGGGATATTGTCTATGATTTTCTTTTCTTATGGTATTCTACTTGGTTTTACTATCCGGGTAATGCTGGCCTCATAAGAGTTCCTTAAGAAGAGTTCCTTCCTCTTCTATTTCTTGGAAGGATTTGAGAAAAATTGGTAGTAATTCTTTGAAAGTTTGGTAGAATTCACCAGTGAAGCCATCTCATCCTAGATTTGGTTGTTGATTCAATCTCCTTATTTGTAATCGGTCTATTTAGATTATCTATTTCATTACAATTCAGTTTTGGTAAGTTGTATGTTTCTAAAATTTTATCCATATCTTCTAGGTTGTCCAATTTGTTGACATAATTATCCATAGTAGTTTCTTATGATCCTTTGTATTTCTAAGGTATTAATTGAAGCATTCTCCTCTTTAATTTATGATTGTATTTATTTGAGTCACACCCCAACCTCATTCTCTCTCTCTCTCTCTCTCTCTCTGTGATGAATCTAGCTAAAGGTTTGTTGATTTTGCTTATCTTTTCAAACAGCTCTTAGTTTCTTTGATCTTCTCTATTATATTTTTAGTCTCTATTTTATTTTTTTCTGTTCTATTTTTTCCTTCCTTCTACTAATATTGGGCCTCATTTGTTCATCTTTTTCTATTTCCTTGAGGAAAAGGTAGGTTGTTTATTTGAGACTTTTCTTATTTCTCGAGGTAGACATCTATTGCTATGAACTTCCCTATTAGAACTGCTTTTGCTACACCCCACACGTTTTGGTATGTTTTATTTCCATTTTGTTTGTCTCTAAGTATCTGTTTCTCTTTCGTTTTCTTCTGCTACACATCGGCTGTTCAGTAGCATGTTGTTTAATCTCCATACATCTGTGAATTTTCCAGTTTTCTTCATGTTATTAATTTCTAATTTCTTAACATTGCAGTTGGAAAAGATGCTTTATATGACATCAATATTCTTAAATTTATCATGACTTGTTTTGTGACCTTACATATGATCTATCCTGGAAAATATTCCATCTGCATTTAAGAAGAATGTGTATTCTCTTGCTTTTGAATGGAATGTTCTATATATATATCTGGTAAGTCCATCTGGTCTAAAACATCCTTTTAAATTGATGTTTCTTTATTGATTTTGAACATCCATTTATGATTTAAAACTCTCAACAAAGATGGTATGGGGGAATATACACCAACATAATAAAAGCCATATATAACAAGCCCACAGAAGACATCATATTCAATGGTGAAAAGCTGAAAGCCTTATCTTTAAGATCAGAAATAAGGTAAGAATCCCACTCTCACCACTTTGACTCAGCATAGTATTAGAAGTCCTAGCCAGAGCAATTAGGCAAGAAAAAGAAATAAAATGCATCCATATTGGGAAAGAAGAATTAAAACTGTTACTATTTGCAGATGACATGCAATATATATAGAAAACCCAAAGATCCCATCAAAAAACTGCTAGAACTAATAAATAATTCAGTAAAGTTGCAGAATACAAAATCAATGCACAAAAATCTGTTGCATTTTTATACACCAATAATGAACTGTCATAAAGAGAAAGAACACAATCCCATTTACAATTGCACTGAATAGAATAAAATACCTCAGAATAAATTTAACCAATGAGATCAAAGACCTGTATACTGGAAAATATTAGATCTTAAAGAAAGAAATTGAAGAAGGCACAAATAAATGAATAGATGTTTGTTCTTACAGATTGGAAGAATCAATATTATTAAAAATGTCCATACAACATGAAGTGATCTACTTTCAATACAATCCCTATCAAAATTCCAATGCTGGGGCCCCTAGATGGCTGGGTGTGTTAAGCATCTGCCTTTGGCTCAGGTCATGATCACAGGGTCCTGGGATTGAGTTCCACATCAGGCTCCCTGCTTACCTGGGAGTCTGCTTCTCCCTCTCCCTCTGCTCCTCTCCCCACTCACGTAGGCTCTTTCTCTCTCTCTCTCAAATAAATAAAACCTTTAAAAAAATTCCAATGGCATTTTTCAAAGAAATAGAATAAATAATTTTAAAATTTGTATGGAAACAAATAGCCAAAACAATCTTGAGAAGAAAAACAAAGCTAGAGGCATCACAATCCTTGATTTCAAACTATATCACAAATATGTGGTAATTAAGAGAATATGGTATGGTCATAAAAACAGACCCATAGATCAATGGAACAGAATAAAGAGCCCAGAAGTGAATCCACCCATATACAGTTAATTAAAGACAAAGGAGCAAAGAATATACAATGAGGAAAGGACAGTTTCTTTAATAAACGGTATTAAGAAAACTAGACAGTCACATGCAAAAGAATGAAACTGGATCACTATTAAATCATATACAAAAATAATGCAAAACGGATTACAGTGTGAATGTTAGATTTAAAATCATGGAACTCCTAGAAGAAAACATAGGTGATAAGCTCCTTAACATGTCTTACAGATGATTTTTTGAATCTGACACCAAAAGCAAAATCAACAAAAGCAAACATTAATAAGGGAACTATATTATACTAAAAAGCTTCTGTATGGGCACCTGAGTATCTCAGTTGGTTAAGTATCTGGCTCTAGATTTCAGCTCAGGTCATGATCTTGGAGTTATGAGATTGAGCCCTGCATCAGGTTCCACACTCAGCAGGGAGTCTGCTTGTGACTCTTTCCCTGTGTCCCTCACCCCTACTTGCATGTATTCTCTCTCTCTCAAATAAATAAGTAAATCTTAAAAAAAAATAAAATAAATTAAAATAAATAAAAGTAAAAAGCTTTTGTATAATAAAGGGAACCAATAAAATGAAAAGGCAACTATTGAATGGGAAAAATATTTACAGTTCATATATCTACTAAAGGGCTAAAATCTAAAATATGTAAAGATTTATATAATTCAATAGCAAAAAAATAAACAATCCAATTAAAAACTGGCAGAAGATCTGAATATACATTTTTCCAAAGAAAACATAAGATGGCCAACAGGTACATGAAAAGATGCTCTACATCACTCACCATCAGGGAAATGCAAATCAAAACCTTAGTGAGGGGCGCCTGGGTGGCTCAGTGGGTTAAAGCCTCTGCCTTCAGCTCAGGTCACGATCTCAGGGTCCTGGGATTGAGGCCCGCATCGGGCTCTCTGCTCTGCGGGGAGCCTGCTTCCTCCTCTCTCCTCTCTGCCTGCCTCTCAGCCTACTTGTGATCTGATCTCTCTGTGTCAAATAAATAAATAAAATCTTAAAAAAAAAAAAAACCTTAGTGAGGTATCACCTCACACCTGTTAGAGTGGCTATTATAAAGAGATAAAAGATAGCAAGTGTTGGTGAGGATGTGGAGAGAAGGGAATCTTTGTGCACTGTGGTTGGGAATGTAAATTGGTACAGACACTATGGAAAGTAACATGGAGATTCCTCACAAAATTAAAAATAGAGCTACCATATGGATCCAGCTATCCCACTTCTAGATATTTATCCAAAAGAGAGGAAAGAAAGAAAGAAAGAGAGAGAGAGAGAGAGAGAGAGAGAGAGAGAGAGAGAGAAAGAAAGGAAAGAGAAAGGAAGAGAAGAAGGAAGAAGGAAGAAAAAGAAAAGAAAGAAAGCAAAAGAAAATGCTAACTTAAAGGATACCCCCATTTTAATTTAGAATAGCCAAAATACAGAAATAATCTAAGTATCCACTGATGGATGAATGAATAAATTGTGATATATACATACAATGGGGTATATTTGGCCATTAAAAAAAAGAAAGAAATTTTGCTATTTGCTACAACATGGATGGACCTCAGGGGCATTATGCTAAGTGATATAAGTTAGACAGAGATAGACAAATATTGTAGTATTTCTCTTATATATGTAATCTAAGAAACAAAACAAAACAACAAACAAATGAAGAAATAAGCTTATAGATACAGAACAGATTAGTAGTTGCCACAGACAGATGGTGGGGTTGGGAGTGGAGAAATAAAGTTTTTTACATGCAATCTGACTATATTTTTTGATCCAGTGTGTGTGTGTGTGTGTGTGTGTGTGTGTGCGTGTGCGTGTGAATTTATATCTATATCCACCTATTTAAAAAAGAAATGTTGTTTTAAAAAAGAATTAAGAGTCAGAACATTTCATTGTCAACCCTTAATTTAAAACTTCACAATTCACTTTTTTAGAATCACTTTCTACATAAATACATGAATAACTAGCTCCTTAAACATCTTCATAATTTAACAGCTTCTGAAATTTGACTTTGGCATTTGTTGTTTGCAAGAAAAGGTTGGTCATGAGCTAATTTTAATGTTTATGCCTAGAATTTCTTGTGACTAATTTAAAAGTCATACTTCTTAAGTATTATTAACATTTTTTCTATGGATCTTTTGACATTATAAAGTGAAATATAATCTTTATAACATTCTAAAATGTCTTTACCCTGGAGAGTTTATGTTATACCACGGACAGCTTCACATGTTGAGAATATGGAATTTCAAGCCCAATTCTTAGAAGAAAATTAGCAAATGTTGTGAAAGTGATTATAGTATTAGCCAAAATGAAAAACATGTAAACTCTTTTAAGTATCATATAAGTCAAAGACTACTAAATTCAAGTCATTGGAAAAAAGCCAAAAAGCAATCATCTCTGAATCTCATTAAGAATCCTTATTTTAAAAAGATATATTTAATAGTTAGAAATAAACCTAAGAGGAGAAATATCTGATTACAAAAAGTAAAACAGGCAGTTTTGGGGCGCCTGAGTGGCTCAATTGGTTTAGCGTCCAACTCTTGATCTCAGCTCAGGTCAGGATCTCAGGGTCCTGAGACTGAGCCTTGTGTCAGGCTCTGCACTGGGTGTGGAGTCGGCTTAAGATTCTTTCTCTTCCTCTCTCTCTGCTCCCCCTCATCCCTTTTTCAAGGAAAAAAAAGTAGACATTCTTCTGTTCAGTATTCATATAAAATTCAATATAATTTCAAATTGCTAAAAATACATTATATTTATTCATGTTTTTATGTATAGAGTTGAGAAAACACAAACAGAACAGATACAAAAGTATACTCTCATGTAAATACACAAAGATATTTGTAATTTTCTAGGCACCACAAAATGCTTGGCATTCTGGCTGCATCATTGAAATTATAAAGTAATATCTTTTAGATGACATGTCAAATCAAAGTTTTCCAGAGATTAAAGATTACATGGTAAGTCTGGTAAAGACAAAGGGGTTATAAATCCAGGATCCCAAATGCTGTCTTCAAAACTCTTCTCATCCTCTCCCTAAAGCAAAGACCTCAATATAACATTAACTTCCAAAAAGATTTTCTGTTCAAAAAAGCTGCCAAAAGATTACCGGACATTTAGTGTGGTAAATGACATTGATAATTTATAGTTTATGGAATGCCACACTTTCATGGTTACATTAACAGTCAATTTTGTTTCTTTTCATAGCATGCTGAGTGAACATGGGTTTGTTTTATGCTACAGAATCACAGAATCTGGAAATTTGCAATATGATAGTAAAATACTAAAGAACACTGATTAAAAGAGAATGCTACACAACTGGTTTGAAGTTGCAGACATTTTGTAAGAATCGTCACGAACAGATCATTATTACTTTTTACTTTTTAAAATTTTATTAAAATTAAAAACAAATAAAAGAGAACAAGTAGCAAAAAATAAAATGCCTGCAAAAAATCAAAGATGCAACGTGAGTACTCAATTATTTAAATAAACTATTACGATATTATTATATAGACTCAAAATTATTTGGACTAGGTTTAAATTCTCAAATTAACAGTTTTAAACTTGTTCACGACCTTAAATTCTTTGCCTGCAAACACATTCATATTCTTTTCCTCGCCTTCTTCTCCCTCCCTGCTCCTCCCCTTGTCTTTTCCTCCCTCTCTTTCTTTCTCTCTCTATTTCCCTCCCTCCCTCCCTTTCTTTTTCTCCTATATAGATGGATTTAATGACATAATTATTTTTTAAAGTATAGAGTAAAAATTTTAAATGGTGATCACTAACATTTTTAACTAAATTTACATCTTTATTTGTTTATGTATATTCAATCTAAAAAGTCTCAGCTACACAATATTTTTGAAATACATATATAGCATAATATAAACTGTATAATTCATATTCATTATGAAATTTTAGTAAAATATTTATATTATAAGGTTAGAGTAGTGTGGGGTGCCTGGCTGGCTCAGTCAGTGGATGGTGAGACTCTTTATCTCAGAGTTGTGTGTTCGAGTCACATTGAGGGTAAAGAGTACTTAAAAATAAAATATTTAAGAAAGAAATGTTAGAGAAGTCTTAAAATAATATGTGCTATATACTTCGTAAACTTTAATAAATGTACTATTTTTAAAAATAAAACAAGTGTTGCATTAGGATCTTTAAAAACTGTAAAACTAACTATTTGAGATAAATAAATAATACTAAGTAAAACACACTGATTTGGCTTACTTGTTGATATGTATTTGTTGGATAAATTATTGACCAAAAAAATCCTTTGGCAATTGGTCAAGATAAATTCTTACGAAACTAAAAATTACAATTTTATTTTTACTTCAGAAAAAATTTAAGAGTTGCTTTCTAAAATGATTTACACTACTAGCTACTAATTTTTTTTAGAGATTTATTTATTTATTTGAGAGAGAGAGAGAGAGCATAAACTGGAGGGACAGAGGGAGACGGAGAAAGAATCTCAAGCACACTCCACACTGAGCATGGAGCCCAACACAGGGCTCAATCTCACGACCCTGAGATCATGACCTAAACGGAAACCAAGAGTCAGACACTTAACCGACTGTGTCATCCAGGCACCACTAGCTACTATTAAAAATTGATTTTCCCCTTTATTTACTTTGCTACAAATTACTATTGTGGATGATATGATTTAATTTCCTAGTAATTATGCAAATCCATAAAAAATAGTCTTTTCATCTCTGTTTTAATTAATTAATTTATTGTGGTGGCAATAATGAATGTGTATTTTATAACAATGTTATGAGTCCCATATGTTTTAAGAAAAAAAGGAATACTGTTTTTTAAACACAGATCAGAAAGAATCATAACTATGTACGTTAAATATACTATTATTTATTTCACTTTCTTAAATCCTTTGTTCAATCCTGGCAGAGACCACAATTAATTTAGATAAATTAATAATAAATTTTCATTTATTTATGTAATATATTTATTAATGTAAATTAATAAATTCTCATTTGTTTCCTGTTGGACATTTAGCTACAATACAATAAAAAATGGCAAAACTCAATATAGTTTTGAAAGCTGCCGCTTGATTGAAGTGTAGATGCTAAAATATGTAGATGCAAAATATGTCATTTATATTTATTATCTTCAAATTTTAGATGTACCTAATACAAGTAATTGAACTCAAAACACAGGAAATCATCATTCCTAAGGGTTTAATGTTGATTATGAGCCTAGACATTGATCAGTCTTCAACGAATAACAAATTTTAATCAAGGTCCATTTGCAAATTGCAAAATTGAATGTGACTGGATTTTGCTATAAACTAGTTGACATGTTTTTTTCCAGATATGATCACCATTCAGTCACAGTAATGACGAACATCCACCTTAAAGATTTATTAAACAGATCAGTTCATATTCAAGAACTGTTTATGTCTGTGGCCTTACGTGAACCTGGCCTAGTCTTTAGATAGGACAAATTACCAACTACTTCAAATATTTTTTTCAGTTAAAAAATATCCTCGGGTAGGAATAATAGTAAGTGATTAATTGTAAATTAAAACTGTTTCCTAATTCTGAGAACTGTAGGTAGACAAGGATGGGGTAAAACTAACACAGTTTTCCAACTGTAAAGATTAATTTGAAAACACTTAAAGTTCAGGATATGGTGATACCTTTCAAAGATGGGGGTGGAGTGTATATTCAAGCTAGAGACAAGGCAGCTCTTAAATTGGCAATATTTGTTGATAAAACTTGTTCATGAATTTTCATATCCATATGATTGGTCCTCAAAATGGAATCAGTGCCTGGCAAACAGAAGGGAAAAAACCAGGGTGCTGGAGAAACGCATATTTACATACGTAGCTAACTAGGCTCCTCCGGGAATAGAAAGAAAGGCTCTTGGGGCACCTGGGTGGCTCAGTTGTTAAGCTGCTGCCTTTGGTTCAGGTCATGGAATCGAGCCCCATGGGAAGCCTGCTTCTCCCTCTCCCACTCCCTTTGCTTGTGTTCCCTCTCTCGCTGTGTCTTTCTCTGTCAAATAAATAAATAAAATCTTTAAAAAAAAAAAAAAGAAAGAAAAGCTCTTGAAGATGAATCTTAATTTAAGTGTTTATAAGTGAAGTTATGAGGAAAGAGTAAATAGTACCTTTCTAGTTTCTAGAAAGAAGTAAACAGTAAATGAGCACCTTATTTGTTTTATAATATCTTTAACACAAATTAAAGTGTAATAGAGGGTAGGAAAAAACCAACAAAGTTTTCTTAAAGTTTCCAGACCAAACGTCAACATTAAAACAACAATATTAAGTTTATATAAATGGAGGTGCTTTAACCTAGACAGGCTGGCAAATATAACGCTTAAGTGAAAAAGGCACCAAAATGCTTCCTCCTCTATTAAAATCCCAAAGAATTTTAATTTAAACTTAATTAGAGTTTTAAGTAAAACGTTACACATTAATTATCCAGTCTCAAAGGACATGCAAAATAATGTCCTTTCACAGGAAGTTGGTTCAACATTGACTAGCTGCCAACTGTCAGACTAAGGAATTTTTAAAGGGACCTGCATGCAGAGGTTTAACAAGGTAGAGGAATTAAATTATATATACATATATATGTATATGTATAAATAATTAGTATAACTTTTGTTATAATTCTTTGTGATACTATACTTTTGTAATAAAAGAGAAGCACATTGCCAGTGGGAAAAAAGTGTTCATTTAAATCTTTTAAAAATGAGAAAATGTAATTTTACATAAATTATCACTTTTTTCTGTTTTAAAAGAAATAACTTCAATCAAGAAAATATTCAAGCTTAGTGTTTCATGTCCTTGCAATTCTCAAATTTTTTCCAATTTAGTCTTAAATGTCTATCTGCTTATTCAAGTAAACAAATGATGAATCTACAAATTAAATACATAACCCATGAATAACAGTATCTCAGTGAATTTATAGGCTAAATGTAGAAAATTCTCACATGCAAAATATGTCATTTATATTTATTATCTTCAAATTTTACATGTACCTAATACAAGTAATTGAACTCAAAACACAGGAAATCATCATTCCTAAGGGTTTAATGTTGATTATGAGCCTAGACATTGACCAGTCTTCAACAAATAACAAATTTTAATCAAGGTCCATTTGCAAAGGTTCCAGACCACCATTAGCTATTTAAATAGAAACTGAAGTAAGTTTCCATTTGGAGAATTTTACATTGCCGAAATTCTTGCTCATAGGAAAGTAATTGGTTGTAATCTACCTCTATTTTCTAATAGTATTTAGCATATCGCCATGTGGATATAGTTTTGAAACATGAATTTTTATATATAAATGGAAAACTACCTTTTTATTATATATTTAAGAATAGCAAAGTATATTTTATTTTTAAATATTTTATTACCATTCCCCATCCTCGTTCTGCTTCTCTTCCCATAACCGGCCATTCTAAAATGTCTGATGCATCTGATGCATAACCTTTTGTTTGCACACATTCTTAAAAGATATGTATTGTGGTTTTGTGTTTGTGTGTTTTAAATTTATAAAAAGATTTTGCTCTAGAGTTCCCTTTGCTTCTTACCTAGTTTTAACACAATATTTTCAGAATCTATAAATTTTTCTGGCTCACATTTAGATTGAGGTAAGCCAGCTTCCAAGAGATTCACATTTCTTGGTAAAGTGTCCATGTGTGATTGCCTTTTATATTCAGTCAGAGTTGACCCTGTGTGTGACTAATAGGATACAGTAGATAAGAGGTGGTATGAATTCTGAGGCTAGGACATAAAAGGTAATGTACCTTCTGCACAACTCTTTCTGTCTTGGGACTCAGAGCTCAGACATCATGAGGGGAGGAAACCCCAGCCATGGAGAGAGGCCACATATATACATTCCAGTAAACTGTACCAACCAAGGTCTTAGCCATGAGCCAAATTCAAATGTCAAAAACGTGAGTCCATTTTTACATAATTCCAGCCTCTGGTCTTTGAGTAGCTGAGACCAAGTGGGATGAGATGTGCTATCCTTATTAAATTTCATATCTATGAGTGTCAGTCAGTTTAGGAACTCTGAGAGGTAAGTGCCAAAGAGAGATCAGATAGGCAAGAGATTTGTGTGAAAAATGCCTGTGAAGGATAAAGGAGGAGGGGGCAGAGAAGAAGGGAAGTGTTTTCAGACTGATGCATATATGACACTTCTCTCTGAAATGAGAGAAGGAAGAGAGGAGATGTAGGTAAGAAGAGCTACAGACTACACTGCATTTCTGAAAAAAATCTTGTCAAGGCCAATGGGGGACCTCCTAAGAAAAGGTTGCCCATAGAAGAGTACCTGATATCAGGCAAAAATGACCAGGCTCTAATATCCTGCCATGCTTAGTCATTGGCTGTGAGGAACCCTGGGAGAGGACGACATTGGCATGAACACTATAGGACATTCAATGGCAGCTGGAGGCCATCAGTCAGCTATGTTCCACAGTTTCTCCTCATGGCTGCCAGTCTAGACCATTCAATGAACAAGTCCACTTTGGGCAGCCCCCTCCTAATTTCCCATAGACTTCACTTCCTGAGAGAACCTTCCTTCTTAAAACATTCTCTTTTATTGGCTTTCATGGTACTACACACCACTAATTTTCTGTGGCCCTCCCCCCCCCTCCAGTCTCCTTGGCTGATTTGTCTTTCCCTGTATAACCTTTCAAATAAGGGATCTCCCCAGGAGCTGGCCATCGGTCTTCCTCATGGAAGATGGAGATCAACAAGATGAACTATTGCCCTCATCGGAGCAGTTGCTTTCAGGATCACAATTGGTATTCATTATGTCCATTCTCCACTATCCACTATATCTATTCATGTTTCCCTCTTATGGAGACTGAGAAGAAGATTATGGAGGTTCAGGAAGGCTGCAGCCAGCAAGCTGGAGACCCGGGAAAACCAATGTGTAGATGTATAATTCCAGTCTGAGTCTGAAGGCATGAGAACCAGTAGAGCTAGTGGTGCCAGTCCAAAAGCTATCAGTCTCAAGACCCGAGAAGAACCATTGTTTCAGTGTCACTCCAAAGGCTGGAAAAGACCAATGCCCCAGTTCAAGCAGTATCCTACTGGAGGTGGGTCTGTCTTTTATTATATTCAAGTCTTTAGCTGATTGGATGAGTACTGCCCACACTAGGGACAGAAATCTACTTTACTCAGTCTACCTATTCAAATGTTAATCTCATTTAGAAACACCCTCCAAGCATGCCCAGAATAATGTTTGGTCAATTATCTGAGCACCATGTGCCCCAGTCAAACTGACACAAAAGTCATCATAGTGACTAATCCAGTAATGCAACACAAAACCTTCTCTTCTGGAGTGGCTGAGCTCTTGGTTATCATATCATTCTCAGGCCAAGATTGCTGTCCATGTCCATTCACAGTTTTAACTGGAAAAAGATAATACTTTGAAGTGCCAATGTGGATGACCTGGGCTCCACATGTATTTCTCCATGTTAGGATCACCTGCAAGAGTAATCATTTTCTGTACTTGATATTAAATTTATTTTTAAAAATCTGGTACCAAGTATATGTGGGTCTTCTTTTCTTGTCTAATATTGAGCATCAAGCTAAATTAATTATTTGGTGGAAGGTTCTTTGCTATTTAAAATTAATAACTTTTCAGCATTTCCACTATTTACTTCAAAAAATCTTTTTGCAAACTCTAAAGTTTTGCCTTTTTTAAAAAAAGATTTATTTATTTATTTTAGAAAGAGAAAGAGCATGAGCAGGGGAGGGTCAGAAGAAGAGGGAGAGAGAGAGAATCTCAAACAGACTTCCCATTAAGCATGGGGCCCAACTTGGGTCCCAGTGCAGGGCTGGATCCCACTAGCATGAGATACTGATCTGAGCTGAAATCAAGAGCCAACAGAGCCATGCAGGCGACCTGGAAGCTCTAAGGTTTTTTGCTTTGCATCAGCCATTTCCTAAAACTTTGGACAAGAGTGACAAATTGTAAGACAAAGTGTCTTTAACATTTGTTCTTTGTATGTTATAAGCATTTTGCCAAAACCTGATTGATAAGTTTTAAGGACCTACTTGATGTTAAAACTATTCCATAAATCTGTAATGGGGTAGTATCACAGCAGCTACTACACATACTATTGGAGAGGGAAAAAAAAGACCACGTAGATAGGATCTTTCCAATCAATAACTACAGGAACTAAAAATACAACAGGGAAAGAAAAAAAAAAGGCTACTCAGATAAGATGTTTCTAATCAATAATAATAGAGGAATGTCTGGAAACATTATCTATTATCAAAAGAGGCTTGTTTGTAAGATTTGCCTTCTTCATGTATTCCATTATGAATAATCAAAAGATAACACTTCCTATAATCATTAAATGCTTGTTTCACGAAGCACTCTTCAATGATCCCTTAGCGGCCATGTGGTTTGGGGAATGATAAATTAATTTTTCGCTTGACAGTATATCATAATTTCCACCTAGAAGCAATGCTACCCTATCTTTGAATGCTTCAGGTATATGACGCTCTCTTCTAGCTACCTGAAATAAACCTACATGATGACATTCATCTCTAAAGGTACCCAGTTTCATCAATATTGAAAATGTGCTTTTGCAGAATAACCATGTTATCAATAGTTTCCAGCAATTTATTGAGGAGTATCAGCAGCAGCTGCTTCACCTATGACCTTCAAATTACATAGTCATGCATAGTCTTAAAATCTGTTGAAGCATCCTGAACCTACTTGAACTAAGGTCTTTTGGTGAATCTCTCTCTCCCACTCCTTTCTTCAAGTCTTTGAAGATGTTTAATGCTTTCTGCTGTTTCAACATGGTTCTGTATGGCATTCCACAAAGACTAAGGTTTTTAATACACAATGCATGGCTATTTCTCTAGTTTTTTAGTACCAACAACACTTCTCATATTTTTTTTCTCTTTTTTTTTACTTTCTCACATACAGAAAATCATTGCACATCTGGTAAACAAAGACAAGGGCATTGCTGGCTTATGACTTTTTTGAGTTCTTCTCTCTCAATTCAGTTTAGCACTTAAAACTTTTCTACCAATGAATGGCTTTTCTGGACTTAAGTTTGCCTAATTTCTTAAAAGATCTTTTCACTTAATAATGTAAAAAAAAAATAGATAATGCACAAAACAAAGATCCTATTAAAAGAGCTAAGATGTGATGAAAACAATCTATACACTCTCACTCAAACCCTTAATGCAATATAATTGTTTTTACTGTTTCATTAGACTATGTTTTCAATAACGAATGTGGAGGAAATTTTGCAAGTAATTATAGTGAGTATGTGATTAAGAGTTGAGATAAATGATAATGAGAGATACATGTGTGCTTGCAACATTATATGATTCACTGATGACTCACTCACATGTGAAGAGGACATGCTTTTATTTGGAGCCCTAAGCAAGTGTGAGTGGGATACAGCTGTCAAGGGTCTGAATTTCTTGAGAGTGTGGATAGAACCATGCTTTCAAACCCAGAAAGAAAATACTATTTACATTTTAAAATATGAGACTACAGGGGAAAAGCAAAGATTAATCTGGAAAATCAGATGACTAAATGAGTGTTCTGTCACGAAAGCAAACAGAATAGATATTCTATAATGAACTATGTCAAGATTTTGAGAAAATATTGTTTTGTTTTCATATGGAAACTTGAGACAGTCTTAAGTGATCCTAGATTTATGATTGGTTTAATTATTACTCCAAGTAACCTTTATATTCTTGATAAATCTTAGAAAATAATAACATAATTTATAGTATATTTTGTTAGTAAAGAACATTTTCATATAGCACATCAAATAATAGCTTCAGAAGACCACCAAGAAAGGAGCAAAAAAAATCGTTGTCTTTGGATTCTTGTTAATATGTATTTTGAAGTATCAAGTCTATGCTACCTAGTAAGAATGCATCACCACCTTGTGGAAATTCCTTCAAACTACAGACACATGATCCCAAGATCCAGATGGATTCAACAGACTAGTAGATCAACCAATTTCATTTCCACACAATTTAATTTGACAATTATTTCTATGTAGCTCACAACTCAGTCTTAGTCTCTCAATCCAGCTTCCCTCTTCAATGCTAGACCTATCCTTCACTTTCCCACCTGATGCTATGCAGCCACTTCAGATATCATAACTTCCAACCAAATTCTTCATAATAGTCTTCATAATAATTTTTAGTAATAATTCTTCTATTTAAATTAGTGGACACTCATATATAGCATAATAGTTCTCTTTAAATTAGTGGACTCTCATATAGTGTTCAGTCATCCAAGCCAAGCATTTTAGCTTTTAGCAAAGTCAATTATAAAAATCTCCCATTAAAATCCACTCCAGGGCGCCTGGGTGGCTCAGTGGGTTAAAGCCTCTGCCTTCGGCTCAGGTCATGATCCCAGGGTCCTGGGATCGAGGCCCGCATCGGTCTCCCTGCTCAGTGGGGAGCCTGCTTCCTCTCTCTCTGCTTGCCTCTCTGCCTACTTGTGATCTTTCTCTCTGTGTCAAATAAATAAATAAAAAATCTTTAAAAAAAAAATCCACTCCAACTTAAAATCAGTCACCAAATTCTATGTTGTAATTCCTTAATGTCTTTCTCACTTATCCTCTTTTTACTAGTTTGTGCCTTTAAAATTGCATACCTAGGCCATTTTAACAGTCTTAAAACCATATCTATGCTTCTAGTGTCTCTTCTTCCCCCATTGCCACTGCTAATACTGCATCTCTTCCCTTGTTAGTTTACTCGATTTAAACTCTCTTGGGCATTATGGCCTCTAATAGTCTTATTAGTGTATATGTTCCTTGCCTTCTTTCTTAATAATGTGTTGAATATCTGATGTTCTAACCACACACTCTATTTACTATGTCCCAAATATGCTCTACTGTTTTATTATCTCTGCTCCTAAGCATACTTCCTCTCTTTGGCATGTCCTTAGAGCATATATGGATTTCAAAATCCTTGTGAGTTTTTAACATTTGTTTGAACATTTCTGCAGTGAAGTATGGTAACTTGAAGACCTTTTTTTTCAGAAAAAATAGTTCTCAATCTAAAAGGTAGTCCAGTCTGGAGGTTTAAGGGATACACAAGTTGTAATGGATATTCACTTGACAAGCTAAGTAGCTAAATACATATTGGTAATGAGTGGCATTTTAAAGAGTTGACATATGAAGGAAGAGAGTGTCTCCTCATATATCTTAATTTTGATTCATTTAGTTTGCTATATAGCTTTTGTTCTGTGTAAAATACTTAACAACTGTTTAATAGAGTTTAACAAGCATTTTGATCTTTATTTGATATCCCAAGTCTCCTTACTAACTTTGCATTTTAAACAAATGAATTTTATGTTTTTTCAAAAGAATCATGCATATAACTTTAGCATTTAAGTAGATGATTTCTGTGTACTGGGTAAAACAGTATAGGGTCAGTTGATGAAAATGTGCTTTTGCAGAATAACCATGTCATAACTGTCATAGGGAAGCAGGTCTGGGTGATGAGTAGGGCTGGGCACATGTTTAGAATCAGATCAGATCCCAGTTGCAACAGGGGTTTTCCAAGAGATTTGGCAGGATTTTAAGGAGGCAAAATAGATCACCTTTAAGCAATATATACTACAGCAATATATACTACAGATTCAAAAGAAGATTAAACAGAGGAGGCAGTCTTTGGTCAGTTTTTAAGCAGCACCAGGGAGAGCTCCCTGCATATGTCAGTCTCCACTTGCAGGAGACTGATGATGTGTTCTTTGACCACTGGCAGCTAGGAACTTTTCAGACGGACCTGATTCCCAAAGGTAGTCTATCTGACAGCATAGTCTCCAGCCTGTTTAGTCACATCTCAGTTATCAGTGGAGGAGGCTTCATTCTCATAAACCTAAAAATTATTGAGATACTAACCCAGGTTGATTTGGACCTTGAGTTAGAAGATTAATTTTGGTGGAAAGAAGATTCTCCTGAAGTCTCAAGTTCTTTGTAGTTAAAGGTTTCATTTGTTTGTTTGTTTGCTTTTCTCTATTTTATAATCACCGTGGAGAAATGGGCTGAAAAGAGTCACCTTGCACAAAATTATACCCTCCTTTCCAGGGCAGAGCACAGCCAGGGTCTAGCTGTTTCAGTATTAAAAAGGCCAAGCTCTCTTTTCTCAACTCAGAGCAACTCTGAACAGCCACTAAGTTTCAAGCCCTTCATGGTATCAGCTGAAGCCTCATTGGGGCTGTAACACAGTGCAACTTCTTATTTAGCCCAGTCCTGCTTCATTCTCTTCTCTAAGTGTCGAGCCTGAGAATATCCACCATGGAAAAGACACTAAACAACAAGATAGATAGAACAATTCAGCTAGTTGCCATCAGTCCAAATTCATCCTTAACCACCACAGTGCGGAAACAATGGACACATAAATATAGTAGCCATAGTGGCAGAGATGGTAGCTAAGCATGTGCTAAAGACCATGGGTTCTCACTCATCAAAGCTGACACAACTACTGCTGTAGCAGAATTCCAACCTGTTAGTAACAGAAACCAACTCTGAGCAGCTAATATGGCACTGTCCCCTGAAGAAACAAATCAGTCATTTGGTGGCAAGTCTATTATATTTGATCCCTTCTACTATGGTAAAGGGCACTGATATACTTTGTTGGTGACTGACATGTATTCTGAGTGGGAGTGTGACTTTATTGTCTGTAGAGGTTTAAATAAAACCATCATTCAAGGGCCTACAGGATGTTTGATACACTAACACATCATCCCCTACAACTTTGCATCAGGCTTACGGTTCCACTTAACAACACAGGAGGCAGGATAGTGAGCATATGACTGTGAAGTCCACTGGTCCTGTCACATATTACACACGCAGTGGCTTATAGCCTCATAGACCATGTAATGACCTATTCAAAGCAGAGCTAAGGTGCCAGCTTGGAGATGTTACCATGCAAAGATGATGGTATTATCCTCCAGGATACTGCATACCCAGTAAACAAATGACTATGATAGAATCCAACAACCCCCATAGATAGAATACATAGGTCTGAGAACCAAATGATAGAAGTAGCAGTGCTTACCATGTGCTTACCACGAATTTTGGTGACCCACTTGGAAAACTTGTACTTCCCAAATATGTAACTCTGTCACTAAGGAATACAGAAAGAGTCACATTGAACTTTAAACTATAGCTGTTGCCTAAATGCTGAAGCTTTTGTTGCATTTGCATCAACTTGCAGCTTTTGACTCTTCCTAACTCTGCTTCCATCCCTTTTCAAAGAATGAACTTCTTGCATACTAATCTTCCATTTTTAAGTTTGTTTCTGAGGGCACTCCATTGATGACAACTACTAATAGTAAGTGGATCAGATATTTTTGTGGATGATATAAACTTCTGTTAATGACTACAACAGATAATCTTCATGGTCTGTAAAATAAATTCTGATTGTATTATAAGTATTTAGCTATATCATCAATGTGTTCAACTGACTGAAAAGTATAAGCTCTCTGGACTGATTCTCATTTTTACCCAATAGGAATGTAGATATAGTCACTTCAAAACATCCTTAACTATTGGGAAAATATCTTAATACTGAAGAGAACTGAAGTTGTAAAGCCTTAATGTCTATATTACATAATCATAGACAAAGATTGCATCACATATATAATTTAATTTTTAATAAATATATCCCAGGTTTTAGTTTCAAGAAGCTCATTACTCAAGTAGAGAAAGCTTTCTGTTGCCTGTCTGATCAGGAAAAGGAAAGTGTTGATTAATCATATTCCCCTTAATAGAGATTCCATATGTACTACAAATGAGCAATTTTCAAATAATTTAAACACATCAATATATATTTAGTATCCAGGTGATTATGAAAATAATCCAAAACCGTTCTTTAATGAGTCAAAAGTCATCTTAGGGTTCTATTACATTACAGGTTTATAAATATAGATTTTATAATTTAGACTCACAGGAACAACTACTAAGAAATCTATTGTTGGACCACAGGATGATTATTACACTGTCACAACACATATGGAACTACATATTCTAGGCACAAAGACCACTGGAGCCCTTTAACTGTAGCCCACAGTTGTTAAAAAAAAATAGATGATGTGCTTGTTTAGCTTTCAAGTTATAAACTAGTTGGTCAGTATGTGTGAGTTAAGAATAACTGGGGAAAAAGTGAACAGTACAAGTAAACAAATGCAAAAATGTGATAGGTTGGTGTTGAGTATGATGTGTACCTATCCCTTCTGCTCCACGGAAATTGTTGTCAATGAGACGCTCCTTCATTAGCATCTTTGCTCTCTAAAGAAGACAAGGTTGTTCTGATATATTTCCTCTGAACAACTATAACTCACTTTATGAATACATCTGACAGGCACTTGGTATCGTTGCAGCACTCACCCTACCTTGTTGTCAAGGCAACAGACATCACCATCACTTAGGAAGTAGTGAAAAGAAATCTGTAAAAGAACAGAAATGTATTGTATATTGCAGTGTAAGAGTTCCTTTCTCTGAAAGAGGATTTGGTGAGTTTCCCATTTTAATGAATTGAACCCAAACTCACTGCAAAGCATAAAATCTGACTATGATAGATAAGATGTTATAAACAATGCTCACTGATGGCAGAATAACAACAAAGGTGAATTGGCTTTATATTTACAGATAGATTCATTACAGAGTATACTCATTATACCCAACATAGGTATTCCACGTCCACATCTGAAAATTATTAAACTGGTTTAATTTAGTGAATTAATCACTTTGTAAAAAAAATTAGCAACTATAAACAAGTATATAAGAAGTTAACTAAATGCAACTAATTCATTTCAAGTTGTAAATTCATTTGCTTGGGAGATGTGTTTTTGTTAAAGTCAATGTACTGAAATGATTAAGAACTCAGCTTCTAATTCAAATATCCTTGTAATCAAACTGCAGCTAATTTCCAAAAGGAGAGAAAAGGATGACACTTTCAGAGGGTTTTAAGTGAAAATAATGAAGGGATTATTTAGAGAGGTGTGAGGAAGTAGCAGGAAAGAATAGGAGATGGCAAAGAACCCAAGGACCAACAAAATGAAAGCCATTACTACCCCCAAGAACTCAAGGAATGGTATTCCCAGAATTTGATGAGAGTGGAAAGAACACCCAACAGAAGCTACAACTGCATAGGGAAGCAGACCTTCTGTGCAACACGGCAGGAAGGGGAAGGGAGTGACAGTACAGTAATGAAAAGTAACACCATTTCTCTCTTCTTTCACCACCAAGCTTGTCGAGCTCTCTCCCTTTAGTTGAAGCCAGTCAGAAGTCAGGGAAAAGAGAGGCTGGATGATGCTGTGTGAATAGTTTAGCTTCCCAGAGCAGAGCAGAGTAGAAAATTGATCTAGGGAAGCAAATGGAAAATGATATCCAACATACCCACTTATTAGTTATATTATGCAAGACATATTACTTAACATATGTATCTGTTTCATCATCTCTAAAATACAGTTAATAATAGTACATTTCTCACAGGGACATTGTGGAAGTACTTTATGAAAATGGCTAGAAAACCATAACAATTCAATAAACCTTACTGATTATTATTTCTCCAAGTCAGTTTTTTTTAAATGGAAAATATCAAAGTGTTCATGCTATCAGAAGTGGAGAAGGTAACTTGAGAAGTTGAACATTTAGAAGATATTCAAAACATAAAGCCCTAAATACATACAATCACGTTAACATTAAACAGAATACTAGTTTGGCATTTTTTGCATTTTTTGCATTCCTTTTCCAAAAAAGAAAATACTTTTCAAGTTATAAAAGTAATTCATTATTAGTTGTGAAATGTGTAAACACAGTTTCTAGTTTCAATCTCTTTGTAGCAGAGACATCAGTTTCTTTCAGATTAATATGCTGGTTGGGGTCTGTGGTCTGCAGACAGAAGAAGGGCTCCCAAAGATGTCCCTGTCTTAATCCTCAGAATCTGTGAGTATGTTACCTTAGGTGGCAAAAGGGATTTTGCAGATAGGATTAAGTTAAGGATTTTGAAATGAAGAGATTATCCTGGATTACATGGGTGGACTTAATGTAACCACAAGGGTCCTTAGAAAAGGAAGGCAAGAGGGCAGAATGAGAGAAGGAGCTGAGATGACAGAGCAGAGCGTAGGGTGATTGGAGGAAGAAGCTGGGAATCTAGGAATGCATGTAGACTCTAGAAACTGGAAAAGTCAAGGAAGCTAACTTTCCCTTAGTGCCTCCAGAAGGAACACAGCCTTGCAGACAACTTAAATTTGGGACTTTTGACCTCCAGAACCGCAAAATAATAAATTCACGCTATTTTAAGCTACTAAATCTGTGATGATTTGTTAGAGCAGAAATAAAAATCTAATACAGGGTCTGTGCTAATTGTTTCTCTCTGGCTTCCCAGATCCATTTTCTGTCCTCCATCTTGATCTGTGCTATGGAAGGCTAACCTTTGGCTTTTAGCTGAGAATGAATGGGAGGTAGTGGCAAGCAATGGGAAGCCTGGAAGAGGAAAACTAGAGTATTTATCCCTGTGAGACCCACCATCACTGCCCTTTTGGACATAGGCATCCTCCTTTCCCCAGCTTCCAGGATCCAAGGCATAGGGATGATAACAGCTTCCCACTGTTGCTAGCCCCAAATGATTTACTGCCCTGTTGGTTCCCTTAACCCTACCCCTACCCACACTTTTCTAATGGTCCCTTCATTGGTACTCTCATGAAGCCCTTTGAGTGTGCCATATCTTTGTTGCCAGTACACTGTCCGATTCAACACAGAATATCTTTTTCATAGCTATTCATCTAAGATTCAATGAACTGTGGGGTGCCTGAGTGACCCCATCTGTTGAGCATCTGACTCTTGATTTCAGCTCAGGTCAGGATCTCTGGGTTGAGGGGTCCAGCCCCACATGGAGCTTCATGCTCAACAGAGAGTATGCTTAGGGTTCTCTCCCTCTCCCCCTGCCCTTCCCCATGCTTGCATGCGTGTTCTCTTTCTTAAATAAACAAATAAATAAATAAATCTTTTTTTAAAGGGTTTAATTAATTGAGTCTTAAATTGTCCTTGAGGTGCTCTGACGGAATCCCAAACATTAGAAAGTTTGACAGTACAATAGTCTATCAGTAATTAAAATTTGAATTTGTTCATCTTTCAAATTGAATTACAACATCTGTTCCCATTATAGAGAAACCAAATCCTCACCTAGTAACACACACACACACACACACACACACACACACACACACGTTTATAATGGCTATTCATATTTACATATAAGAAATAACACTTACAAAAAAGTCACAAAAATACTTTTAAAGAGAAAAAAATGTGTTTTAGGCACATTTAAAACTGATTAGCAAAGCCAGAAAGAAGAGAGACATTTTTCGTGAGCTAATACAATTCACTGCAATACTGAAGGTCAAATAGATATAACAGATCATTACAGGAATAAATAAATAGTAAGTAGAATTTATTTTTAAAAATGTGTGTGCCCATCAGGAGCACATTTGTTTTTATTTATAGTCTATTAAACCTATTACCATGGCTGTTTTTAGAAACCATAGCAATGCAATGCCAAATATCTGGACTGATCAAAAATATTTAGTTAATCTTCTGGAGATATGCTTTAATATGGAAAATAAATATCCAATGACAGATATCCAAAATATATTTATCACTTTACATCTGGCTCTTTTATGCTGTGTGTATAGACAGATCAACTTAATTATGCCCAAGTAAAAGCTGGGTCAAAGTTGCCAATAGAAGGAACTTTCTTCTGTATGAACTTAAATCATGAACATTCACACTTCATTGAATTTGATAAATTAGATAAAGTAACAAAATGGCCTAATTTTTAAAACCCTCCACCAGTCTCCTCAAATTGGTTAAATAACTGCACTTCGTGAAAATCTTGAAGGTATTTCTCCATCTTAAAAATAATCAAACCATACAGATTAATTTTTGCTATAAGCAGATGATGAGAGATTCCGGAAATAAAGCTAAAGTTCCCCACCAAGTGGGCTTGAGATTTTTCACATCAATTAAAATGGGTTTTGGTTCCCATTTAGCTATAGATTCTACCTCTTCTCACTGTATTCATGGATGAATGTCACAAAGGACAGAGGACTAGGGATGGTTCAATGGGTCCTACTGCTCCTGGACATGCCACCAAGAGTCTTACATAGAGAGACATGATAATATCAGTTCTGTATTTTCACTGAAACAAAGATCCAAGAATAGGCTTTACTCTCTAGATAATACATATTTTAAAAATTCTTCAAATCAAAGTGCTGTAAAAATACAAAACTAGTTAAATATGCACATTAAGATTATAATTTTAGCACTTCTTTTAACTATAAAATAGGTTCCTATCTCTAAGGCATATTAAGAACAGACAAGATTTATGCTCATGTTGTCTGTGTTAAACACTTGTTTGAACTACACTGAGCTGCCTTCATTAGACTTACTGGTATTTGTTAGTAGAACATGTGCTTAAAGTACACATGTGTGTGTAAATACCTGCATTTCCAAGGTCAATTTAATATTTTTACACAATATTTTAATAAACAATTTATACTTTGTAAGAGAACTAAAAGGGGACTCTAGTTAATATATATGATAATTGGTCTTTGTTATAAGGTATTGGCTTCTGTTTAAGTTGATGTATACTGTTATTATATGCATCAAGTCTAAGTTATAATGTTGTGATGTTATATCACACATTACACCATGGGTAATACTTATAAAATCTATACACAATATTAATGTATATGTGCTCATATTAGTACTTATTGGTATATTATATACATACATTACATACATGATGTACATGTATATATACACAACATATATGTATAAATATATATACATATATATATGACTTACCCGGCATATCTAAGTAAAAATAAAGCTATATATTTCTACATGGCTAGAAAAAATATAATAATCAGCAGCAAATTATTAACTAATGATTAAATCCTCAGCGTACTTCCCATTCTTAAGTCTTTTGCCATTTGAACAGAAACAGATCTACTATATCTTCCCTAATGCTACTACTATCACTACCACCAATGATAATAGCTTTAGTAATGATGATGATAATAATAATGCTATCATTACTGCTCTCATTACAAGGCCTATAGAATCAATCTGCTTGGTATGTACAAATTATTTTCACATCAATTATCTTAGTTTTTTCACATCAACCTTCTGATGTTGAAATATAGTCTTTAATATTAGAGGTATAGAGGTAAGCATTGCAGGTGGTAGAAAAGGAAGGTTAGACTTATTTGTCTCATATATCTCTTGCAACTAAGACTTACACTTTACCTTCTCTATGAGTAGACTTTCCATGGATGATATCTGAAGCAGATATCTTCAAAATGCATTTACTGGGTTGGTACTTGAAAACCAAGCAAACCTCAGCTGATGTGGGGCTGCCTCAACCCACCAGAAGCATCAGCTGAGAGCCATGGGTGTACTTCAGTGGTCAAATAGGAATAGGGAACAAAACTAGAATGGACAAACCAAGGCTTGGAGAATGTGGCCCTATTGTTTGATAATCCAGATCACCTTGTTGGGCACTTGAGCTCAGTCAGAACCAGCACGAGCATCTGAATGACTCTCATAGAGTTCAGGGTTTGGCAGGATATCTCTTCAAGCATCTTGGCAACAGTACCATAAAATGCGGAAAGTGCTAAAAATCATTTGCTTCATCATGGTGCCTTCACAAGAGGCAGCAATGCCGCTCCCTTCCCCTTGGATTCGTCAAGTGACCTGGATATGAAGCAACATTTCAGTTTATAGATTGCAGGAGGCATGTATATAGAACACCTGGCAAGATGAAGGACCAAGAAACTGAATAATGAATTTGGTGCCCTTTTGGCTGCTAAGCTGATCGATGGTAATTGGATTTCATCCTTTGAATACTGAAATTCAATTCAAACACTCAAAGATAACTTTCATTTTCTGACTTTTTCCCCAAGAAATTACAAATTATCCTTACTAATTTAGACATGCAATCCACATTTCCTTTCAGACAACTGTGTAATTACTTTGTAGAGAAGGTTTATAACCCTTCAAAGACTAGAATTGTGAGAAATGCACAATATTCCACCTGGAACTTTAGAATGAATTTGGAAAGGGCCACTTTCTCTGACAGAAAGATGAGACACCAGAGTGCTGGTTCGATCAGGGGGTAGAATCTCACTTCCTCCAACTTTGGGGAGAAAATCATTATAGACCAGACCTATTTTGGGCCAAGGACATTTTGATGAGCAGATAGGAAGGGAATCTCTGTAAATCCTAGAGGAGAGTTGAACTGTTCTTTAGTTTGTCTCAGTTGGAAGTATTTATTTGCCCACCCAAAAAGCTTCCCAAAATATAGCTTATTGAGATTATTAAAAAAGATAAATATTTAGAAGGACACAACATACTCAACATATTTTTAGAAAATGTTGTTGATATTAGCAGCAGCAGATAGTTGTTTATTTCATACAATTTTGAAACAAAGACCAATCTAGATAAACCCTACGAGTTCTCACTAATATACTGATTCAGGATGTGATAGTTAATAATGCTTTCTCTCAACAGAATAGATATAGTAAGATGTTATATATTATGTATTATAAACATGTCTATAGATAACTTTAGAGTAATGCTTTCTCTTAAAGAGTATATAAGTGTATGTATATACGATACACATATCATATATGTGTATTTCATACGTGTATATATGTGTGGTGTGTGTGCACATCCCACCAACATAGGACATTTCAAACAACATGGAAATGTCTTGAAATGGAGTCTGGAATTATTAACTACATTATATTCCTACTTATATGATTATGTATGTAATGGACTGATTAAAGGTACTCTATCCCTGATTCAATGCAATATATTACCTCATTTGTGTCTCTCTTTTTTTCTCACTAGAGAGATTCTCTGGGAGAAAGCAGCCACTGACATCCAGAACTTGGTCCGACACTTACAACTGGGCCTCAGTATTGCTAGCTCTTAGGAGCTGGCCTGGGCCTCCCAGCTAAGACTCAGTTTTTTCCTATTTGACTGACCAAAACAATCTTACAGAATATCAACATGAGGTGAGGTTTCTTTATTACTGTAAAGAAAAAGACCACTTCATAATCTTGTCTAAGCACGGGTCACTGCACAAACCACAGAAATATCAAACATCTCCTGGCTAATTTAAGTGATTGCTGCTTCCTTACAGCTTTATTTTCCATCTAGTCTTCCCTCCTTCTAGAAAATATTTATTAGGATACCCAATCATCTTATTTTCCCTACTTCCTGATAGCACCCTCCAGAGTAAGCAAACCTTCATTTCCTTGACCCTCGCCTCCAAATCACCAAACCAAGGCACAAATCCTCTAAATCCCTCCTACCACCATTTTACTAACACACCACACAGTACTCCATGGTGTGTGTAGTCTCTCTCGCTGCAATGAACAATAAACCCAGCCTGTTCAACTATAGGTGAATTCCTAGTGGTCTATTGGATGGAAGGCATTAACATACGTGAACATTTTATGACAATATCATGTATTGTGTGATTCCATTTTTAATAAATATAAATGTATATATGTAGAGATATATAATTACATGTTTTATTATATATATGAGGGCTTTTATTTTTGGCTCTCTTGTTTAAATTTACACATTTAATTAACATGTTTTTGTATTAATTTTGAAATTATTTTTTTAAAGTTATTTATTTATTTATTTGAGAGAGAGAATGAGAGAGAGAGAGAGAGAGAGCATGAGAGGGGGGAGGGTCAGAGGGAGAAGCAGGCTCCCTGCTGAATAGGGAGTCCAATGTGGGACTCGATCCTGGGACTCCAGGATCATGACCTGAACTGAAGGCAGTCGCTTAACCAATTGAGTCACCCAGGTGCCCAAAATTATTTTTTTTAACTTATTCTTTTATATATTTTCCCTTACATCTCCAGGTATTTTAATGGTTAGGAATTGTATTTGGTTACGAGCAACAGAGATGTCCCTGTCTATTTGGCCAAAGTAATGAGAGGTTAGTTCTCTAAATGTAAAGGAAGCCCATGGGTTGATAGTTGTGGTAAGCAGAATGCTAAGATGGCCTCCAAGCTTCTCACCTCCTGCTACACATGCCTTCTGAGTGTGGACAAGACCAGGAATATGATAGGATGTCACTCATATGTGGCAAAAGTGAAAGGACTTTATAGATGTAATTAAGATCCCAAATTGTTGTTTTTTGAGTTAATCCAAAGGGAAATTATCCTGGGTCACCTGACTTCATCAAGCAAAAGCCTTTAAAAGAGGGAATGGGCCCTTTCTGAAGAGAGAGATTCTTCCACTGGCCTTGAAGAAACTAACAGCTACCTTGTACACTATGGAAATGGCCACATAGAGAAGTCCTGAACTACATGCTGAGAGTAGCCCCTGGGCTAGCCTGGAAATGGGGACCTCAATCTGTAACAACTGCCAGGAAATAAATTATGCCAATATCCTGAGTGATCTCAGAAGCAGATTCTTTTCCCAGTCAAGGCTCTTGAAAATGTTGGCTGGCTGATACCTTGATTGAAACCTTGCGAGACCTAGAGCGAAGAACTCATGCCCAGGCTCATGATCCAAGGAAACTGTAAGATAATAGATAGGTGTTGTTTCAAGTTGATAAACTTGTGGTAATTTGTTATGCAGCAAGAGATAAAACAACAGTTCAGAAATGATATGATGGCTCTCGAAAATCATCAGAGATCCAGGCAACTCTTCCATAGCTACTTCCTCAAGTTTATCCCAAAGACACAAGATGGCTGTTGGAGCTCTGGCCACAGGTTCTAAGGAAGGAGAGAAAAAAATAGGAGCAAGGGAGGTACATGCTAGCTGTCTGTTGCCCTTTTAAGTAGTTTTCCCAGAAGACCTATACATAAACCTCCACTTCTACCTTATTGGCCACTCCTATCTGCAAGAGAAGCTAGGAAATACAGTGTTTAAGCTGGAAATATCTAATAAGCAAGCAAAGAAAACCAGAATTCTATTAGCAAGAAAGAAGATGGGTGGAAGGGGCATGGATATTTGGGGAGTAAATAACACTCTCTTCCACAAAGAGAAAAACAAAGGGAAAACACATTTCCAGTCTTTCAATGTCCTTTTTTTCTGCTTTGAAAGTTTGCTGGTAAGAGAGAATTTTCTAAGCAGAATGCTTATAGAAACACAGAACCATATTAAAAAGGAAGCTTCTGACCAGAGTATAAAGAAAGCTTTCTAATCAACACTAATGTTCTTGATCATGCTCCATCTCTTCTGCCTAACACTTCCCCTCTTTAACAGTCATTTGTTCACCCACTGGGTTCATGTCCTGTCCTGCAGAAAGATCCTCAAAAATGAGCCACTGCTGGTCCTTTCCTTGATCAGTGTTTTAACCCCAAATCCAAAACATGATGAGAAATAAATCTTCTATTTAAGCACTATCACATTTAAACCACTTCCCTTTACCCTTCTCCCCGCCTCACAGCAACACACAGGCTAGTGTGTTACTGAATGATTAAAGACAGAACCAACGTGACTACTTGAAGATCAGGTAGAGAGCTCACTTCACAGCAACTTAAGTTTACAGGGAGAAGGAATGAGCTAGGGGCATGCTGCGGACCCAACCACAGTGGACAGAAAGAGGAAGGTGGCTAACCTGTGTGGGAAGCTTCAGGCTGCAGCCAGGTATTGGAGGCAGTGCCCAAAGCATATGAAGAGCTCAGACATAAAGCAGGCTGACTCTAGGACCCACTGGGTGACAGAACGGAGTGTTTAGGAACCAGCTGCTGACATCTGAGGAAGTTCAGCCAAATGCAGCAGGACTCCAACAATCTGGCTGGGAGATCATTCGATAGTTCACTAAAGATCTGCAGAAAGCCAAAGTTGATAGTAATGGTGTATACTCTCTCCATAAAAGAAGTATACTCTCTCCTTAAAAACTTGAGTTTTTGAAGATGGTAGAAAGACGTATACCTAAACAAGTAGAAAATGATATCATAAAAAATTACCCCCAAAGCACTAGAAATTAGAGAATAATTTGACTTTGGGGAAAGCAGGCTATTTGAGATACCTTCTTGAAAAGTGTATGCTGGGATCCCTAACACTGTTACTACAAGAAGACAGAAAAGTGCTTAAAATGATAGGATTAGGGTCACAGAAAATTCAGATTGGTGTTCTTGAGCAACAACTGACAAAACACTGGTCAGGCCAATGACTGAGGTAAGTTTCTTCTCTCCCCTTCTCTCTTCTCCCCTTCTCTCTCTCAAATGCCTCATTTTATCACATACAATGTTGTGCATTTGCCCTTTGCCCTATCACCTCCCTGTAAAAAGCACATAACCATGATAATAATCATAATAACAATAACAATACAGAATAAGGTGGGGTGCCTTGCTGGTTAAGCGGTTAAGCATCTGACTTCAGCTCAGGCCATGATTTCAGGGTTCTGAGATCAAGCTCCCTAACTCCCTACCGTCAGACTTAGCTCTCCCCTCAGAGTCTGCTTGCTCCTCTCTCTCTCTCTGCTTCTCCCCTTCCTCTCTCTCCCTCTCTTGCACAAATAAATAAAATCTTAAAAAAAAAGAATAAGGCAACACAATACTCAGTTTCTTCCTTTCTTGGAGTCTATTTTAAATAGCTTTATAATTGTATAATTGACAAGTATAACTGACATATGATAAACTGTACACATTTAAAGTGTATGATTTGGGGCGCCTGGGTGGTTCAGTCCTTAAGCCTCTGCTTTCAGCTCAGGCCATGATCCTGGGGTCCTGGGATCAAGCCCTGCATTGGACTCCCTGCTAAGCAGAAGGCCTGCTCTTCCCTCTCCCACTCCCCCTGCTTGTGTTCCCTCTATTGCTGTGTCTCTCTCTGTCAAATAAATAAATAAAATCCTTAAATAAATAAATACATAAAGTGTATGACTTGGTAAACTTTGATATATGTATCTGTGAAACTATCACCTCAGTCAAGATAATGAACCTCCAAATGATCCATCACTTCCAGAAGTTTCCCACGCCCCTTTGCAATCCCTCCCTGATGCCTCTCTCTGTCACCAACCCCCATCCCCAAGCCCCAGTGGATCTGTCACTCTACATTAATCTGTGTATTTCCTAGAACTTTATATAAATCACAGTGTGTGATTTGTTGGTCTTAGTTCCTCCACTCAACATATTTGAGTTTCCTCCGGGCGATAGCACGTATCAATAGTTCATTTCTTTTCAGTGTTAAGTGGTATTTCGTTGTATATCACTTGTTTTTAGGTCTATCATTTTTGTGTCATTTTTAACATCTCCCTTTTTTTCTTTCTTATTGTCAGCACAACATGCTTATTATAAAAAACTTTCACAATCGTACAAAAGGAAAAAAAAACGGGGGGAAAAAATCACCGACTGAAAGCCTCAGTATTTAAGTTAAAAAGAAACAAACAAAACGAAACAAAAGTAGCTGAAGACTATAGAGCCTTTATGAACGTCAAGAAGTAAGTCTTTACCAGTTGGTTGGTGCACCTTTATTGAACCGAGGAATGCTACCGTGGTTGTGGTGCCCTTGCTTAAAGCCCTGTAAACTGCACTGTGTGGGCTGCCTATGTGGTCTTCCAAAGGTTGTCATGTAACATGTTTTGCTTATACAAAAGGTGTCTCAATGAGGAGAGATTGTGAAATAAGGCAAGATGCTAAATCTCAGAAACACGGGCGGTATACATTAAAAAGAAAAGTCCTGGAGATAGGCAGGCAGGCTAATGACAACCAGTAACCTTCATAAATGGGTACTACCTCCAAAGTTTATGGCCTGAGCCCAGAGAGGGAATGCAATTTTGATTACCAGGTATTATCAGGAGTTTTTCTACTGTTGAACCGCAACTAATTTCCCTTTTTTTAACATTAAAAATCCTTAGGCGTTCCCCACTGGCCAGGATATACACTCAGCAGCTGCTTCCTTTAGCCTAGCAAAGATCAACCTGACCTTGGCCAATCGGCTTGTACTTTGAAGAGTGTACTTTGTGAAACACGTGAGTAGAGAAGTATTCATGCTTGGCAGAATTTGCTGTCTCTTTTGCTCAGTATTTTACCATGATTAATCCCCAGCCATCTCTCTCTGCTGCTGCCGCTACCAACGCTGTCCGTCTCATATTTCTTCTCTATAGCAGACGCCTTTCAAATGTTGTTGGATCCTGGCTGGGTGTGACCTTTTATGGGGCATTGCTGCCTCCTATCAGGCTTTTATGGGCCTGTTGGTTGTGCACATGTGCAGACACTCTGACCCCGTGACCTCCAGAATAGATTCTATGAACACAACTGTATCTGACCTTTTCAACGTTTTGGACACCCAAACTCTCTCAAGTGCGTGGGTGCGAAGAATGCTCCCTGGTGGTTTTGGCTTACATTCTTCTCACATCAGAAGAAACAGTCCGGGAGAACGTGAAGCCAGGTCAAAAATGCTAACAGAACAGCCATGTCGCTGGCAGCTCTTGAAGTTGCCCGGCATGAATTTGAGTGTAAGGCAGTGTTTTCACATCTTTCTGTTTTTATTGTGGTTTAAGTGAGCAGTTCCAAATATATGAATTACACTTTCTGGTATAATCCAGTCTGTAGAGAAAGCAATAGCTAACAAAAACTCTAGAAAACTTTGAAGCCATTTTTTAGAACTCTTTCTCAGTTCTAATCTTTTCCCCTTTCTGAGTCCTGAATCCTGTTACTAAATGAGCCTACTTTATATATACATTTTTTTTAAATGTAGGAATCCATTTTATGGTATTTCCAGCACTTTCGATTTGAATGTTCTGTGTTGTTACAGCTTATCAATAGTGAGTTTACTTTGTAAGCATTCTAGTATATGTTTAAGGATGCAAAACAACTTTTAAAAACTGTCAGTCTACTTCTCAAAAAAAAGAAAGAAACCTCTTAAATTGGAGTTTTAAAGTTTTAAATGCCAGATTATAAAATAACTATATAAAGTCTGCTTTTTCCCAGTCATCATCTACTTTCTCAACTTCCATCTGCTAATGAGGATCTGGGTTTTGCGCTTAAATGCAGTGTCTTAGGATGACCTGGGTCACTGAGGCCTTTTCCTTTCCTTTGTTTCTCTTGACATTGACCTCAGTCTTCTTTTTCCTCAATAAGCTTTCTCTTTCTCTTCTCAAAACTGAGTATTTTTTTCCTCTTAGTCTAACACCTATTTTCATCCTCTTTTTTTGATGGCTGATAAAGTCAGGTACGCTCACTTCTTCCTGTACCACCGTATTCAAAAAGAGGGATTTTCCATCCACTCACCTTTTCTTCCATTTTGAGATCTGTACTTATGTTTCTTCCTCACTGCTGGCATCATTCAAAAGAATATATTTCCCCTGGCCCAGCACACCAAAGTCACATCAGCATTTCTGCAATGGCTCCTACAGGATTATGGGGAGGCACATCATGTGACATTCGGGACCGCTAAATCAACATCTCAGGACTGGAACGAATAGGCCATCGAGACATGAAAGATATGATTTTTATTTTTCATACACCATACAAGGATCCAAAGGCAGCAAAACTAGATACAGTGCTGCTCGTCACTCTCACCACTGGTTTGTGGGGCTCATAAAAGGGAGGGTGTATAATAAGTTCTAAGACGAGGCCAAGAAGATGAAATAGCACCTTGCACCACCACATTCTGAAGTGAGATATAAAATAATTTGGGTCCTGATATTTAAGTGAAAGTCAGCAGGATGCTAGTTACAGGTGATAATATAATTTCTGATTTAGCATTGCAGTTCGAGATGCAGTGATCTTTCTAGGCTGTTATGTGTATGTAGGGAGTAGGGAAAAGATTCTTAAAATATGGCAAAACATCAATTTAGCTATATACAAGTGAAACCGTACATCATATAATAAGAGTTCAATGTTTTTATAACTAGATTGAACACTCTGATAGGAGAGTGGATAGCTACATATTTGTTACACATATGAATCTTATTATTACTATGTTTTGATAATAAACCCTAACTAGTCATTATGGAAGAAATTTACCCTTGCTCTTTTGCTTTTATTAATTTCTTGTAAATTATGATGCGATGATAGTATCTTGTTATACAGTTATATTAACTTTAATATATTAATATTTGCATTTAAATAAAGATGAGCACAATATTGTCAAAACACAAAAGTTAATTATAGTAATTCCTTAATCATTTGATGACTTTTTCAGATTTTATTTCTTGCTGATATGATGTGAGCAGAGATTTGAGACCAGTTAAATGATAAAATACAAATTTTAAGTGCACAGCTAAAATAAAATGAGATTGTGCAAAACAGGACAGTATTTTCTTATGGTATTAAACTGTAGCAACCTACTTATGTACCATTATATTTGACGGGATTTCTGTTCTCGAAGTTTTGGATTTTGTTCTCTCTAGGAACACCTCTGAATATCAATGTTAAGACTGCTAATTTTCTTGGACAGAGGGTGTTATGCGTATAAAAAATAGCATTTCAAACTTTTCTTTATGGCATTAATTTATAACATAAAAATGTTACATTAGAATATAACATAAAACTTATACATAAAATATGTGCTACACACGTTTCATATATTTCATATAGATGTGTGAGATATATACAATCCATAAACAAAACCAGTTAAAATAGACCTCTAGTACCATTATTATATTTTCACTTGCATTTTTTTTTTTGTTTTTCTTTTTTTGGATCTAATTTTGTACAGTGGAGGCACTGCAGATAAAAGTCAACAATAGACAACTGAGAAAAGGCATCAAGGTAATTGTTACGTCTTGGCTGGTGAACTCTTAAATCAACAAAGCAGTCCGTCTCTCTGCTAATCAGCCCAGGCGGGTCCCCCCGCCTGACAGTAGAGCACAGAAGTGAATCTACGCGGCGGGGTTTCTCTCTTGTTTTCCAATTCAACGTTTGCAACACAAAGTGAATAGAATACACTTGAAAAAAAAATGGCAACTAATACTTTGTGGTGTCTACAGTTTGAGGACGATATTAAGAATTAAACTATTCTTTTAAATATTGGGTACTAGTAACTATAATGTCATTTCCCGATGCCGCCAACAAGGCGAATGCAGGGGGAATGTTGTCCTTATAATTTTCTGGAATGTAGGCACTCAGAGAAAGTTGAGCCTCTGGAGATGGCGTAAAGAGGTGATCTGACAGAGTTTGAAGCAATGAAAATGGTACCTTGATTCTTTCATTTCCACAAGTGTGTTCATTTGGGGGACACCCGGCATATTGAAGCACGAGCCGAGAAGGGAGCAACCTAAGACTGAAAGTTTAACCTTCCCAGAGGGTTGCATCTCCGAGGCTACAGCCGGAGGTAGAGCTTTCTTTCTCCACTCTTCGCCTTTAGGAGGTTGGAAGGGCCCCCAGAAGACACTCCCCAGGTGGCACACAGGGACTCCTCTTTTAGGGACCCGGAGCTGCGGGCCACAGGATTCATTCACTTTTGTTTTCACGTCCCCACCTGGGCCCGCCGAAGCGCGTCGGAGGCCAGCCTGGGCTCTGGTCCCAAACGTGGGTGGCAAGGAAATTCACACTAAGGAACTGAGTGGCCTCTTCAGGGGCTGCGCTCGCCAACCTAGGAAGGAGACGGGTCTGCGTGACGTTGATTTTCTCAAGTCTAGCAGGAGTGAGGGCAAGAGGTGTAGGTTCAGTTCGATTTTTCCTCTTTTGTCAATGGGAAGATGGAATGGAAAAATGCCCTTGAGCGCTGAACGCGGCGGGCTGGGGGTGAGGGTCCAGCTAGAAGAAGCTTGGTAAACTGGAAATCCTGGAGGGAGGAGACCCAGGGGATCCGGAGGGGGCGGGGGTTGCGTCTCTTTGTTTCACGCTTTTCTTATCCCGGGACCCCGGCTAGGCTGAATTTCTAGAGATATATGTGCTTGAACACGGAAGGGTGTGCGTTCTTGGAGATACTGTAAACTTGATCGCAGGACTCTGAGCCCGAAAAGAACCAAAGGACAGGAGCTCCTGGGCCCTGGCGGAGAGGCTACCTGGGGTAGGGAAGTTGACCTCGGCGCCGCGCAGCTGCGCGGGCGGTTAGGGTAGGAGTTCCTGACCCTTTCCGGAGCAAGTTATTAACTCGGTTGAGTTGATCAAATGACATTCTTTCTGGAAGGAGTCGTCTCCAGAGCCCCTTTTCTTGGTATTTAGCAGGTAGAGTAGCAGGGCAAATCCGTCTCTCAACCTGAAGTCTCAAAGAATTGATGAGTTTTCTTAACAGACTGGATCCGGAGGCGAGGATAATTCTAAACGCATTATCAGCCCAGAGCTCCATCCTCTCCTTCACGTCGGCGGAGTCGAAGCAGACGGCAACCTTCAAAATTTTCGCTAAAATCTTCTCTCTCCAATTGGTCAACCATTTACTAAGATTTGAAGATTTTCCTCCAGCCCCAAATCCACCTCCTCTTCCACTCTCAGAATCTACTTGCAGACACCACCAATGATTGCCCCTCCCCTTAAAAACAGCCCCTACCCACACATCTCTCAGCTACACTAAACAGCTCTAACACAGTTTAGCCACCAGTTTAATTCACAGAAAAGTAGCTCTAAGTCTTGACATCACCTTCGCAAACCCACCCGAGAACGCCAGCCCAGGACACCTTGCTATGAGGCTGATTTTTGAGCGCTGAACTCAGAGAGTAAGGGAAGGTTCTTTGAGACATCCTGATAGATTTCCGGGCTTCTACTTCCCTCCCCCGCTTGGCTGGTAATTTTCTGCTCCTCCTCCTCCTCCTCCTCTTGACCTCCTCCAAGGTACCCTCGCTTCCCCTCCTCCACTCATTCCCAGTAAACCTCCAACTGGCGGTGGAAATCAATCCTTTGGCGCTAAACTCAAAGCTGCCCGTTGGACAAAATTGTAGTGGGGGAAAGGGTGTCATTTCTTTCAGAAAGAATGTCATTTGATCAACTCGACCGAGTTAACTTGCTCCCGGTTTCCTGAAAGCTCGGGTGGGCCCGTGGGTGTTTGGCTAGATTCAGTGCAGATATGTTAGCTTTCAGCCGAATCGTGCAGGACTCGGGAGATAAAGCTTTGTCTCCTCTCCAGACTCCCAGCTACCCCCGTGAGAATCCGATACATTTAATGAAAGCTTTGCCAGATGTAGGTTTCAGTGCGTCCTTGGGCCAGAACCTCCCAGTCAGCACATTGGACTCAACTGGCTCCAACTTGGGCTCCACGAAGAACTCTGGTCCAGTTAAAAATTACCTGTTCCTAGTCACTTACAGTTCCAAAAACAGTAACAAAAACAAACACCCCCCCCCAAAAAAAGGGAAGAAAAAGATTTCACCTGACACCACCAGCTGCTTTTGCGTGATCATAATACTTCCTGAGGCAAAATTTTAAACGAAGGGTGCAAATTTCTGTCCTCAATTGGTCGAACTCCTCCCTGCAATGAACAGCGAACCTCGCATTCTCAAGACTGAACTGAGGTTTGTGGCTTCCCCGCTGCCGGGAGCGTGGAATTCTATCTCGGCTGGTAACCGAGCAGCAGACCGCACAGGAACGCTACTTCCCAGGCTGCCTCTGCCAGTAAAGAACATCGGGAACACTGGTGACAGAAACAGTTACCTGAACCCAGAAACGCAGGCTAACTTCAGCCTGCAGAAGAAGATTCTTGCTAATTCACCCAGATTGTTTTAACTAGTTAATAAAGCAATTGACGCTCGACAAAACCACATTCACAGCAGGAGTCCTCCTCAATAAGATGAGAATCACAACTGAAGGTTTGTTGTTGTTAACAACTGCCTTTATTATTATTATCATTGCTTGGTATTTTTTAAATGGACAATTAAAGGAAAGAGAGACAATCATTTCCAACCCAGTGGTACAGGAAGATTTCTTCCCTTTTCCTCTGAAATTAGTGTGTAGATTCTCTTGATTCATCCTCAGTAAGCCACCACCTAAAACAACTGGAAGAGGGGCAAATTGGCTCTAAACACCATTCCCATTCTAAATACCCTCATTCCAGGTGGTATATAAATGGCTAATCATTACTCCCTTTAAACGCACATAATTTTATCTGACGCTTGGATGTGATTTAAGATACGGATGGTTATATAGCCTTATTCTACATGATTAAGGCTACACAGAAAAAGCAAAAGTGAGAAGGGGAATGGAGTACATATACATATATTCCATACCGATTTTGAGGTATGTTCATTTTGACCACCAAATTACATGTTTTTTCGAATATCAGAAAAAATCCTTCAGTCATATATATATATTATATATGTCATATATAATATATATATATATCCCCCCCATTGAAACTGGAAGACCAATTGTTATTCTACTTCTTCAAGCCCGATTCTAAAGAGAGCTTTACCTTCTTGGGAATAAGTCCCAAACAAAGCCATAGTTCAGAGAAAGCTGATCAAAACCCCCTTTCCTTCCCAGTCTTGCTTAGTGGGGAAGGAAAAGATTTTTTCCTTTGCTGTACATAATTTTCCAAAGGACTGACCTAAAATTCACTTATATCTGCCAAAGCTTGTTGGGGAATAAATACATTCTAAATGTGTAATGCCACTTTTCAATTGCAATTAAAACCTATTTAGATTTCTGAAAAGTAGCCTGAGAACATATTCGTTCAGGGCTCTGTAGCTGGCATTAAGTTTGATGTGGAATGTTTAAATTTTAAAGCAGAGAAAGAAACAGCACACAAACGCACAGGCTTCAGAGCCCACCAGGAGTTTTAGGTGTAAGAGCTGCATTTTGGAAGGTGTGTACAAGTGCACGTGGGCAGATGCCACAGCCTCAAGAGTAAGAATTTACTTAATCTCAGCACACCCTTTATATTCAGACACTGTGAAGTATATTAGGGTGGCCTGGAGGTAATGGGGACTATACTTAATAACTACCAATATTCTTCTTCTCTCATCAATAGAGGAGCTCATAGCAGGGGATTCACAGAACTGCTGTTCTGAAAGATGTATTTTTGACCTAACAGAACATGCAAAGGTCAAAAATAAGTCCATTTTTGCCAGGAGAGGGGAGAGGATCCAATCTCCCCTTTGAACACAAGAGGTCGCTCCTGTGATCAAGTACTGGGGGGAAATATTGCTAATCAGTTTGCTGTATTCTATAAAAACATCACACAATTTTTTTTACCGATACATTTGATGTATTAAATGCGCATGTAGCAATCAGCTAAGGAAAGAGGAGAATAACCTGTGGTCACATTTGAACTTTCAGGTGAAGCGAAAAAAATAACAGCTGCTCCCCTAACTTCGATTCTGATGCAGAATGTATTAGCAGTAGAAACAGAACTCCAGAGCACATCCATCATGGAACAACATATTACTGGGTCCCTTCAAATTTCTCCCTTTAACAGGGAGTAACTTCCGCATGAATAAGGGTTTTCCTCCAAGCCACATGCCAGTTTTTCTTTTGGAATTGCTACCATCATCAGTAGTAATTCTTTGGAATAGGTTATTAGTTTAGGAAGTTGAAATACCACACTGTGTATGTGACTGGTTTGAAGGAGAGTGGATAGTGAGGGCGCTTTGTGGATCTCAAATATGTCATCAGGCTTCTGGCGGCTTCTGTTGTTTAATTCCATGTTATAAAGATGGCAAAATGGAGTTTGATTGGTTAAGAGCCTCTATTTATTTTCTGGCATTATAGTAGTATCTTTTTTTTTTTTTAAACTAGAGTCAACTTGGTTATCTGTAAGGGAAACATGCCCTTATACCGAGAAGACTTGTTTCGTGTTTTGATTACTAGCATCAGCTTTGCAACAGCAGCGTGACAAAAGGCTCCACGCATAAAATACCGGCGACTAGAAACTTTAAACGAAACAGATTTTTAAACAAAAAAATTGGATGAATTTATCAACCTATGTCTATTCCAATTTTCAATTCCACACACACATATATACTTATAATAAAAACAGAAGGCATGAGATCCAGTTAAAACTCTTGCTTGAGCGAAAACAAAACGAAACAGATAACGTGTTCTTGGTAAAGCCCAGCTAGGTCAGGAGGAAACTCAAACAGCTTTTTTTGCGCTCCGGAAAAGCATATTCACGCAAACCGAGCCACTGAGCCTAGCCGAGCGCTCACCGCTCTTATCAAGGGTTAGATCTGGCGAGAAGTACAAAGAAAGGAGTTTCCTAACACAACTGGGCGTTCTCGCCGGCGCAGCAAGACACCGAAATTAAACCTTCTACTGCTTGGGTTTGTGGACCTTTTAAGAGAAAACTGGCAGTCACTTTAGATAAGGATTAGCTATTTAGAAGCTTTGGGAGACATGTGGGTGTTCCTCGTGGCCTTTCCTGCGACTTTGTTTTTGGGAGACTAAAAGGTGACGGGAACATGTCAGAAATTATTGAAAAAGGTTAACCGCGAGTTGGAGCCAACGTTCTTCTCTCTCCAGGTTGTTTCCCGAGAGAAAATGGTCAGATAAACAAACCCCGTGAAGTGAAACAGGTATTTCACTGCCTTTCAGTATTAGATCCCTCCCTACTCACGCCCTTAGACTAATACCTTAAAAACGAAAACAAAAACAAAAACAAAACCCTCTAGAGACTTGGAGAGCTGTCCTTATAATTGCCGAACCACCACCAGCAAATTGCACACGTTTGCTTAAAAACAAAGGACAGGAGACCAGCAGACAGAGGAACGGGACAGGATCTACATAACCGCTGTACGAACTTTCCACTACTGGAAGACCATTTCAGTCTCTGGCTTTGGGTTAGTGCGCTTCTAAGTTCTAGGGCTAAACTGCAAAAGCAGACCTCAAGAACTGTTAGAAGAGAGAGGAGTCCGCGGAGTCAACTTGGTTTGACCTGTGTGTTCCCAACCCGATTCCCCGCTAAGGCAAGGAGCGCTCTTTTTCTCCCACCCCACCCTTTTTGGAGATCTGAGGTCGGTGGTAACGGGATAGCGGGGTAGCAGTCGAGAACAATCACTGTGGGTTTATTCACCCCGTTCCCGGTTCTTCTTCCCCTGGGCAGCTCCCGGCGCGCGGGGCGCGGCCAGGTCGGGAACTCACCCTCCCCGGCAGCCAAGCCCGGCCAGGCCCGGAGCTGAGCGCTAAAGCGCGAGACCAAACCGGGCCAAACGGCCTGTTCCACGTCGCCCCTTCTCCTAGAGCCCTGCAAGGACCTCGTCCTCAGGAAGACCTACCCACCAGCCACTCGCCACTGGCGGCAGAAAAGTGCCCCGCGCGCAGCACGGCCAGCCGGATGGCGGGGACCCCAGGAGCGCAGGGCGGAGGAGCAGCGCGACGGGAGGCGAGGGCGCTGACGGCACGGCCGGGAAGGAGCACGGGAGGGGGGCAGGGGGAGGAGGAGGAAGAGGAGAAGGAGAGGAAGGCCAAAAGCCAGAGCGGCCGGGCAGCCCGAGCTCCGGGAAAGGGCGGCCTGAGCCCCGGAGCGAGTTGCCGCGGGAGCCCTAATCCTCTCCCGCCGGCTCGCCGAGCGGTCAGTGGCGCACGGCGGCGGCGAGGCTGAAATATGATAATCAGAACAGCTGCGCCGCGCGCCCCGCAGCCAATGGGCGCGGCGCTCGCCTGACGTCCCCGCGCGCTGCGTCAGACCAATGGCGATGGAGCTGAGTTGGAGCTGAGAAGTTTGAGTAAGAGATAAGGAAGAGAGGTGCCCGAGCCGCGCCGAGTCCGCCGCCGCCGCAGCGCCTCTGCTCCGCCAACTCCGCCGGCTTAAATTGGACTCCCAGCTCCGCGAGGGCGCGGCGCGGCCGGGCAGCGGCTCTCTCAGCCTTGGCAGCCCCGGGGGCCACTATTTCCCACTTAGCCACAGCTCCAGCATCCTCTCTGTGGGCTGTTCACCAACTGTACAACCACCATTTCACTGTGGACATTACTCCCTCTTACAGATATGGGAGACATGGGAGATCCACCAAAAAGTAAGAGGCTATTTTACCTTGTGGGGCTCGGTGTGCTGTTCTTGTGCGGGGGTCGCTCTCAGGCACGGGTGCCAAGGGCTCTTCAGAGTTGGAGTCATTGCCTGGAGAGAGAGAAAAGGTGGCTTTTTCTCGCTGCCGCCACGCCTGCATGCTTGCCGTCGGTTCTGATCTTCGGGAAACTGGTCGTACCTTGTGTTTGAATTCGCCTGTGTGCCCTCCAAAACCCTAGCCTTCTGGTGCTGAGCGGTGATTTCCTCCTCGGGAATCTGGAGCTCTCCGAGAAGGTTATTCTGTTGCAAAGGTCTGCCTGCACATACAATACCCGGAGATGTGAATTAGCATTAGACTTGCAAAAGAGAGCGAGTGACAACTGTATTGATGTCTGCTCTTACTAACAATATCCAGTCCTATGTGCTATTTAAGAGCCTGCTTCATGGAAAATATAAGCGTTCACTTAACGCTTCTAGTCAAAACCTTTCTTTGACTTGACTTATCCATAATCTTTCCCAGTGATTACGGCAAGGAGGGAGGAGGGAGGAAAAAGAAATACAAAATGAACGGGTTTGATTGCGTGCTAGGCTTACAAATGTAGACTATTCAAATCTGCGTTTTACATATATTCCACCTCCTTTTTAAAATGAGTCAAGGTTTTGATGGCACACTTCAATTACCATCCCAAAGTGCAATACTCTTAAAAAAAAAAAAAGGAAAGAAAGAAAGAAAGGAAGGAAGGGGGGAAAAAAAACTCCCAGAGTACGCCCTATAAGAGAACGACACTAAAAGTGTGTTTATCTCTGTAGGAAGTAAACGGTTAGTCAATCATGTATTTATTTTCATTTCAGAAAAACGTCTGATTTCCCTATGTGTTGGTTGCGGCAATCAAATTCACGATCAGTATATTCTGAGGGTTTCTCCGGATTTGGAATGGCATGCGGCATGTTTGAAATGTGCGGAGTGTAATCAGTATTTGGACGAGAGCTGTACGTGCTTTGTTAGAGATGGGAAAACCTACTGTAAAAGAGATTATATCAGGTACGCCATTTATATTGCTTTCTTAATTTTGTGAGATTTCCCTGTCTCTCTCTACTCTTTTTTTTAATTATTTGATGGAGCTTTGTCCTTTTGCGAAGTAAGCCTTAGTGGGGGTCTAGTGTGCAAAAGTTATCCTTTAAGTATGTTACATAAATTAAACTATTCTGTTTATCTCACTTTTTAGGGGAAAAACCCCCAAAAACTCAGTAGTGGTTTTCATAAATTATGTGGTGTTGAAGCTTGTTTAATTGCTCTCGGAATTTGTGATGCTCAAATTATTTTCTTCTTTCACCCTCCCCCCTTCCAAAACAAGCAGAAATTTAAAGATACATAACTTGAGCTTTCTAAACTTTCTTTTCTAAAGGTTGGTTTTTATTGTATCACGCAGTGTTTTCCCCTATTCATTTATTTATTTTTATAGTTCAACGTTTTATTAGTAATTTACAAATTTTGTGGAGATGTCAATGCAATAAGCGAAATAAAAGTTTGACCTAAGGGATGTTTAGAAGTGCACTTTGAAAGTGCAAATAGAAATATTGCCCATGTATTTTTAGGGTTAAGAGTCCTTTCTTGGAAAATTTCAAAACCAACCCAATATTCCCTGCAAAAAGACTGGAAATTTAATCTTTTTAAATATTAACCCTTTGGTGACATCTGACTATCCTTATCTTATCTGAGCTGATGAATTAGAAAGAGCAGATCAAATTGCCCATCATCTGTCTACGAACAATTGGTATATTTAGATAATTGAACAGCTTCCTTTCTCACATTAAAATCTGGTAACTGATAAAATGAGCGAATTGCCCATACTGACAAGACTAAAACCACAGGGCACTTTCTGAGTTTTTTTTTCCTTTCAATTTATTTTGTGTCTAAACTTCACGCTTCACAAATCTCTAATTTTCTCTGAACTGTCTGTGTGTGTGTGTGTGTGTATATATATATATATATATATATATATATATATATATGTCAGAAATTTCATTTTCTGCCTTAGCAAGCAAGTAGAATTCCTAAAGAAAATTTTATTGTTTTGATAACAAACAGAAGAGATAACACCTTCACTATTATGTTAAATAATATCAAAATATTATATATATTTTAAATTTCTTTAGTGGCTATTAACAAGTAATTAGCTTTTGTAAGTTATAGAATTTCTGGAGCTGAGAACTTATATTAAAGTTTAGTCAAGAGTTAAGTATGTGGTCACAATTTTTACTTATTCACTTAGTGTTCGGCACTTTTTCTTATTGTAAAATCATGAAATAGAGAGTGTAATCTTGATAAGTAAGACTGAACAGTGTGTGTAAGGGTTTATTAATACTTTGTGGGATGGGGGTGGGGAGGAAAGGAGAGTGGGAGGAAATAGGGGAAGTGGGGAACTGGAGGAAGGGGGAGGGATTTTCCAAATTGTTTGGTCACAGGCAAGGTAAAGTCCTCATCCTATGAAATGGAAGATCTCACAAAAAGTAGGCGGAGGGAGGAAAAACTTTTGAATCTACCTTCTAACCTCTGACAAATGAGCCGTTTTCATTGTTTGCTTGATTAGTGTGTGAACTCAAGATTCCAGAGAGGGAGAGCTCACTTTGCACCTCTAGGACTATCTTTCCTCCTGTGAAGATAGTGTTTTCCTCAATCGCATACAAACCTTCATGTAGCCAATGTCACATACACATTTATAGAAGGAGCCAATCGCTTTCGCCTTTTCCCCTTCACTCTCTCTCAATTGTGTGCTTGTGTTCATGTGTGTGTGTGGGGGGGTCCCTTTGAACTCCTGTAGTTGTAAAAGCAGAACAGAGACTATTTAGGTCTGAATGCCCTGCTCCCCTTGGGGGAGTGAGGTGGCCTCCTCCCATTTTGTGTGGATCTTTTCCTCTGGTCCATTCTCTGTAGGAATGCCCCCCCCTTCTGTTATTACTGATACATGGAGAGGGGCCAGGGCAGTGCCATCTAAGTGGAACCTACAAGGATTGTCCCTTGGTAAGAAAGGTCAGGAGTGAGGAGGACCTTAGAAGTGGGTCTTTTCATTTTTCTGGCTGGTCATGGTTCTCAAGCACACCGAAATAGAGGTAGGTGCTTGAACAGCTTGAAAAAGATTGCGGGAGCAGGAGCAGATTTTAAAGATATTAATAAAAGGAAAAATGGAGAGGAAACCTTCTGTTAACATTGTTGCCCGAGGAAAAATCTTTAGGTGGGGAAAAACTGCAACATGCTTATTGTGCAGGAGGGGGTCTGGAAACCCTCAGAGGTTTCATTTTGTTACTCTGCTTGCGCATCTGTGTATATTTACAAATGAGTGGGATGACAGTCTCCTCCCCTAACCTCTCTTTTCCTTGGTAGGACTCTTTGTAGCAGTTTTAGAGACATTTCTAGTAGCAGAAATTGGGGGATAGGAAGGCAGAAGTGTGGGGCCAATGACTACCAGAGTCCCCCCTGACTCCCTTCTGCCAAGAGCTGCAAGGGTTACCCGGGACTGGGCTGGAACAGAGGTCCAGGTTTCCAACATGTCAAACATTTTTACTTTGGAGGTGCTCTGAACTAAGAGCTACGATCAGAGACACAGAGGTTCATAGGAAAAGAAAAGAGTGGGGGGTAAACGAAAGGAAGGAGAAAAGAGAGAAACTGAATGATTTCTTTCCTCGCATTGCCGGCTGGTCGGCTAATGCTGATTTCAGTGTCCCAGGGCAGCGTGGCCCGGCTCCTCGGCAATCTTGGGCCGGGGCAGTGCCGGCTTGGAGTGATCCCCCCCTTTCTGTGTTTCTCTCCCCGTCCCTGCCTGGCGGCGCGCAGGTTGTACGGGATCAAATGCGCCAAGTGCAGCATCGGCTTCAGCAAGAACGACTTCGTGATGCGCGCCCGCTCCAAGGTGTACCACATCGAGTGTTTCCGCTGCGTGGCCTGCAGCCGTCAGCTCATCCCTGGGGACGAGTTTGCGCTTCGGGAGGACGGGCTCTTCTGCCGTGCAGACCACGACGTGGTGGAGAGGGCCAGCCTGGGTGCCGGAGACCCACTCAGCCCTCTGCATCCCGCGCGGCCGCTGCAAATGGCAGGTACTCCTTGCCCGGAGGGAGGCCGGCTGGGGGAGGCTGGCGCCGGGCTAGGCTAGCACCGCCCCCGCCAGTGCGCGGGCCACCTCGGCCACCTCGGTAGCCACAGGGCAGGCGCTGTTGCCGCGGGCCCGGCAGTTAGGTGTTCTGGGAGCGGTTTGCACTGTACTTCGCTCTTTGGGGCAAGATTCAGTGCACTGTCTCCCCAGACTCCCCTCCCCGCCCCCAGCACACCTGCACGTCTGCGTGTATAAACATGGGTACACATGAGTGTACAGCACTTGTGCACACATGTATGCACACATCCAAACAGTACTTCCAGTTCACCTTGGCCTCCAGACCCGGCCTTACTGAATATGGGCTTCAGCTCCCCGCCAGGTATTCTTCCTGCCGCCGCCTAATTAAAGGGGTGGAGCTCTGGGCCCCCAGAGCTTCCTCCTTTAACCCAATGAAGGAAGCTTAGGTGGCCCTAAGTCATTTAGCCTCTGAAATCCTTTTTCCTTACAACTGTCTCACAGTCTAAAACATTTTTAAAATTTATTTTTATCCTCTTGTGAAAGAATGGATGTGAAAAGATACAGTCGTAATAACCGCTGGCCATTGCACAGAGCTGTAATTTAAAACTATCAACAAGCTAATCTGCAGTAATTGCCTTTTAAAGGGAGCCTGCCTCTTTAAACCATTCATTCTATGTGATTTGGTGAGAATTTCATCTTCAGGCCTGTCGCTGTAACACTAAATTGACCCAGTAGGTTTTGACCTGACCCTAGGGGTCCTGGAAGGTGCAGGATTTGTACCGTACATTTCAGAGAGCCCTTTCCCCAAGAAGGAGAGTCAAAGCAGGGCAAGGTTGGCCAGGAAGAGGACTTGCCTTAGAAGGCAGACAATGTTTCCAAACCTTACTTCCCCTCAGGACTAGATCTACCTGGTGCATTTTTAAAGTATTAATTCTTACTAAACACGGACAGTGAGGAAACGCAGATCTGTCCACTCTGCTTTCTCAGAGGCTGTAAGACTTCTGTTCTGGAGGATGTGTGACTAGCTTGCACAGGAGCAAAGCCAAAGTGGCCATTTCTGTTCTGTGCAACCTGTGCTGTGTTTGTGGGGAAACACAGAAGAGGTGGAAATATTGGGAGGAAGTCAGGAGACAGAACACTTCCCAGCTGTCATTTATCTAGAGCCTAGGCAGCTCTGCAGTTTCGGTTTTCTTTTGCATGCGGTCAGCCCATCTCAGGAATAGCCAGGTAGATTTAGTAGTAAGAAAGATCAAGGACTGGAGTTATGGCCGAAATACTGAATTTTTTTGGCCCCTTGACATGATTGCCCTCTCTGGACTGAAGTTTAAGGCTTTCTGGCATAATTCTCTTTGACCTTTGTATTAGAGACCTCCTGACTGGTATAGGGTCTCTGGCTGACATTGGGATGTTCTGCATTTCCCCTTGTGCCATCTGTGGCTGTTGTCCAAGAGTCTGGAGGTGGTGGGTACTCGTGTAACCTGGGCCCAGTCTGGGTATGAGGACAGGTGAGGATGGAGGAGAAACAATGCTGAGTGATGCTGCCCCTGAGACTGTGTTGACAAGAGCAGGGTTGGAGGCTGTGTTCTGGACCTGAATTACTCAGCATTGAGCTCTCAGATTAGAGAGCCAGATATTAGTCTCCCTTTTGCTTCCCCGGTCCCCACCTCTGCCGCCCCTGCTTTGTCGGTCGAGGCTGCAAAGCACTGGCCATTGTCCGGGAGCAGCACGGGAGGGCGAGCTGCCCCGACCCGCGCTCACCGCGCCCCTTGCCTCACAGCCGAGCCCATCTCCGCCCGGCAGCCGGCCCTGCGGCCCCACGTCCACAAACAGCCCGAGAAGACCACCCGCGTTCGGACTGTGCTGAACGAGAAGCAGCTCCACACCTTGCGGACCTGCTATGCCGCCAACCCCCGGCCAGACGCACTCATGAAGGAGCAACTGGTGGAGATGACGGGCCTCAGCCCTCGCGTGATCCGGGTCTGGTTTCAAAACAAGCGGTGCAAGGACAAGAAGCGGAGCATCATGATGAAGCAGCTTCAGCAGCAGCAGCCCAATGACAAAACTGTGAGTGGCCCTGGGGCCCGGTAAGGGGCTCGGGCGGGGAGCAGAGCAAGCACTCAAGGTGCAAGGGGCTGCCCAGGTTGGCCTGCAAGTGGGTTCCATCCTCCTCCAGGGCAAAAGCCGGCAGCCCCTTACCGCCTCTACCCATGCCCAAGGGAGAAGCAGCTGGCAAGGGCCGCCTGCTGAGCCCTGCACCTCCACCCCAGCCCACGTGGGTGGGCTTGTGTCCTTCAACCTTGCCCCCACCCCGGAAGGAACCAGAAAGACACTGTCACCCCTGCACTACACGGACAATAAGTTCTGGCCCTGTTTTGCCAGTGTTCAGATTGTCAGTTCCTCCAGCACCCGAGTGACAGACTCCTCCTTGGCTCCCTCTCTAACTCCGGGCTTGGTAGGTGGGTCACCCTGGCCATGCCCCTCCTGGGTGTGTCCTTTGACTCTGGGCAAGGCCTGCCTCAGCGCCTTCAGACCAGTGAGGTCCACCAAGGTGACCTGCGAAGACAGGGCACCCTCTACTCTAGGTCAAGCCCAGGGCTCCAGAGATATTATTATATATTGTCATCCCGGGCCCATGACAGCACCCACTCCACAGGATTTCTGGTTGAGTTAAACTAAAGAGGTTTTTTTTTTTTTCTTTTTACCTCTTTAGCCCTATTTTTTAAATGCCATAAAACCCCCACTGTCATTCGACTTGGCAGACCAGCCAAGCCTGGGCTTGGGCACTTTTCAAGTTGGTGAGTGTGTAATAGCACACAATAGTGGCCAGACCCAAATGCTTCGGGGTGGGGGTTGGCTCTGTGCAGAGAAGTGCCTGTAGTGTAACTGAAACTGCCCAGAAAACCCACTATGTCTAGAGGCTGCAGCTTTCCACCCCTGTGATGCCATAGCCTGTGAAGGTAGATGGGAGGAATTGGGATGAGCTGTGAATGTAAAGGGAAAGGAGAAAGTCAGAATAGAATTTAGTTTAATAAGGTCCAAGCAAACCTACTAGTCCCACCCACAGAAGCAGAAAAACAGAATACAATAAAACAAAACTGAACTCTTGCTAATATCCATACATGCAGCGGATTAACTTAGTCAATAATGACCACTATATAGATAAGATAATGCCAGGGTATATTTGCTTAGCCTGTGCAGACAATGGAGGGAGGGAGTTTGGTCATTAACATGTTGGGATTGGGGGTGCCTATTCACAGAATATCCAGGGGATGACAGGAACTCCCATGGTGGCTGCCAGTCCAGAGAGACACGATGGTGGCTTACAGGCAAACCCAGTGGAAGTGCAAAGTTACCAGCCGCCTTGGAAAGTACTGAGTGACTTCGCCTTGCAGAGTGACATAGATCAGCCTGCTTTTCAGCAACTGGTAAGTGTCAGCTCTCAGAGTGAGGAGGCTGAATCTCCAACAAACTGATGATTCTGGCTGACCTGTCACACAAGGAAAGATTCAGGGGGGAGAGGGTGTCTCCCTGGCTCCAGAGTTGGGGAGAGATGAAGGAGGTTTGGTGTAGATGAGGCAAGTGCTGAAGGAAAATAAACTTCTTGTGAGTCTTTTCTGTGACTTCATGATTTGACCAGACAGGTTGAATTTTCTGTCAGCTGGGCCTGCTTTGAGGGATAACCTCCAAGGTGTCTAAGTACCTGGACACGCTTGGGAAGGTGTAGAGGGCTGCGGAATCATACGTCTTAGACTTTTAGAGCTTGAAAAGGACTTTAGAGATCACCTTGTCATCTCGATCAGCAATTAGTAAATTTACTCCCTCCTCAACTCCTAGAGAATGGTATATTTAAAGACCTAAATTAAGCTGTTTGTATTAATAACTGATGCTGTAAGGCATAATCAATGTTCTTATCAATGGGTAATAGGCACCTGTCTGAGTATAATTTTCACTTGTATCAATAGAGAGTTCAGTTATTAAAAGACATGATGGATACCTTTTGTTATTATTATCCCTTTCTGGGACCAACTTAATCTACAATGTAGGACTGCTTTAACATTTGAAGTGTATGAGTTCAGATGTTATATACAGTCACACACTGTGGGGCATGTCTAGCCAAAGGAACATGAGTTCTACCAATCAGAGAGAGAGCGCATGAAAACCCATTTTAGCGTTAATATGTTTTACAGACCCAGAGAAGAGAAAATTAACTCACCTTATGCCTACTAAAGGCTTAAGGGTCAAGATAAATAAGATTATCAAATATATGTACTTTGTGACATAGCATAATTTTTTTTCTTAAGTAGTCAACAGTGCTGTGGAATCTTGTTCTATAAAACGAGATCTATTCTAAAAACCTGTTCCTTTCTTTGAAAATAAAACTTTAGTCGAGCTTAACTTTTTGCCTCCACATTTACCCGAAGAACATTTTCTTTCTCTGTGGCAACAGTTAGGTAACAGGCCAGAGGCAGTGGTTACAAGGACTTGGCCCGGATTTGCATTTGTAAGTGGACCAGTCTAGAGGCTGGGTAAATTTGAGAAGCCCCTTGACCTCACCATGGGAAAGTTTAATAGGATAGAAGGAAAGGTAGACTCCGAAATTAGGAAAAAGAACTTATTTTAAAGAGAGGTTAATCTTATGAGTTATTTGAGCAAAACCTGGATCATAGAAGGCAAGTAAGGGGAGGGCTCAGGGCAGCCGAGTGTTTGTACCTTCTAAAACTTTCCTGTTAGATGAGAGCAGTGGGAGGGAAGCCAAGGCAGGAGGGGGGTGTGGGGGCAGAGTGGAGAAGGAGGTTTCCAACAGCAACACAATACTTTTGGTTTAAAAGAAGGAGCCAGATATTTATAATGCGATGACGTTATAATATATGGGTCTCCTCTCGGAAGGAAGAGCCTGATTTAGAGAGAGAGAAAGAGAAAGACAGAGGAAGGCCAAAAGGCAGCAGGACCAACAACAAGGAAGAAAGCCCACGCTGGGAACCCTCTGCGGAGTTAATCATTGTTCTGTGGAGCCTCCTCTGAATCTCCTGTCACACGATCTGAGTGTGTGTTATGGATTTTCCAACTCAAGAAGAGAGGCTTTGATGCCTAGAGACTGAGAACTCGCCTGCTCCCAGGGCAGCATGTAGCCAGCAGGATAATTTTATTTCGAGCATGCATGGTAGCGTTGCGATGCCATTTTACAGTGGGAAACACATTTGTTCTTAAATAATTTAATGCAACACAATGTTGGGAATTCAGTTTCAGATGAAACCGAGATCTCCTGAAAGATGGGAAGGCGAGAGGATTTCTTCTCACGTTCTTTTCTTTGTGGGCTTTCTTTAAGCCTGTTAAAATTTAGTTATATATGTAGATACCTTCATCTGCATATCCATCTACACATGCGAACACTCGCACGTACATATACACTTATGACGTGTTTATAATCCTTTTAAGAATACCATCGCAGCCTCCTTTATTCATTTCTCAACCTTCTACACAGGTGAATTTTTCAGAAGGAGGACCGGGCTCTAATTCCACTGGCAGTGAAGTGGCGTCGATGTCCTCTCAGCTCCCAGACACACCTAACAGCATGGTAGCCAGTCCAATTGAGGCATGAGGAACATTCATTCAGATGTATTTTTTTTTTCCCTGTTGGAGAAAGTGGGAAAGTATAATAATGTTGAACTCCGAAACAAAAGTATTTAACGACCCAGTCAATGAAAACTGAATCAAGAAATGAATGCTCCATGAAATGCACGAAGTCTGTTTTAATGACAAGGTGATATGGTAGCAACACTGTGAAGACAATCATGGGATTTTACTAGAATTAAACAACAAACAAAACCCAAACCCATCATACGCTATCCAATGACCTTAGGAGTACTGAAAAAAAAAAAAAAGACGTTTTTAAAACGTAGAGGATTTATATTCAAGGATCTCAAAAAAAGCGTTTTCATTTCACTGCACATCTAGAGAAAAGCAGAAATAGAGATTTTCTAGTCCATCCTATTCTGAATGGTGCTGTTTCTATATTGGTCATTGCCTTGCCAAACAGGAGCTCCAGCAAATGAGCAGGAAGAGAAACTGGCCTCCTTGGCTGAAAGAGTCCTTTCAGGAAGGTGGAGCTGCGCTGGTTTGCGATGTTTTTAGTTGACTTTAACGAGGGGTTAATTGAAATCCTGGGTCTCTTAGCATGTCCTGTAGCTGGTTTCTTTTTTACTTTTGCCCCTCCCCCTTCTTCTTCTTCTTCTTCTTCTTCTTCTTCTTCTTCTTCTTCTTCTTCTTTTTTTTTGAGATCCATCCTCTATCAAGAAGTCTGAAGCGACTTTAAAGGTTTTTGAATTCAAATTTAAAAACCAATTTATAAAGCATTGCAACAAGGTTACCTCTATTTTGCCACAAGCGTCTCGGGATTGTGTTTGACTTGTGTCTGTCCACGAACTTTTCCCCCAAAGATGTGTATAGTTATTGGTTAAAATGACTGTTTTCTCTCTCTGGAAATAAAGAGGAAAAAAAGGAAACTTTTTTTTTTGTTTGCTCTTGCATTGCAAAAATTATAAAGTAATTTATTATTTATTGTCGAAAGACTTGCCACTTTTCATGTCATTTGACATTATTTTTTGTTTGCTGAAGTAAAAAAGATAAAGGTTATACCGTGGTCTTTGAATTATATGTCTAATTCTATGTGTTTTGTCTTTTTTCTTAAATATTATGTGAAATCAAAGCGCCATATGTAGAATTATATCTTCAGGACTATTTCACTAATAAACGTTTGGCATAGATAAATAAATAAATGCAATGATCCAGGTCCCTCTTTTATATGTTTACAAGTAAGCCATTAAAATGCCTGAAATTAAGGACTGCATGTGAATGGGGTAAACTGACATACAATAGGTGTGATATTTAATTGCAAATAGTTAAGGTCAAATTTGCCAGTTCGTATTTTAACAGTTGAATCAAAACTGGTTGGAAGCCTTAGGTTCTCAGGGGCGATGTTAAACTGTTCTTTTGAAAATTAGACGCTATCCCCCGGGTTCTGCTCCCTACCTCTCCTTCCTCCTGTCTCTTTTCTTGCCCTACCCACCCCACCCAAATAGGAAGCGGGTCCTGCTGAAAACGGGCTTTGATTCTGAGTTACTATTTTATTTTCTGGGAGCAGTGCTTTATGCCAAAGTCTCCTGCTTAGGATTGTTGAAATGACCTATATTTCAAGTATAAACTCTTGCTTAAAGAGAGCCTTTCTGCCTAGTCAGTGAGGTATGACCATTAATTACCAGTGGCTGCTCTCGGCCGATTGAGAAATGCTGCTTTATTTGCGCAGGAAGAGCAGGCCGAGAGGGGAGAGTCTTCTCAGCCATTCCCAGACCAGTTAGCGTGTGTCTTTTCTTGTCTCCCTTCCCCACCCCCAACTCGTCTTCCGACCCCCTCCCCTTCCCTTTTTCTCCCGCAACTCCACTTCCCCAAACCTCGGAAGTTTGTCGCGCTTGGGCCGAGAAGCGCGGTGGAGGCTCCTTTGGGAAAGAGCCTTTTATGGGATGGGGCCGGGTCGAGCGCTCGGCGGGCCCCCTCCGCGGTCGCAGGGACGGGGACCTGCGCTCTAACACTCCCCCCTCTCACTCCCCGCCCCTGCAGTTAGCAGGAGTTCCCGTGTGAGAGCCAGAACCCGGGGATGGATAAAGGGCCCTGCCTGAAATCAGGCTCCTTGGTGCTTCTTCGTTTGCGGGTGGAGAGTTAGGATTTGGGGCTCCGCACTGTCGCCTCCACTTTCTCCACCCCGGGAGAAAACTCGGACTCTTTAGAAACTGGATTCATTTGTACGCTCGAGTGTCATGCCGTTTTAAGTATCTGACAAGTCTTAATAAATAAGAGAGCTAACGTACCGTAATCGTGTGTCTTGTGGCGCGTGCCCCTTCGGAGCCCTGACAGGGGGCGGCGTGGAGGCCCGGCTGGAGGCCCGGCTGGAGGCCCGGCTGGAGGCCCGGCTGGAGGCCCGGCGAGCCCCGCGGCTCCCGGGCTCTTCAGTTGCTTTCACCCTCTCCAAACCTGCCGCAAGTCGGGAAACGAGCCTCAATTAGCCTTTTGTTTGGCATCGTTCTACATAACGGGTTAATTACAGGCTCTAACGTGGGGGCAGAGAGAAAACAAACTTTGCATTGAAAATGTTACAGTGCATTAGACATGCCCGTTGATTACTTTGATTGTTGTGTCTAATTCTTCACAGAGGGGTAATAATTTGGACGGCGGTAATAATGGCTTGTGGTCTTCTGTTGAGAAAAACAGGAGTTAAGTCTTACACAGATCTTCTGGAAAGATTCTCTCTCTCTCTCTCTCTCTCTCTCTCTCTCTAACTCTCCCCTCTCCCGTCTCTCTCTAATGCCTCCCATCGGACTTGGCTCTTTTACCTTTTTGGTCACTATTTCTATTTGCCTGCCTTTTCAGTTTTCCTTTTTCTCCCCATCATACCTGGGATGGCTAACTGAAAAGTGCAAAGATGGGAGGTCCAAGGTGAATATTGGTGTCTGCAAAGTTACTGATTGATCGCCCAAGTCCTGGTTTGGAAAACATTAAATGCCCTTCCCCAGCCATACCGCTGGCAGACTCTCTAGAGGTTAGATGGGAAAATTTTATTTAGGGTTTGAATGCAATGGAGGACTTAAGTGAGGCAGTGATGCTTTCTCATCCTGACATTATTCCTAAGGTTAGGGGGGTGGGGAGTGGGGAAGGAGGTGATGTTTTACATATATAGATGTCAGATTTTCTGAGGTCCACAGCTTGAATTTAAGTACAGTAATTTGGGAGGGGAGTGATGAACGATTTGGTTTCACTTGCTAGATTCAAGATATTTGTTGCCTGATGGCTGAGAATGGATTGATGGGTCGATAGCATTCTAGTTCTTGTATTATTCATATGAAAGGTGTGTTCCCCTCTAGACTCCTCAGCATGTGCTCTACAATGTGTATCTGAAATGTCTCCTTGTTTGCAAACCATCTCTTGCACATACTCTCCTTTCCCCTGCACACCTCTGGAGACCTAGCTTTGAGCTGTGCTCTTCTAATGAAATTCCTCCTGTTTGCTATTATCTTTGATCCTCCCTCTCCTTATTACTCTGAATTCTTCCTTCTGGACATTATGACTCATTTCCTCCAGCTTCTGCAAGCTAAAACTTAATGCAACTAAAAACATCCAGGATGCTCTCCTTAAATCAGGCAATCCATATCTATACTCAGGATCCCCCCCCCCATTGTTTCAGAGCAATAACATCTTCTATTTCAGTCTACTCTCTCTCTTTCTTTTCCATTAAATGGGCCTGGTTTTCCTTACCATTAAAAAAGGCCCTTTCTAAGTTAGAATCATATTTGAAGAGATTTTTTTCTTCTTCTTGAAATAACATTTCTGGTTATTTGACATTCTTCGTGGGTGTGTGTACCCACTTACCAATTCACAAGTTTTTTTTTTTTTGAATTCAAGATTAAATGGATGACTTTGTAATGATCTGCTGCTATTCACCCTAATAAGCTTGTTAAACTCATTGCATTGACCTCTTTTTTGGTCTATCTCAGCCTTTTGACTAACTAGCTAAAAGACAATGTGCTTTTAAGGTACCTAGATGTACTTGGCATTTCCCTACCACTTTGAATCTTTAAGCCATAAGATCATTCTCATTGAAATATCTCTTGTAAATCCATGTGGATTTATTTAGTCTTACCCATTTTCTTAAAAAAAGAAGGAAAATGTTAAAAAATCTGTCTAAACCACCAGATGAGCTAAATGTGGATAGAACTCAATCAGTTTGGGTTTTAAATCCCACCCCTAGTAGAAGTAAACTAAGCAGAAAGTACTTTTTTCTTGTTTGTCAAGTTTAGTCAATTTTTGTAAGGGATATTTATAATCCAAATTATCTTTGAGTTTTATTCATTAAGGGCTATTTCCTTCCTTTCTGCTAATCAACAATTAAAGATTAGTCACAACAAGGCAAGTCAAATTTTCTTTGGAAGTGCCTGGAGAAAAGGGCAAAGGATTTGTGTGTGTGTGTGTGTGTGTGTGTGTGTACCTTTATTTAAAAAGTGTTACTTTAAAAAATAGCCCCAAATCTTGAATTCTCATTAACTATTTAAAATGAAAACAATTCACTTGTACAGTGTGGGTCAATGTTTTTAAACTAAAATGCAAGTAGTTAATTCAGGGCGCTGGCAGCGATTCTGTTTACTGATCTTTTCTGATTGTTGTTTTCTTGATAACTGAGCAAGCCACTGAATGGCTGTTTGAGTCCAGGCGCCACAAACATAAACTTCACAGCTTACAATGTCCCAAGTCGTGATGGAGGATCTCTCCACACCTCCCGGAGACTTCTGAAGTGTAGACAGAGAAGTTGGTTCACAGGGAGAGAAGAAGGGGGGAGGGGCGGGAGGGACCGCTGCTGAGCGTTTGCTGTGAGCATTGTTACCATCACATCCTTTAATTTTTATGGCGCTTAAGCTGTTAGCTCTGAGAAGCCAGTTTCTGTGCCTTGGAGAAGCCAGTCTCTCCCCAGAGCCGCACTTAAAACTACTTGACTCTTTTTATTTTTTTAAATTATTTTTCAAATCTTCCTGCCTAATTATCCTTTGGGAAATTTTCAGCGCTCCACGATGATAAGCGAAGAGTTCTAAAAAGAAAACCTACCCCCCCCCAAAAAAGGGGCGCCTAGATTTGGAGAAAAAGATGTGGGATAAGATCGCTTTTCGCCAGGTGGGGAGAAAGGCACTTTAAGACAGTCCTGTGGGAGATTCTATTTAGCCCTCTCTTTGCCTGGGCTCCTCTTTCCATTCCATTGATTGAAAGTTCGTTTTTATTTCAGGGTGGTGTTATTTGTGGATTTGATTGAGATAGCTACTTGTTTTTGCTGATCTTTCTCGTGGTTCTTCCCCCTGCTGTGTTTCCCGTGGGTGGGTGGGCGCTACGAAGCGGGGACCGACACTGGTTTAACCAGCCCCGCGACTCCTGCCAGCAAGTCAGCCCTTGATCCCTTCAAGAAGGGACAATCGTGGTCCGTGAGAGGAAAAAAGGGTGTTGCTGGGCCCTTCTCTTTCAGGAGTTGATCAGGTTGGCAGATCTGGAGGGCTAATCCAAACAAGGCGCTTGACTTGTGAGGTCGCGAGTCTAGACAGAGCTGGTGGCTCGGCGGCTCCTTATCTTTCCCTGGAATCAGCCGAAGAGGCGCTCCCCCGGCCCAATGCGCTCGGCTCACCCTTGCCGGAGCCACCGCTCAGCACAGACGGCACAACAAACACAGCACCTGAGGCTTTACAGCTCGCTTTATTGTTTAATGGGAATGCTGCAAAACAGTCATTTGTTTTCTTGGACCCTCGCCCCAGCCACTTCGCGTTCTGGCCACCGACTCTGGGTGGGGGTGTGCACCAGCGCCCGGCTGTCCGCTCCCGCACCCGGAGGGAGAGCGCTTTCGGCAACTCTGTCCTGCCTCCTCCCCTTCTATCCGGGCCCCCCGCGAGGGCTTCCGGGGTGTGTGGGGGTGGGGGGGGGAAGAACACTCTGCTGCCCTTTTCTTTACTCTGAACCCCGGAGGCGGAGTGCGTGGAGGGACTGTGGAGAAAGCCTAGGGCGAGGTGTCTTGGACTAATCCGGTATCTCTTCTTGCTGCCTGGAAATGACAGTTCTGCGCTATAGCCATTTATGGTTTGCGGGGTCAGTAAGCTCTGACTCAAGGGCGATCAATAAAAACATTTAGTTCAGTAATAAGCTGCTCCCCCCACCTCTCAATGTACCGAGAAAGATGCGTCACCATCTTGGACAGGGTGTCCCTGAGCGGCGGAGCGCCCTTCCTTTCCTCATGAGCACAAAGAAGTGACGTGACTCTCCAGTGTTTTCGTGACTGCTTCATTGGGCAAACCATGGGTCTTCCTTGATCCTCCAGCTGGCTTTTACCAGAGGAGCTGGCACTGCCATCCACCTGGGAGCAAGGGAACCATTGAGACAGGGCTTGCTTGAAGTGCCCTTTTTAAGAAGGACAAATAGCCACGCTTGGGGATTTATAATCTAGGATTTGTGGCTCACATTTCAGATTAATTGAGGTTAAATAGATTATAATTTTGGTCCACCCCTATGGGAATTTTCTCTTGTTTCAGAAAGGAGGGAGAGTTTCTAGTTACATCTTGTTATTCACTATTCTTGTAATTTGCAAGCAACATTCTGTGTCTGTATGTGTCACTGGCATGGAATAGATAATATTGCCTGTTTGAAAACTAACCATAGATGTGGGTGAGAGTGATTCGGTTATGCGCTTAATGTGGTGGTAATACAAACGCCACCATCTCCCAGGTTTGGAGGCACCACGAATCCATATCAGGCTTTTCCCTGCCTAGTGTTGGCCTCACAACTGTGTATTAGATGAAAAAAGACAAAACAAGACAAAACCCAAGTTTCATGAAATTGATGAATTTCAGTAAGGAGATTGAAAAAATCATTCTTTCTCCAGAAAATAATTCTTAACTGTACTTAGGCACTGACTTGTCTTGTTCTCATGGGTAAGGGTTGCTGTTTATTTTGAACTGTCACAAATACAATGTGTTGTTTGAAACTTGTTATACTTAGCAGGTATATGGAGATAATACTAGACAGGCCACTGAATATGATAAAGTAAAATATGGTGGGAATTAACTTTCAAGGGCTATAAAGGATTTTACTTTTTCCTAGTAGCTTTTTAATTAATATTTCTTCAAAATGTTATATCTATTTGCTCATAGTCCCATAATATCTAACAGTAAACTAGTTGTTCAGTGCATAGTAAAGTTATGATTGGCAAAATGTTACTTATGCAGGTTCTATCCTCTAGTCATTTTGATACGATACATATATTCTTCATTAGTTTTAAGAAAGCCTTCTTTTCCTTCATTAAAAAAATGCCCACAACTAGGTAAAAACACTTTTGTCTTAAAAATTTCAATTATTACTTATTAGAACAAATATTAATTTGTTTTTTAGTATGTACAGGAGGCTTACTTTAAAAGTAGCATTAGCAAAGCAAAAAAGTGTGTTTGATTTTGGGAGAGGACTAGCAGGAAACAGAAAAAACTGAGATAGATTTGTGAAAAAAGCATATATACTTTGAAACAGTGTATTTTAAGCAATAAAGGGAAGAATACTTTTGGACCAAATAGTGTAAAATCTCATTTTAAGCTCATGAAATATACCCGCTAGTTATTTAACATTTTATATCAGTAGTCAAAAATTTTTGTTTTGGGATATCAATTCTCAAAAAGAAATACTTGAAATTAAAATAACCTGTCAACCCAAATACATTTAAGATTTAATTCATAAAACAAAATGGGTGACTTTATTTGTAGAATGCAATAATTGCTTTCACTAACAATGAATGCTGATGTTTAAAATGATTAAATGTGGAACATATAGATTACCAGTTTCTGGAGAATGAAAATGTTTAGTAAATTCTGAAATCATTCACTTTCCACAGTAATACATGGAAATATTTTAGAGATTACTGCTTAGAATTCTGTATTTGTATCAAAGGACATTTCATATTTTTAAAACTATGATGTATCCTTGAAGTCTTTACAACTTCAGAGACAATAGTCACTCTTGCATTTTATGCATGGCCAAATTTCTGCCTATTTTATGAGAAGTTAACACTTGGATGAAAGATGGTGCATCACCAATAAAATCTCACCTTTTAGTTCTATTATCCCATCAATGGATTCATAGGTCTCATTAATGTTAATGGAAAATGTCTTTATGTGTCATGTGCAAAACAGGACTTGGAGATATTTCACCCAGCAATGTCTTTATAGCAAGTATGCTAGGGCTAAAATGACCTAAAAAGTAGTTTCTATCACATCTAAGCCCAGATAAGGTTAGTCTTGCAGGTGCAAATGAGCATATGAAGTGGCTAGATTAGAATTGACTTTAAAAATAGACACATTATTTTTTTTAAAAGGCCTGAAACAACCCCCTAACTACCACCTTTTAGAATTTTGGGAGTAGCCCCTACTTAACTAATAGTTCAGAAATATTCCTTCAGGAAAATCCAATAGCTTCTCTACCACTGAGACCTGGGACCAAAGCTGGTTATATACTGTTTACTCAACATATAGGAAGTTGTTTCCATTGAATTATTTACTGGAATTTGAGTGATGCTTTGTTTATTTGTTTTCATTTTGTAATGGTGATGGACTCTATGAAATCATTCTTGTGGATAAATGTATGTATTTGTAATGTGTATTAAGGCAGCCTTTGGCCATGGTGTAGAGTTTTCTCTAGGGCAAAGCTAAGTGTCTAGCAGCAGACTAGAATCTGTAACATTACAGAATTGAGTGATGGTCCAAGAGTATAAATGACGAATGTTATTCATCACGAATATTGTTTTGGTTATTCAAGTTGAAATCTTCCAGAGTCACTATACAGACTAAGAATATTTTAAATCTTCTTTATAAGGAATATCAAAAAAGGAGGCAGTTTCTGCTAGAGCAGAAGATGCATATTGGCTGTTTTTGCCATGACATGACACTTTTCTATATGTAAAGCACTTTACAGTCATTAGCTATGCATGAGAGTCTACAGAGCCCATTTTCCTAATAACCTCTGTACCTGTTTCTCAGCACAATTCCTACTTCCTTCTTCTTTCCTTCATATGTTTAAGAGCAGAACATCAAAGAAGCAATACTCTGTCCTTGATGACTTCAATGGGGACTACGTTAGATCAGAGAACGGAAACTATTTTACCGACATCTTCAGTGATGCCCACTCTCCTTTCTTCTAGGACTTGAGGGGGGATGATGACACAAGTGATATAATAAATTAACAAAACTGTAATTTATCTCCTGAAAGCTGTGACTCTCAAAGTTTTTGATTTCAGGACTCCTTTACACTCTTCAAAGTTATTGAAGATCTCAAAAAACTTTTGTTTATCTGAGTTATATCTATTAACATTTTCTGTATGATAAGTTAAAAATGTGGACTTCACAGTATTTATTATTCATATAAAATAGCATGTTACCATAAATAACTTTTTAATGAAAAGTAAGTATAGGTCACAAAACAAAAAATTTAGTGAGAGGAGTGGACAATTTTTCTAATTTTCTAATTTTGCATATCTTTTAAGTATCCGGCTTTATACAAGAGAGCTTAATTCTCATATCTGCTTCATTATTCAGTCTGTGACAATATCACACATCATGTAGCCTCTGGAAAACTCCATGTCTACTTGTGAGAGAATGAAAATAAAAAGGTAAATAATTTTTTAGCGTTATTAAAACTCTTTTGAGTTTGGACCTCCTAGACCTGCTGAAAAAGTTTCAGGGACACCCCTTCAGAGGTCCTCAGAACACATAGTGAGTACTTCTGCCTTAAAAATGGCCTTAAAAAACTTCTGCCTTAAAAAGAAGGCTTATAGAGAAACTGTTGTTTGAGGGAATTGAATTGCTTATATTAATACTCTAGTGATACAGATTTATTTTTAAGCCAAGTCCGGGTCACTGTTTTATTTGGTGACTTTTAAGTTTCATCAACTACTGATCTGAAAGTCATTTATACTCTGGGCCTTGAAGAAAAAAAAATATTGTGATATTATGTAACTGAAAATTAAAGTCTTATTTCTACAAAAACTTTATTAAAGACAGCCATATGAATGTGGACTGTGTATATGTAATATGTGCTGGACTCCTTTATCTTTTTACCCTTTATCCTTGTGGAGCTGTGGAGGAGACTGATGAGCACTGAAATCCATAACAAATAATTGAGACGTGGCATAGGTAGGAATTGCTAACCACAGCATTCTGAGACAAGGATCTAAAAATAGTTATAATTTGGAGAAGTCATTTCGTTTCTGGAATGAGATAGGCTTGTGATATGAAAGACTGAAGGTTAGGAAAAAAGCAAGTCAAGGATCATAGCAGTTTCAGGCAAGGGATGGACTTATTTATAGGCAGCATGAGGAGAAAAGGAAAGCATTGGTTTGAGAGAGATTCTGAGAAATCGACTGATGTGGAGGAGACTGGCAGCTGCCCATCAAAATTTGTTTTCCATTTCTTCATAAACACATGGATTGGCCACATAGCCTTACAGGTTGGAGGGTGAGTGCAGGTGACCTCATCCTTGCCAACAGAATCTAGGCAGAAATAATGTAGGTTATTCTAGCCTCGGGGATGTGCTTCCTTTATGTTCTCTTTTTCCTTCCCACTAGCTGGAACCCATGAAAGTCCAGCTTTAATTGGACAGATGATGATAGTGCCCTATGGAAAAACATGATGGAAATAACTCATGTTCTAAAGAACTTCGGGGAATGCAGCTGCCCACTCACCTAAAACATTCAGCCTAAACTCTAATTGAGAAACGAATTTTTACCTTCTTTAAGCCACTGAATTATTACTGGCCCCATTTATTACATTGGCTTAGCCTTACCCTCATACAACAGAATATAGAGTAGAGCTTTGAGATAGTAAGAAATCAAGGATAACTCTAAGGTTCTGAATCTGAATAACAGATTCTGAATAAATCATGCATGCGTTCACTTCCTTACTCACTTATTCATTAACTCACTCAAATATTTATCTAGTGCTTATTATTTGCCATGCACTGCTCTATGTGCTGGCTACACAGCAGTGACCAAAGCAAAAAGTTCTTGCCTTCATGAAACCTATATTTTTGTGGTGCATTCCAATGCCATACAAATAAATGCACACGACATTGAGAGTAGTGACAGACGCTGGGAAGAAAACTCAAGCAGATAAAGGGTGCAGAGAATTTGAGGAAGAGTGATCAAGTAAGACTTCTCTGAAGAAGCGACTTTTGAAGAAGTGGTGAGCACCTGAGAAAGTGAAAATGAGATCTGTATATACTACACTGATTCTATATTGAAACTCCATATTTGAGTTTTGATGTGCAAAACTCAAAACTGTACAAAAAGATATGGATTAATGTTAGAAGGTATCTGTAACTTATTCACCTATATAACTTCATGAAAACAAGAGAATCTGTGTAGAATAAAAACAAAAAGCAAGCGGATACAAGGACTATGGTAATTATCAGAGATCTGCTAGAAGAAGAGTGACTTAGAAGATATAAGAAAAAAAGACATATAAATGTGAGAAATAGGTGAAGAGATCAGGGTGGTGATGAAGAAAAATAAAAGACAATAGAAATGTCTTAGGAACTGAAGCCAGAAGTCTTCAAAGGGACAGGTATGAAAAGCTGTGCCCCATACATCAGAAAGATCAAGGAAGATAAGGACAGAGAAAATGCCTTTGAACTTGGCTGAATTGAGATCATTGGATACCATAAAGAGGCAAAGATGGAAGCCAGATTTAGGAGGGGAATTAGGGGGCGAAATACTTTAAATATAGTCCATCTAACTCCTCACCATTGTTATTGGACATTTATTGAGTGCAGTGATTCTATAGAGCTCTACTCTGATAGCCAAAGTGTTCACTGAGTCTAGTTACCACGTTTGTGAAGAATGACTGAAGAAGTACCAGAGTCTGGCACCTCTGTTAACCCTTTTAGAAAGGCTCTGGAGGACAGAATTACAAAATATTTTTAACCCCTTTGGTTGCCCGGCTTTGCTGAATTTGGCAAGACTCAAGAATCCACAACCTAAGCAGACAAACCAATTAGATGTTAAAATCCCAGAGGCTACAACTAAGCTGTCAGAAGAAAGTGAGTGTGGAGAGATAATTATCCAGCAATTATAGGAAACTAGGCAAAAATCTAAGAGAAAAAAGGTCTATTGGCATGTTGTAAAACTGAGAGGTTAACAATTTGCTTAGTTTTGTTGATACTAGGATAAAATATGTGTTTCATCAGAAGGTGATGTTCCTGTTCTCTCTACTACCATACTATTAAAAACTCAGCTGCTGAAAAGACTCTGAAAAAAAGCAACACATGTGAAAATGACAGGAAGTAAAGAAAGCAGTTGGGCCTTAGAAATTTAGGTAGCAAGAAGCAAAATCCTCCTGCATTTTGTATTGGGATCTATCATCCAGTTAATGCTTTGGCAGTCTAAAAACACTGGTGAATCAGATGGCATAAAGCTTAGCATCTCCAAGGCATTCATGCCAAGAGAAAAATCAGTGATAAAATTTGCCATAATCAGCCCCTCCTGAAATGGATTCTTCCCAAAAATTTATAGTTTCTCTAAGTTTTACTTTGCTCTGTGAGAAATAATAGGGCATATACAACTGTAGGTTTGCCTATACTGCAAGCCCATTGGGAGTAAATAAAAACCAAACCTAGTGATACATGCGAGCACATGAGGTTAGTTATTATTTGTAAAATTTTAGAAGATCAATTATCCCCCACCCAGTATTTTGGAGTCTGCACAAGAGGATAAAACATAAAATCTTTGGTAAAGGTAGCCATGAATCGAGGAAGAAGAAAAAAGCCTTACTTGATTTGAGGGCCAACACAAAGGAAATAGAACGGGAACAAAACCCTCGTCTGATGGGTCAATGCACAAGGGGAGTATAGAAAAGTACAACTAGACAAAGCAAAAGACTTCAGTGAGGATAGTTGAAATACTTTCTTTTAAAAATGTGTAGTCATGGTGATTTCTTTAATGCTGAATCAGAATGATAGGGATTCCATTTTTTCCCTCGGGCTCTAATTTTGGGATTATGTTAAAGTGTATAAAGCAATAAAATGAAGACACCCCAGGACTGTAGAAGTTTTAGTTACTCTATTCCTTGTGGAATCCAGAATTGTTACATAAAGTGTTTTCCAATTTAATCTATATATTTTTGAAAATAAATAAGCATTTGTGTTTACCCTATGTACTTTCTAAAATTTGCATCATGTATAATTCACAAAGTATATTTATAGAGGAACCATAGTTTACCTCTTATGGCTAGATTAATTTGCAATCACCTGGCACTGACTGTCTTTTTTTGGAAGATAAAGTCTTGATTGTCCTTACAGAAAAAAAAAAAAAGCCACAACAAACCAAGCTACATTTGCTTTTGGAAAATTGTTTATCTTCTAGAGAGAAAAAAATGTTCTTCAAAATGAATGATGATAAATCTATTTGTATACTTGAGATTTAATGAGAATCCTTTCCTACCCCACCACCCACTAAATCAGAATGGCAGCCTGAGGGCGCCTGGGTGGCTCAGTGGGTTAAAGCCTCTGCTTTCGGCTCAGGTCATGATCTCAGGGTCCTGGGATCAAGGCCCGCATCGGGCTCCCTGCTCAGCGGGGAGCCTGCTTCCCTCTCTCTCTCTCTCTCTGCCTGCCTCTCTGCCTACTTGTAATCTCTCTCCCTCTGTGAAATAAATAAATAAATAATCTTAAAAAAAAAAAAAAGAATGGCAGCCTGAAATCACTCACTATTGCTTAGCAAGAATACGTAAGCAACATATTTTAAAAAGTTGTAAAATGAAGGTCTTGGTTTTGTAAGACATAATGCAATTAACAATTGAAAAAAAAAAACAGGATAAATTCATGAAGTTAGAATTCTACAAAAGTCCCCAAACCTCTTGGCATTGAACTAATTAGTGTTACAGTAAGCCATGCATAAGCCGGATGGGTGGCTGGATGACAGAGGCAGTAAATGAGAGCTTGTGTGACACTTTCTTCTTAGTTTAGGAATGTCTTAACTGTCCCTGGAAGCTGTGTCCTGAATGAATCAAGGATTTTCTTGTGACCTGTGGCCACTGATCCATAGCACATATTCCTATATTAGACAGGAATGGATAAGAAGTATGGGAAAGACAGGAAGGCTTGCAAATCATCAACCTGGTTGAAGTTTGCTATGTGTGAAATAATCTTATATTTGAACATCTAGTCAGGACTGGGAATCAAGTGTGAGGCTGATGAGAAAATGGCATTTCTTTCTTATAGCAAAAATGAGATTTACGGGCATTTGGCTCTCTAAACTCTTCCACTGTAACTACCATTTAATAGTAGTTTTCTATGTGCCAGGCACCAGACTAGATGCTAGCCTTATATTATTTCTCTTTCTCATCTACAAACATGTAAGATAAGTGTGTCCTGTTTTGCAGAAAAGGAAAGTAATCTCCAGTCAAGAGAAGTTGCCCAAAGTGTCAGAATCTGTGGCTAAAGACACAATTATGTTTAAATTAATTGTATCTGTAACACTCAATTCTGATGTGCTCATTCACAAAGCCATCTTTATTATTGATAGGCAATCAAGGAAAACCTAAAAAGTTTTAAGTGTTGCTTTTTGACATCATGAATCCATTTTTTTCTTGAAAAGCAAACCCTTCAGGTCTTCAGAAAATAAGACTTGTAAGTACAACAATGTGTGGTTATCATTGCTCTCCAAGTCCAGCTCTATGGGTCACTTTCAGTTTCTGGAATGTACCGTGTTTGTTTTGTCTTGTTTTTGTCTTCTTTTGATTCTCCCCCCTTGGTCTTCTACAGGGATTATTTCCTATGATGCACTATCCATCTGCCTAATCCCAACTCAGCCTTTGGTTTCTCAGTTCGGGTGCCAGTTCTTCAAGAAGCTGAGGTCATGTGTCCCAGCTCTGCACCTTTGCCTGCTTGCATGCTTGTATCCCCCACTTGCCTGTGGGTGCCCAGAGTCTATTTTTTTTCAGCTTTGTATCCCCAGAGCCAGTACAATGCAGAATAGGTACTCAAATATTTATTTACTGTATATACATTAAAGTATGAGTGACTATCAGGCCTGCCAAAGTCAGAGGAGAACTGTACTGCTTTATTAAGGGCTAAAGGCAAGGAAGAAACAGAAAATAGGGCTATTTCAGAATGAGGACTGGGATTTAATAAAATAATGAGAGAGAGAAAGACAGAGACAAAGAGATAGAGGTAGGGTTGAGGGGTAGAGAGAGAGAGAGAGAGAGAGAGAGAGTGCTGTAATTTATTGGAGTCAGACAGTCTTGGATATTAATACTTGCTCTTTGACCTTGGGCATGTTACTTTACTTCTCTGAACCACTCTTTCATGTATTTAAAAAAGGGTTGTTGGACTAGTCTGATGTGTGCCTGCTATGTAAAAAACCCTGTATGTGGTGTTACTATTATTATTGTTAAGAAGGGTATAAGAAGAGTATTATTCTCTTGGATGAATTTACTTGGTTCTGTGAGTCTTTTTCTTTGTTCCCTGTTGAGATGGATGCTGAGTCTTTATGCTTTTTCTTGATTTTAGCCAGGGTAGAGGAATGCTTTATATTTTTAAATCTGTTTTCCTTTTTGTTGTTCCTATTTCCTTCATGAGAATGTTCATATACATTCTTTTAACTGAGGAGAATATGCAACATTAAAAGGATTGAACAAATAATGAAGAGACGATAAAAAAAAATCATACCACCCTAGCCCAACCCATTTCTCTTTCACACATAACTTGCCACAAGCACAGATTCTTATCTAGTTATGATTATTGTGTATATATATATGTTATGTATATAATATATATAAATATATTTTGTATTCTGCTCTTTTGCTTAATATCTCATAATAAGTATTATCCATGTGTACTTCCAGAATCAAAAACATTGGGTTCCATCAGTTGGCCCCTTACGCCCTTCTCATTGGTTACCATTGTACAGTCGAAATGTAATAGTCCATCTAACATTATTGTGTATGTTCTATTATTTCATCGCATTTCTCGTGGCATAGTTTCCTAACCTTTTAATTATGACAAAATATTCAAAAGGTTAATGAAACAACCCCAAAGGAGCCTCTGGTACAATGTAGTAGCCCAGGCTTAAAACTGATTATGTGAAAGAACAGTGTGCACCTCTAGAAAGGCTAGCAATTCTCCCATCAGATAAATGATTGCAGCCTTCAGTGGGCTGGCTCCCTTTATTTTAGCTACCGGTTGTAGAGCTGCGAGACAGAAGCCGGCATGGAGAATGAAGGCCCAGACTTTTTTTTTTTAACTGAAATGTCAAGCTATGTGACTATGCCCGGCAGAAGACGACCCCCTGCGAGATGTGATAAGCCCCAGGCCCTCTCCACACACTGCTCTGAAAATGCTGTGGGAGGGCTTCCCAGGCTGATGGAACTAATGACAGTAATAGCTCTGGGTAATTTGTCTTTTTCCTTACTGTGCACATTCTCTCCATGTGGTGCACTTTACACCTACCACCAGGCTCACATCTGGAATGCTACGACCCTCTCAGTCCTGATTCAGATAGGTCGAATTCTCCTGTAAAGTAAATCTGACCTCTAATTTTCTTAATAATTCAGGATTATGCTAATGCTACTCAGCAACCAGTGTAGAATGGTACAGGAGCACTGACGAAAGCTTAATCCCTTGTCCTGGAAGCATGACCAAGCTTTCCTTGCATATTTGGCTATAATTTGTCTTCTTTATCATTCTAATTGAGAAAATAAAAATTAGGAAAAATGTGTAATTTGCATCGTTTATGCTTTGTTTCCGGTTGTAGCGCATTCCTGCTTAAGAAGAAATTTTCTGTTTCTTTTCCTTGGTAAACAGATTTTCTACTAAGGATTTATAAGAATACTAATGATAGGTTTGGGTTTTTAATTCTAACTGTAAAAAATACTTAGATAGTTAAAAAGACTGACAAAATAATTTCAGGGATAGATAAAACAGACTTCACAACAGCTTAATCTCGTAAATGCAGAGTGCTTTCAGGAAGATTTTAACAATAAAAATCCTTTTTTAGTGCTGTTTCCACAACAAGATTATACTTTTAATATTGTATTTATGTCTTATGTTTTTTGTATTTATGTTTATAATAGCTGTATTATTAAAACTGTAAACATCTGAACATATCTTTTAGAAAAACATGAATGATCTTAAGTATTAAGAAATGTTTGTGCTACATTAAAAAGGTAGCCTCTTCAATCTTAGCTCTGTGTGAATAAAGGGAGAATAAATTAGTATGTGAAATATTTCCCCAGAGAGCAAGAGATTCTCAGCCACTGTAGAGGTATGAGTACCATACTATTTGCCAGGAAAAACATGTATGCTCATTAGTATGGGTATCTGGATCATTCTGTCAAAATATTTATGAAGTTATTTCTAAATTATAAATAGACACTTAATTTTATTACTTTCTTCTCCAATTCAGGTATAAGAAGGCTTAGCCTTGGGCGCCTGGGTGGCTCAGTGGGTTAAAGCCTCTGCTTTCGGCTCAGGTCATGATCTCAGCGTCCTGGGATCGAGGCCCGCATCGGGCTCCCTGCTCAGCGGGGAGCCTGCTTCCCCCTCTCTCTCTCTGCCTGCCTCTCTGCCTCCTTGTGATCTCTCTCCCTCTGTGAAATAAATAAATAAAATCTTTAAAAAAAAAAAAAAAGAAGGCTTAGCCTTATTTTGAGGACCAAAGATTATATACAATTTTGAATTGCTTATATTGGTTAGTAATTTATGTTTCTCACAGGCAATGTAGAGATTATAAACATTTTTCCATAGATAATATCTGTGGCTATCATTGGTCAATAAAAAGATAATTCACCAGTGGTGTTTAATCTCTTTTGGTGCCCTTCACTACTGTCTCAATCGCTCAAGATTCACACCAGTTTGAAGGCAGAAGAATTTGCATCTCTAAGTATTGGGTCGCCTCAGAATTTAACCATGGAGTCAGACCACTCCATGAAATCCCTATTTCGCCTGGGCGGCTCAGTGGGTTGTGTCTGCCTTTGGCTCAGGTCATGATCCCAGGGTCTTGGGATCGAGTCCAGCTTTGGGCTTCTTGCTCAGTGGGGAGTCTGCTTCTCCCTCTCCCTCTGCTGCTCCCCCTGTTTGAGCCCTCTCTTTCTCTTTCTCTATCAAGTAAATAAAAAATAAATAAATAAAATCTTAAAGAAAAATAAAATAAAGTCCTTATTTACCTTCTGGATGGATGGTACAAATGGATTCCAGAAAAAAAATTACATATATATATATATGTAATTTTTTTTCTAACGTGGGTATCCTAAGAGATCAATGCTTACCTATTGGTTTAGGATAAAACCAATATATTTAGGGAGAGAGAAACAGTGAAAAATGTCATCCTGCATGTCCCAGTGTCCTCCCTAGACCATTTCTTTCTGTCAGGTCTGAGCCTTTAGGAAAGTTTGCTCTAGGAAAAAATAATGATCATTATCCCTGGGTAAAATAAAACAAGCTGCAGAAAGGCTGCTATAGAGGCTGATTGTGACAGGTGTACTGCATTGACCCTTCCTGGGTTTCATCCCTTTGGGCAAGATTTGTGCACAGAGTGGAGCTTCCGCTTACATGACAGATCGTGGGAGGGGATGTAGTTGAGAGCAACTTAGCTGGTAGGTTTGGGATTTGACAAAGATCTGCAACATTTTCAAGATTACACTCTCTTTTATATATATGTATATATGTATATATATATATATGTTTATATATATTTATATGTATGTTTATAAATATATATATTGCTTTAAGATGTTTGACAAGAAAACTCCCCAGAGAACAACAACAAATTAGATAGAGATTTCAGCAGAATCTGTGTAGGGTGAAAAGTCAGTCACTTCATTTCACTGAAATAACTGATAACCCAGTAACGAGAAATCTGCAAGAACACCCTGTTCAGGATGAGACCGAAGTTGACCCCACCAGTTGCTTTTACCAATACCTTCCATGTATTGAGCCAGGATCCTCATTTGCATCACTTTACACAGTCCTCACAACAGCTCCAAATGGCTCATGTTTCTACCGAGAAGGAAGATGAAGATCAGAGAGGTCCAATACAGGGAAGGTGGTGAGAGGGGAACGTAGATCGGTTGGACAGAAAAGCCATCTTGTTTCTCATCCTCTAATCCACCCTCCTTTCTCTTTCCCACTCCTTTCCCTGGCCGTGTGTGGTTTTCCTCTCAAAAGACAGGGAAGTTCTAAGAAAACAAAGGTGTACAGCAAGAAAGAATCAAGCACATGGGGGCCTGAATCCCATTTCCTCCAGCTGAGTGACCTGGGCAGTTACCCGACCTCTCCAAGTCTCACTGTTCTCCTTGACAAGCTGGGGATAATCCTAACTCATAGAAGACTGAGGGAGAGAATCAGGTCAACTGCTGAGCACAGCAGGCACTCAATGAGCACCATGCATTAATTTATAATGATAAGCCTCCCAATCAAAGTTTGAAAGATTTTTTTTTTCCATTTCCTTCAGGAACTCGAAGTATTGGTCTTTATAAAAACATACCCCTTTTCTTTAAAAGACTCATAAAATTGAAGCATATTTATACATAAAAGCATATTTATTTACATTTTTATAAAAGGTGGCCTCTTATAGGATGGTCAACACTTTTTGGATACAGTTATTATATGTAAAATAGTACTTCGCATATTTTTTAAAACCAATTTCTTTAGCTTGTAAAAATGGTAAGCACGGCATTTTGATTTAGATAGTAGTTAAGATTTTATAGCTTATTTGGCTGATTCTTGAAAAATGCTGATAGCCATTTATCTTGAGCTGCCTTTCTCCCAATACCACCTTTCCTGGGGGAAGCTTCTTTGCATACTGAGGGTGGAATGGGGAAGTTAACTAGTTCTAAAGAGAGCTTACAGGGTTAGTATCCTGGATACGCTCAGCTCTTAAGTTTTCATTACATGATTGATTTAGCATAGGCGTATTGAACTCTTAAGTATGTCTAAATTCTGTGAAATTACAAAGATATGTAAAAAAGACTTTCTGACTTAAAACAGCTTATCGTTGAGTAAGGACGCTGAAATATTATATATAAAGACATATAAACCTGTGGAAGGGCAAAAAACTGAGTTCACAGGAGGAAGAATACCTTCAGCTGAAGGGATTAGGCTTCACGGATAGGTGATTTTTGAACTTGGTTATTGAGAAGGTATGATGTGGATAAAGATAAGGGGAAGACATTTCAGGTAGAAGAAGGAAGGAATAAAATGAACAAAACCATGAAAAATAGTGTGAGGGCTGAGTACAGGGAACAATGAGAAGTGCCCCTCTGATGTGCATTTTGGTGTGGTTGATAGCAGAATCACATACTCCCAAGCCCCCTTAGCCTCCTGAAAGTACCTCTGGGCTGAGCCCAGGAGTCGGCATGTTTTCCCAGCATGGATCCCAGTTCATTTGAATAGGACCACTGAGACACAGACATGGCTGAGTAACTGGAAGTAATGGATTGGTTGGAGGATAGACAAGCCAAGGCTGCACACACATTAGAATCGAGCAGTGGTGGCTCTTCCTTCCTCCTGCCCTCTCTCCTTTCCGTACTCCCTTCCTTCTTTCCTTTTCTCTTCTTCCTCCTCCTCCTTCCTCTCAGCCTCTCTCTTTCTTTCATACCTGAGCCCCAGGCCAATTAAACTAGAATCTCTGAGCATCGGGCCTTTGTATCAACGTATATATCTTTGACTTTTTATTATAGAACTTGAAAAATTGAAGTATAATGAACATACACTGTTATATTAGTTTCTGGTGTACAATATAGCCATTCAACCTCACTATAAGAGTACATTTAATGCTCCTCACATTAAGTGTACTCTTTTTTTTTTTAAAAGATTTTATTTATTTATTTGACAGAGAAAGAGAGATTACAAGCAGGCAGAGACGCAGGCAGAGAAAGAGGGCAAAGCAGGCTCCCCCCTGAGGAGAGAGCCCAATGAGGGGCTTGATCCCAAGACCCTGAGATCATGACCTGAGCTGAAGGCAGAGGCTTTAACCCACTGAGCCACCCAGGCACCCCAGTAAGTGTACTCTTAATCCCCTTTATCTATTCCCAACCCCCCCCCCATCTACTCCCCTCTGGTAATCACCAGTTTGTTTTCTGTATTAAAGAGTCTGTTTTTCATTTGTCTCTTTTGTCTCTTTGTTTTGGCTTCTTTGTTTTGTTTCTTAAATTCCACATATGAGTGAAATCATATGGTAATTGTCTTTCTCCATCTGACTCATTTCACTTAGCATAATACTTTCTAGATCCACACGTGTTGTTGCAAATGGCAAGATCTCATTCTTTTTTATGGATGAGTAATATTCCATTGTATTATTATGGAAAAATTTAAATATACATATAAAAATAAGCAAAACACTATAGTGAATATCCATGCACCCACCACCCAATTTCAATAACTGTACCAGTTGTATTTTCATTTGTACCTCTACCAGCTTTCTCACCTTCTATAAGATTGTTAAACAAATCTTATACATTATAAAATTTCAACTATAACATTTCAGATTTCTGAAAGTTCCGATTTTCCACTCTGGGGCTATATTGCTTTCTGGTAGCTGGCTTAAGGAGGCTCATTCTCCCCGCTGTTTATCTTCTGATATAGCCCCTTGGATTCACTTCTCCACACCTCCTACCTTGCAACAACTGGTGGTTTTCTATTTGTAGAATTCCAGCAACTCTTTTCTTATATCTCAGGTTGAATTCATAAGTGTTCAGCATGATTTGATAGTTATCTAGCTAAATTCAAGAGTTCAGATTAAATGAGTTCCCTTACTCTCCTGCCACCTTGCCTCCCTCAAAATTTCATTTATAGCATTTCTGTATGTATCTCTAAGTAAAGATGTAAAAGTGCCATAATACTCTTAAAACACTTTAAAAAAAGCAATTTTTTAGGGACATCTGTGTGGCTCAGTCAGTTGAGCATCCAACTCAGTTTCAGCTTAGATCATGATCTTGGAGTCCTGAGATGAAGCCCCTCATCAGACTTTGCCCTCAGTGATGAGTCTGCTGGATATTCTCTCCCTCTGTCTCTGCCCCTCTCCACCATGTGCTATCTCCCTCTCTACAAAGAAATTTATTTATTTATTCGTCAGAGAGAAGAGAGAGAGAGAGCATGTGCACAAGCAGGGGGAACAGCAGGCAGAGACAGAAGCAGGTTTCCTGCTGAGCAAGGAGCCGAATTCGAGACTTGATCCCAAGACCCAGGGATCATGACCTGAGCCGAAGGTAGATGCTTAACCCACAGAGCCACCCAGGCATCCCAACCAGTAATTTTTAAATATCATGAAATAGCCAGTTACATTCTGATTTTTTACTCTTTCATAAATGTGGTATGTGTATAATTTTAACATATTTTATGAATCAGAGTTTTGACTAGATCTACACATTATGTTTGGTTGATATGTCCCCTTCAATCTATGTGTTTCCTCTCCATTTCTCTCTCTCTCTCTCTCTCTTTTGGTTTAGTTTTCTTCAAGAAACTAGATTGTTGGAGCACCTGGGTCGCTCAGTCGTTAAACGTCTGCCTTTTGTTCAGGTCATGATCCCAGTGTCCTGGGATCAAGCCCTACGTCTGGCTCCCTGCTCAGCGGGAAGCCTGCTTCTCCCTCTCCCACTCCCCTGCTTGTGTTTCCTCTCTCGATGTCTCTCTCCTTGTCAAATAAATAAATAAAATCTTAAGAAAAAAAGAAGAAGAAGAAACTAGATTGTCCTACAGTTTCTCTCACCCTGCATTTTACAGATTACATTCCTGTGGTATCATGTAACATATTTTCTAATCTTTTATAGATATTTGGATCTAGAGGTTTAGTAAGATTTAGGTTCCAGGTGTTTTGTCTTGTTTTGTTTTGTTTTGTTTTGTTTTGTTGGTTTTTTGTTTTGTTTTGTGTGCAAGACCATTTTCTAGGCGCATATAATATTAGGAGCGTATAATATCTATGTGTCTCCCTTATTGAGGTGTTAGCAACCACTGAAAATCAATGCCTAGAGCCACTTATTTAATATAAATTGCAAAATGATGATACTCTATCTTATCTTCATTAACTTGCTGGAATACTTCTGTAGAGGCATTTTCTCTCATCTACTAGTTGCTTAAAAAGGGGTACAGTTTAAATAGGAAAGGCAGGATATATGATTCTTTCCCTTATCAGTTTTCAAAATAATGAATTTGTTCATTAGCATCATGTAATGGAATCTAATTATTAGATTAATTATTTGACTTGCTATTAATATGAATTTAAGCATGTATGTGATATCCCAGGCCATTGCAATGTTACTGTTACTGATGCTCAGATTGTTCTCTCTCTTTGCTTGGTGGAAACCTCTTCAATTTGGCTCCTGAGTTCTTTTGACATAACCCCAACAGTATTTAAAATATTATTTACTATCTAGTATGACACAATGTTCCAGTATCATCACATACGTCACCTACATTTCCTGCCCCAAACTTACGCTCAGTTATTTCTACAAAGAGCTCTTTAGTAGGAAACCATATTTTAAGACTACAACCTAGATGCTAGCCGTTCTCATTGCTATTATGTGATGTTTCTGAGCCTTTTCAATAGAAAGAGCTAGGGGAAAGTTTCTTTTTTAAGGTCCCATCATATCACGAATTTATACTGATACTTTTTAATTCAAAGCCAGAACCACCGGGTATCTCCCTTTTCCTAGCTTTCCCCCAAATCCCAGTTCTCAAAGATATCAGGAAGATTAGAGGGAGAATGTTTTATACTAAATCATTTGCTTTACATATACTAAATCCAATGCACACACGAAGTTTCAGATCAACAATACTAGAGCCGAGGGGACCCTACGTAGTGCTGTCAATGTCGTGGTGGAGCACTGAGGACATCGTTGAATTTGAAACGTTTAAAGTGGATACAAAACGCATTAAGCAATGCAGACAATTAAACGTGTTGTTTTGGGCGATGGTGCTGTTGGTAAAACATGTCTCCTGAGACATGTCCCCTACACAACAGATTTCCCCCTACACAACAGATTTCCATCTGGGTAGTAGCTGACTCTTTGCGACAACCGTGCAGTCACAGTGATGACCGGTGCAGAGCCATAGACTCTCGGACTTCGTGCTACTGCAGGGCGAGAGGATTCTGACCGCTTGTGACCCCTGAGTTATCCACAAACGGATGTATTTCCAGTCTGTTTTTCAGGGGTCTCTCCATCTTCATTTGAAAATGTGAAGGAAAAGCGGGTGCCAGCGATGACTCACCATTGTCCAAAGACTCCTTTTTTGCTTGCTGGGACCACACTGATCTCGGAGATGACCCCTCTACAACTGAGAAACTTGCCAAGAACAAACAGAAGCCTGTCACTGCAGAGACCGCTGAAAAGCTGGCCCGTGACCCGAGGGCGGTCGAGTATGTGGACTTTTCTGCACTCACACAGAAAGGCCCAAAGAATGTTACCTGACGAAACAATACTGGTTGCTCTGCGGCCTCCGGGACCGCGGAAGAGCCGCAGCTGCGTGCTGCTGTGAACGTCTCTCCAGAGCCCCTTCCGCACGGCTGGTGTCAGCTTTGCTCCAAAAGCAAGGTTAAATCAAACCCCAGGTTAAAGATTAAAATTCGTTTTTGCCATCATGACAGATGCCCTGCACCTACCCACATGCACAAGGCCCGTAGGTATGATCCCCTTCCACCTCTCAGTACTAGTTCGCTTGAGTAGTTGTGTCTTGTCAGAAAAGTGAATACTAGTTTTGTTTTGTTGTTTCAGCTTTCTTTCTTTCTTTCTTTCTTTCTTTCTTTCTTTCTTTCTTTCTTTCTTTCTTTCTTTCTTTCTTTCTTTCTTTCTCTTTCTTTTCTTTCTCCCTCCCTCCCTCCCTCCCTTCTCTCTCTCCCTTCCTTCCTTCCTTCCTTCCTTCCTTTCTTCCTTCCTTCCTTCCTTTCTTCCTTCCTTCCTTCCTTCCTTCCTTCCTTTTTTTTTTGCTTAAAAGCAAAGCATGCTTGTGGTGACTCTGTAACACACGAATTTGGGGTGTTGAAGCTGCTCTCAGCTTCATCCACTCTGGAGAAATAATCTGGATCATTTAGGTTTTTCTTTTTTCCCCTTATTTGTTTGTTTGTTTGTTTCTTTGCAGGGTCAGGGAGGGTATGTGCAGTCTGTTTTTATTTAGTCATATTTTTAAAATTCATTAACCACTGGGCAGCCCTTAATGGGAGAATGATGGATTGATTCCACATCCCACTTCGCAAATCTAGTTTAGAAAACTCGTTCCCCACCTGGTGCTCTTAGGAGTATAGTAAGTGCCGCTTTAATAACATACTCCTTTTTGAACTTTGCCTTTTCTGTCCACCCTTAAGTAGGTCAAGTATTTGATGAAACTCATGAAAGTGGGTGGAAACGGTCTTGCCCCTCCTTTTTCCTATATACGTGACTGTGACTTTCAAGAATGCTTTGCCATTTGCTAATTTTTTTAAAATTAATTTCTAACCCTTTCCCTGATCAATGAAGAAAAGTATTTCACCTTTTGAAGTACACCAAATGAATTGAGTACATAATTAGAAAACATTTTTTTCACTGTCATTGTCTTACATGCTCAGCATAGATGTCCAGCTTAACAGCGTAGGGTATGATGTTCCTAGAACAGAGCTGAAGATCTGGTAAATCGAGAAAATGCGAGGGGCGGCGCCAGAAGACAGATGTCTACTGAATGATGCACATCCTCTTTCAAGTTGGGAGGATAGAGACCTGCTTCATGAAGAATCTGGGGGTGGGGAGGACATTTAACAACAAGGGAACCAGTCAGGGGAATCCCCTTATTTCTCTTTTATATGAGAAACCCTAGGGTAGCTAGTTAAAGTTCTACAGTTTAATAGAAGGATCATGGAGTCTTATGAAGACTTCATAACTATGTTAGTAAAGATTTTGTTCGCTTAGCTCGGTTGGAATTTCCAATTTTTAAAAAAATGTTTAGGTAATCTTGTCCTCCTTCCCCAAATCCTAACTCTTGTAGATTCATTACTGTTAAACCAATGCTTTCTCATGGCTCAGTTCTTTGTGTATGCATTCTTTTTTTTTTTTTTTAAAGATTTTATTTATTTATTTCACAGAGGGAGATCACAAGGAGGCAGAGAGGCAGGCAGAGAGAGAGAGAGGGGGAAGCAGGCTCCCCGCTGAGCAGGGAGCCCGATGCGGGCCTCGATCCCAGGACCCTGAGATCATGACCTGAGCCGAAAGCAGAGGCTTTAACCCACTGAGCCACCCAGGCGCCCTGTGTATGCATTCTTGTCAGATGTATTAAACAAACAAAAACCCCTTAAAAATACTAACAACTTTTCTAGTAATATTACTGCTGAAATGCTGTTCTTTTAATCTTTTTGTTCTTGGTGTACATGCCACTAAGGATGTATAGACATTTGTCTGTCTTAAGGTTACTTTGAATAGCTCATCTATTTGATTATACCAGCAGATTGTTACATATTCAGGCTCATTTGTTTTATTTTAATTGTTAGAAATTAATTTATAAATGTAATTTTGTTTTGTAATTATGTACAATATTTACATGGTTTCAGTTACATTTACAAAACAAATTATTGTCAAAGTAATTCAGCCTGTCCCATCAGCCTCTCTGCTTCCTCTCCCTGAGGATAACCATTTAAACAGTGTATGGTTTGTCATTCTGTTGTTTATGTTCAGTACATAATTGTAAATCTGTCCCAGTGATCTTCTGCGGAGCCAGACTAGAGAGCCTTTACTGTAGAAAATGATGAGCTAGAATGTTTGTTAGTCTTGTGGGCAGGACTTTGTACAACATTTTTAAGGCTGTATTTCCTGCATCTAGATTAGTGGCTGGCACCCAGCAGATGGTTGGTAACATGTGTCAAATGAATGAATGAATGAATGAATGAATGAATACTTGGGAGAAGTTTATGATCAGAAGAGTGAGAGAATCAAAGTTGTCCTTTTCTGAAAACTTAATCTGACAGTAATGGTGAAGGTAATTTGGAAGGAAAAACTGGACACTGGGTGACTAATTTGGAGGCTGACTTAGTTAAGTGGATGATAGCAATTTTGAAGAAAAAATATAAAATACATGTGTGTGTGTGTGTGTGTGTGTGAGAGAGAGAGAGAGAGAGAGTTCTGTGGACTGGCAGCATGCTGTCTGGACTGGCTCTATTGATCTCCGTTGGGTATACTTATGTTTCTGAGGCCAGCTCACCTCACTTTCATCACTGGCAGGTGGCAGGCTTTGGCAAGAGGTCTAATTGTTGTCTGTGTCACCTCACTTCTCTTTGAGGTATTTCATCTTTCATCCTTCAGTGGACTACCTTGGGTTCTTTCCCATCCATGGTAGTATCCGGGTATTGAGTACAGCAAAAGGCTGTACAAGGTGGAAGTGTTTATTAAGCCTCTGCTTGTGTCATGCTTGCCAAGTTCCCATTGACCAAAGGAATCCAGGATAACAACCGTGATTCAGGAGGTGTCCAGACAAACTCTAGCTCTTGATGAGAAGAGAATTTACAGCCATTTTGAATTTTCTGGTGTGCAATATGTGTGAAACATGTGAATATGGTCATCTAGTTCCTACAGCTTTTAGTTCTAGTTCCACACACGTTTGTTAATTTACACCTCTGCATCCTTTCTATGGTCTTTTCTGAAATGTTTCTGAGCCACATAGTCCATTTTGAGTTCTGTATCTTCCACAAAACCTGTCCTTACCAATATTTCACCTATGAGAGTTTCTTTAGTACTTCTGGCTTTGTCTTGGTGATTGCCTTTTAATTATACACTGCATAACATGTATTTATATCTTTTATATATCTGCATTACATTTTATGTTTTTGCATTTTTCTCTAAATTTTTTATATGTACTTCTGAATTCTCAACTAATTTGTCTTATTTTTCTACTGTAACCTCAATGAATTTAGAATAGTGTTAAAATACAAGTACTCTATAAATAACTGTTAACTTGAACTTTGGATTGACCTAGAGAACACTTCTGAAACTGGATATTATCAAAGCCCTCTTTATTTTGTTTACCAATGGATCTGTCCACTTATAATTTACTATGTCTAAAAACAATGGCTAAGGAAATCTGGTTCGATTCAGCAGACTACCTATTTTTAAGTATTTTGACAATTGGATTGAGTCCATTAAAAATAAAATATTTGTAATTATGTTTTTGGAATTATGTTACATGTGCAATAAGACCAACTATAAGTAAGATATAAAATACCCCTGCTAGAGCGTGTGTATGGCTGAGGAGGAGTCTTTCAGTGGTTCAAGTAGTGAAAACAAAGCAAGCAACAAAGATTGTGATGATCCAGGGTGTATCATTGGAAAACTCCTCTTAATTTCCTTTAGCAAAAGTCATGTTGGGGACATCTCAAGGAGAGCTGGAGGCAGAAAAATAAAGATGAATGCTAAGAGGGAAGGTAGAAGAGAGGAGAGAAAATAGTGCCAGGCTAGGACAGCAGTATCAGCTTACATCTTCTGGTTCTGATTTAGCTTCTTATGGCCTGGGGAAGAGTACTCAGGAATTCTCCGAAGAGCAAGGAATAAAGACATCCTTTCCTTCTTATCTTCACTGGAAATTTCAGAGAAGAGTGAAGGTAAAGGGAGAGAGCTGAGGTGGGGCGGGATCATTCTTGGTTCTGGAAGACAGCAAGAAGGAGAGGTGAAATGGGATTTGTGCAGGGGTGCCTTCGTGGCTCAGTCTGTTAAGGATCTGCCTTCAGCACAGATCATGATCTCAGGTCCTGGGATGGAGCCCCACCTCTGGCTCCCAGCTCAGTGGGGAGTCTGCTTCTCCCTCTCCCTCTGCCCCTCCTGCCTCTCATGCTCTCCTCTTCTTTTAAGCCAGTAGTGATCCCTGGTTAAAGAGATCAGTACCTAACTTTGGATGAATTACATTAAAACTAAAATTGCCTGTGAGGTCTGGCTCTAATAGGTTTTTGTGAAGTGCTTGGTCATTGGGGAGTATGGTGATTGGGTTGATAAACTGTAAGATTTTTCTGCATAATGAGAGATCCATAAAATTTTTGTTTTGTTTGTCTGGAGACTGTCAACCTAGACTAAAGTAAACCTCAAAAGTCTTCATTGATCTCCTGTAGAAGAAAATGACTACAAAGGAGTTAACATGTATATATGGAAAGAAATGAGGCTTAGCAAAATGCATAGCAATTCATCAATGAGAGCTATATTAGTATCCAGAAGTCTAATGGATGCTCTCTGTCAATAATTGTTGGAGACTGCTTGTCAACAAATTGGATTGTTTGCCATAGACACTGACAAATTGTAGTATAAGGATCTTGAACTTTTGCATACATCTAAAATATTTATGTGAATATACATAGGCACATGTATATTTGTAATGAGAGTGTTTTCCTGCATTTTAAAGTTTCAGGATTTGTCCAATAGGGCCTGAAGTCTTTTTATCAAATGGTGAAACTTATCATGACATTTATACACTCTAACATCCATTCATCTTGGTTTTAATGAAAATATTTTCCTTAAATATTTTGAAAGTAAAGCATCTTCACTGAATCAAAACTGACATTTTAATTTGAACTCTCCAGTCTAAAAGGAGTTCGCAGTCAAAATTTGTCATTAAAAAAACTCAATGAAATGAAAAATAATAATATGCTGGCTTGTGCCTACAGGCATTTGGAATAGAAGTGCTAAAGATACTATATTTTAATGCTCAGTCGGCTTCTTTTCAGGCAGGGATTAAGTGGGAGGCAGCTCCTGGAGTCGTGGAAAGGACCGGGGCCTTAAACTCAGAAGAACTGCATTTAAGACAGAGCTGTGTCATTTATCAGTGGGATGACTTTGCTCAAGTAACTTAGTTTCTTTATCCTTAAAATTGGGATGATAATAGATATGTCACAGAGCCTTAAGACAATAATGTATTGAGAAGTGTTACAAATAAAATCTTATATAAATGTAAGATTGTTGAAGATATCCCCTACCTATTTTCTAATAAATGGTATTGTTTATTTTCAATTTCTATAAAAATTAATACACATTTATTTTAATAACCTCATTGAAAAAGCAATCCATGGTGATGGTAAAATAGAAAAAGTCAAAAATTTAAACAAAGCAAAAAGAAGGAACTGAGATCACCCATCATCATTCTAAATAATTATTATCAAGTTTATGTGATTTGCACCTCAACTTTTACTTCTGCATATAGTTTTTTAAAGTTTACTATTATTGTAGCACACAATGTACAGTATGTAGTTTGTAACTTTTCCCTTAACAATTATATTATGAATATGTTTTTAGGACAATACATGTCCTTCATAGGATTGTGTAAATTCATATATATTCCTTTATGTGAATGAACCATAATTATAATTCACCTATTTCCCTATGAGTTGAACAAAGACTTTAGGATTTTCCAATCTCAAAGAGATGACTCTTCTTTTGACTCTTCTTTTCTATGACTCCTTGTGTACATTCACTAGTATTTCTGGATGAAAGAGTAAATAGCATTTTGAGCCTTTTAATATAAACTGCCAACCTGCCTTCTAGGCTGACTGCCAGTTTCTATTTTTCCTTGTACTGTTTAAAGGTGCCTGTTTCCCCACATCCTAATCAATATTGGGCATTACAACAATTTAAAAAAATCCATGTCAAGGTCATAGGTGCAGATATTATCTCACTTTTTAATTAGCGTTTAAACCAATGTATAGAATACAGTTGTAATTCTTCTTTTTAAATTGCTTGTTCATGACAATGGTCCAACTTTTTCTCATTAATTTTTAGGAGACCTTTACACATTAAAGTTATTAAACCCTTCTCATATATGTTGTGAATGTTTTCCCACTTTTTCATTGCTTTTAAATTATGTTTATGATGATTTAAAAAGTGAGGTATGGGGCGCCTGGGTGGCTCAGTGGGTTAAAGCCTCTGCCTTCGGCTCAGGTCATGATCCCAGGGTCCTGGGATCGAGGCCCACATCGGCCTCTCTGCTCGGCAGGGAGCCTGCTTCCTCCTCTCTCCTCTCTCTCTGCCTGCCTCTCTGCTTACTTGTAATCCCTCTCTCTGTGTCAAATAAATAAATAAATAAATCTTTAAAAAAAAATGAGGTATGCATTTTCAATTCATAGGTAGTGCTTTGTTTATCTGGTATTGTCAACGAATGAGGAATACCACCTAAATAAATTTTCCAAATAATTGAGGGGTTTTTGGTAATGGAAAGACAATCTTTAAATGAAAATTGTTGGAATGAAAAATCATTCTAAATTGTATAATCCACCTCCTTCCCTCCTTGTACAAAATGTACTGCACAAAATAATAAAAATGTTTCCTGTATATGTAAAATTTGGTCTTCAAAACAACCTTGCAAAATAGTTCCTGTTATCTCCTTTTGTAGCTGTGGCTACTGAGGTTACAGAGACAATAGATAATCGACCCAGCCTACGATTTGAACCTAAATTAAAACCCACTGCTTTTTATGCTATACTCAACACACGTCTATTGTGTATTGATATTCTGAGGCCCTCAAGTCTATATAAATGTCCAGGGCTGTATTTGCATGATACCTGCTTTTAGGGTTTGTGGATATTTCCTTTAAAATAGATTTTTATATGTGCTTCCTCCGTTTCAGCAAGGTAACTCTAAATGTGTCCGGCTTTCAGCTTCCTTGCTTCTGACATGAACAACAATAACAAATAAATACAGATGAGTCACTGTGTGCCAGCCACTGTAATGGTTGCTTGGCACTTTTCCCTACTAGTGTTTTAATTTGCTACTCTTAATCTGTCATGGGGTAGAAAATGCATAACCAGGTTTGAAAAACTATGTACAAGAAATGAGTAAAACTTCTTTTTGAGCAAAGTCCAAGAGTCTTTTCTGTAAGTAAAACTCACGAGTTTATTTTGCCTCAAGCCGACTCTCAAATAAATTGATGTTTGCAGCACTATCTGCAATCGACACTTTACTAGCTTTATCCCATTTAGTTCTTAATATGACACTGCAGATTAGAATAATTATCCATTTTCACCTTACAATCGAGGAAAGTGAAATTTAAAGAAAAGTAACTTGTCCAAGATTCTATTACCTTGATTTTGTGGCTTCTGTTCGGAACTCTTTATTTGTTAATCTTAGGCTGGGTGGCAAGGCAAGTGGTCTTAACTGAAGAGTTACTGTATCTCAGCATTCAGCGGTGGTGATGGGACTGGAGAATGTGAACGGTAGCATGTGGTCACAATTTTTGTTTATGAAGTCTAAGCTTTACAAGACCAGTGCTCTAACCCCTGAGCTATGGAGCCTTCCCCTGAAGTCTAAGCTTTGAAGAAGATCTATACATTTTAAGGTGAGGTTGAATTTACGCTGTAACATGATGTCTAGTTTGAGAGTGTTCTTACCTTGCCAAAAGACAAACATCGTGTCCTCTGCTAAAGATATTTGCAGTGTCCTACAAATGATAGTCCTATTGTGATGAGAATATTTATGTAGAATAAATTATACACAATTATAATTTGTTTTTTTTAAGATTTTATTTATTTGACAGAGAGAGAGAGAGTGTGTGCACAAGCAAGGGGAGTGGCAGAAAGAGAGGGAGAAGCAGGCTCCCCACTGAGCAGGGGGCCTGACTCAGGGTTTCATCCTAGGACCCCGGGATCATGACCTGAGCCAAAGGCAGTCACTTATCCAAGTGAGCCACACAGGTGCCCCTATAACTGGTATTTGATAGTGATGATTCGATTCAATATATATATGTTGAGTGTTTATCATTACACCCAGCACCATGTTATATGATAGAGTTGGGTGGATAGGAATATTGCGGGGGAAAGAGTACTGAAATGTTGGATAACTATATGTTACAGAATAATATTAGCATGCACATCTGTATTTACAAAGTGTTATTGTATCAAGTTTATTCCTAGGTGGGTTCCAAACTGAAAGACAATGGAAGTCAAATAAAGACTTACTTTGGGTTCCACATGAAGGTCAGATTTTAATAGAGAATGAGAGACACATCTTTTTGATAGGTGGGGAATAGTATTATATTGGTTGCTGGTTTTTGGTGGCAAATAACAAAAGTGACTCTTGATAACCAGAACTACAAGAGATTTTAGGTGGCTGCCATAATAAAAAGCGGAGTTAAAAAAAAAAATCAGTCCTTTTTTTTTTTTTTTTTTAGAGAGAGAGAGAGAGAGAATAGGCACAAGCACGGGGGTGAGGGGCACAGGAAGAGGAGAGATAATCTTAAGCAGGCTCCACACCCAGTGTGGGACCCAAAGTGGGGTTCCATCTCGCAGCCCTGAAATCATGACCTGAGAGGAAACTTGGACAGCTAATGGACTAAGCCACCCAGGCACCCCAAGAGAAATGTATTTTAAACTTTGGCTGAGTACTAATATATAAAAGGTGCTTGGTGGTTCACTTCACATGGTATAACTCTTTCCATCTCATTTTGAGGTATGGTACTGTGATGGTTAATTCTTTGTGCAATTCCTTCAAGAATTAATTCTTAATTTCTTAGCTGGGCCATAGATTACCCAATTCTTGATCAAACATTATTCTTGAGGTTTCTGTGATGGTGTTTTTGTTTTCTTTTGTTTTTTACAACCTTATTGATGTTGTTTATATCTCCAAATTTTTATTTAAATTCCAGTTAGTTAACATGCAGTGTAATATTGGTTTCTGATGTAGAATTTAGTGATTCATCACTTACATACAACACCCAGCACACATTTGTAATGGTGTTTTTGAATGTGATTTGCATTTAAATTTGTGGACTTTATGTAAATCACGTTGCCCTCCAAGATGTGGATGGGTCTCATCCAATCAGTTGAAGACATGAATAGAACAAAGGTAGGCCACTCTGGAGCAAGGGAGACTTCTCCAGCAACTGCCTTTAGACTTCATCTGCTACATCAGCTTTTCCTGGTTCTATAGAAAATGGCCTTTAGACTTGAACTAAAATATTATTTCTCCTGGGTTTCCAGCCTACTGCCCCCCAGTGAAAATTTTGGATTTGCCAGTCTCTATAATCATATAGCCAATTCCTTATAATAAATGTATTCTTATTTCTTTTTTTTTTTTAAAGATTTTTATTTATTTATTTCACAGAGGGAGAGAGATCACAAGGAGGCAGAGAGGCAGGCAGAGAGAGCGAGGGGGAAGCAGGCTCCCCGCTGAGCAGGGAGCCCGATGCAGGCCTCGATCCCAGGACCCTGAGATCATGACCCGGGCCGAAAGCAGAGGCTTTAACCCACTGAGCCACCCAGGTGCCCGTATTCTTATTTCTGGAAAACCTTGGGTAATGCAGGTATGACATAACAATTTTGTGTAAAAACTCTTCAAAAGTGCTCTATTACCTACATGATTGAAAAAGCTAGTCTTTTGGAATTATGTAATACTTGGAATTCTCAAAAGGCATCATGCTTTTTCTTGTGCATGCTGACCCTTCTACTTCATACATTTTTATGGTGCTTGTTTATCTGGAAAAGTCTTATCCTTTAGTTCTCAACCAAACATCACTGTAGTTTGGGGAGTATTGCCAGATAACCAGTTTAAAGCTAAATGCTATGATTTGGAAGCATCTGTTCATTTTACACCATTTATCACATTGCTATAGTTATTTATTCATATGTCTGTCCTCCCCATCAAACTCTGAACTTCATGAGGTAAGCGATCTTATTGTTCATGTTTATGTATTTAGTAAAGCTCCTGGCAGTATTAATAACAAGACCATACTGGTACAATATTATTCCAATCAAAGATCTCAGTCATTCTGTTGTGTGTGCTTCTGGCCACACAGTAATTAGCCTTCCTGGTATATTAATGGTTTCTAGAGTCTGAACTTTTGTGGATGTTCATTACCATTGAATTTCTAATGTGTACCTCAATAACTGAATAATATAACAAAAGTTAAATAAACAATCTTTGTTTATTTAGGATAGTATAGATTATGGGGTATCTTCAAAGATGATCTTTGAGGCCCTAATGGCTTACAAATAAGTTCTCAGAAGATTTGTTGTGAATGTTGAAAACCCAGGTAAATATAGAAGGATTTTCTTTCTATCACAAAAAATTTCTAGGGCCTACTTAGTTATAATACCTCCTTGTGTATTTACTTAAAGTTAGTTTTTACCTCCTTGACAGAGTGATTGGCTGTTGAGAAATGTAAAATTTCAGTTTATAAGTTTCAGTTTATATAATATAAAATTTCAGTTAATATCAATATAAGATTACTAAGCAAATACTTTTCTGCTTGCAATGATGTCTAGTGGGCCTGGCGTGCCCAGAACTCTGTCAGGAACAGGCCTCTGAGGGTGAGGGTAAGACTCAGTTACAATGACTTTTAGCACACTGACTTTGTTTCTTCCCTACTTTGGATTATAGATTTTCATCATTTTTAATAATTACATAGTACTCCACACACTGATTATTTATTTATTTATTTGACTTCTCATTGTTGGGACATCTTTATACATAAACTACTGTGAGTAGTTTCTGCAAACTACTCTTACTATTTCTTTGGACTCTTTTCCAGACTTGTAGTTGCTGAATCAAAGAATATATATAGTTATAAGGTCTTTGGTTTATATTGTCAAATAGCCTTCTAGAAACGTATCAGTTTATAGTTGTGCTAGTCATGATTGATCAGTGTTCTGTATCTTCCCTTAAAACATACATTATTTTTTTAACAGATTCACACTTAATACTTCATGAAAGACATTATCAAGGCATTTGTTAATATGACAAACTGTCTCTGGGTTCAGTGATGCAGTCTTTAAGATTCTTTCCTTATATTTTTTCCAATGCTTGCTTATTGTTAAAAATTCAGATTTTAGGAATAATGATTCATTTAATCCACTAAATAGTGAAAATGACTAATGGGATTGCAAAGTAATTTCTTTTCTGCATAATGGTTGATTGAATTATATATCAGAAAATCTTTTATATTGTTGGTAACTTTAATACAATAACAGAAACTTTTACTTCACTTTGCTTTTTTTAAAAAAGATGTATTTATTTAAGAGAAAGAGAGAGAGAGAGAAAGCACACAATCAGGAGCAGTGGGGCAGAGGGAATGGGAAAGAGAGAATCAATCCTAAGCAGGCTCCATGCCCAGTGGGGAGCCTGACATGGGGCTTGATCTCACAACCCAGAGATCATGACCTGAGTTGAAATCGAGAGCCTGACACTTAACCTACTGAGCCACCTAGGGGCCACTACTTCACTTTGCTTTTAACATTTTATGAAAGACAAAAATTTAGTAAAGATTATGTCACACACAAAAAAAGATTATGTCACCAAATCTTGGGATTTTAACCTTTGACAAGAAAAAAATACAAAAATTTATAGTAGACCTTATATGAAAACAAATTAAAAATTAACTAATTTTTGAAAAAGTGATATGCTCTGATTTCAGAATCAAGAGAGACAGCAGGAGTACAGGAAGAACCTGCCTTGTGGAAATTCTCTTGTTTTCAGTATTAGTTTCAGTTTCTCTATTAATGAATGGTGCCTCAAATTTTTTAAAGTTTTTATTTAAATTCCAGTTAGTTAACATACAGTGTAATATCAGTTTCAGGTGTACAATATAGTGATTCAACACTTCCATACATCAGCCGGTGCTCATCACAAGAACTGCACCTCTTAATCTCTATCACCTCTTCAACCCAAACCCCCACCCACCTCCTTGGTAACCATCAGTTTTTTCTCTATAGTTAAGAGGCTGTTTCTTGGTTTCCTTCTCTCTCTCTCTTTCCCTTTTCTTGTTTGTTTTGTTTCTTAGATTCCACCTATGAGTGAAATCATATGATATTTGACTTTCTTTGACTGAGTTACTTCACTTAGCACAATATCCTCTAGCTCTATCCATGTCGTTGCAAATGGCAAGATTTCATTCCTTTTTATGGTTGAGCAATATTCCAATGTGTATATACCACATCTTCTTTATCCATTCACCAATCAATGGACACTTGAGCTGTTTCTATAATTTGGCTGTTGTAGATAATGCTGCTATAAACATAGGGGGTGCATGCATCCCTTTGAACTTGTATTTTTGTAGTCTTTGGATAAATACCCAGTAGTGTAATTTCTGGATCATAGGGTAGTTCTATTTTTAACTTTTTTAGGAATCTCCATGCTGTTCTCCACAGTGGCTGCACCAGTTTGCATTCCCACCAACAGTGCAAGATGGTTCCTCTTTTTCCACATCCTCGCCCACACCTGTTGTTTCTTGTGTTGTTGATTTTAGCCATTCTGAAAGGTGTGAGGTGATATCACACTATAGTTTTGATTTGCATTTCCCTGATGATAAATGATATTGAGCATCTTTTCATGTGTTTATTGGTCATCTGTATGTCTTCTTTGGTGGCATGTCTGTTCATGAACATTTTTTAACTGGGTTATTTGTTTTTTGGGTGGAGTTTTATAAGTTCTTTATATTTGCCTTTTAGAACTGCTTTTGGGGCATCCCAGAGGTTTTGGGTGTGTTTTCATTTTCATTTGTTTCCATGTACTTTTTTTTTCTTCTTTTATTTCCTGGCTGACCCATTCATTGTTTAGTAGCATGTTATTTAACCTCCATATATTTTTGGTCTTTCTAGGTTTTTTTCTTGTGGTTGACTTCTAGTTTTAAAGCATTGTGGTCAGAAAAGATGCATGATATTATTTTGATCTTCTATACTTTGTTGAGGCTGGTTTTATGGGCTAATATGTGATCTATTCTGGAAAATGTTCCGTGTACACTTGAAAAGAATGCGTATTCTGCTGTTTTAGGATAGAATGTTGTGAATATATCTGTTAAATCCATCTGTTTTAGTATGTTATTCAAAGCCATTGTTTCCTCATTGATTTTCTGTTTAGAAGAGCGGTCCATTGATGTAAGTGGGGTGTTAAAGTCCCCTACTATTATTGTATTATTATTAATTTGTTCTTTTGTGTTTGTTATTAACTGTTTTATATTTTTGGATATTCCTATGTTGGGCATATAAATATTTACAATTGTTATACCTTCTTGTTAGATTGTCCCTTTTATGATTATATAGTGTCCTTTTTCGCTTATAGTGTCCCTCCTTGTCTCTTTGTTTTAAAGTCTGTTTTGTTTGATATAAGTATTACTACTTTGGCTTTCTTTTGACATTCACTTGCATGATAGATGTTTTTCCATCCTCCCTTTCAATCTGTCTTTAGGTCTAAAATGAGTCTCTTGTAGACAGCATTTAGATGGGTCTTTTTTGTTTGTTTGTTTGTTTTTTGTTTTTAGGTTTTATTTATTTATTTGACAGAGAGAGAGATCACATGTAGGCAGAGAGGCAGGCAGAGAGAGAGGGGGAAGCAGGCTCCCCACTGAGCAGAAAGCCCGATGCAGGGCTTGATCCCAGGACCCTGAGATCATGACCTTAGCTGAAGGCAGAGGCTTTAACCCACTGAGCCACGCAGGCGCCCCTGCCTTGCTGGTTTTAAGATATTTTCTTTATCACTATATTTTGAAATTTTAATTACCATATGTCTTGGTGTGTGTCTGCTTTTGTTGATTTTGATGGGAGTTCTCTGTGCCTCCTGGATATGGATATCATTTCCTTTCCCAGATTAGGGAAGTTTTTTAGCTGTTTTTTCTTCAAACAAATTTTCTGCCTCCTTTTCCCTCTCTTTTTCTTCTGGGACTCCTATAATATGACCGTCATTACATTTGATGGAGTCACTGAGTTCCCTAAGTCTATTCTCCTTTTGTGTAATTCTTTTTTCTCTTCATTGTTCAGCTTGATTAGCTTACATTATTCTGTCTTCTAGGTCACCAGTGTGTTCCTCTGCTTCTTCCGTCCTGTTGTTCATTCCTTCAAGTGTGTTTCTCATTTTATTTATTGAGTGCTTTATCTCTGGCATATTATTCCTTATCTCGTGTTAAAGGTTTCACTCGTATCTTCAACTGTTTTCTCAAGTCCATTGAGTATCCTTATGATCATTGCTTTAAATTCTCTATCAAGCATGTTACTTATATTGGTTTTGCTTATATCTCTGGCCATGGGTTTGTCTTCTTCTTTTATTTGGGATAATTTTCTCTGTCTGCTCATTTTGTCTGCCTCTTTATGTCTGTGTTTGTGTGTTAACAAAGTTGGCTGTGTCTTCTGCTCTTGAAAGTAGTGACTTTATGCAGAGGAGGCCCTGAAGTGCCCTGCAGTGCAGTATCTCCTGTTCACCAGAACTTGGTACTCCAGGAAAGTATCATATGTGTGTTGCTTAGGCCTTGCTGTTGTGTCTGAGTCACTTTTGCTTTCAGTGCAGTGTCTGCGCTGACTCTCTGCCTGTTGTAGGTTGTGTTTGCTCTCTCTGCTATTAGTGGGACCCAGGCAAGCCAGATCTGAGGGGGATGTAGCCTCTGCAGAATTGGTTACAGGGTGACAGTATTAGCAAAATTTGCATTGGGCCACTAGTCCTATGCTGGATCCCCCAAAGCACTGTGGTGCCTGGAGGCTGTGCACCAAGTTGGCTGATGGCATGAGGCTGGGAGTAGCATGTGACCATGGCTGCACATGTGTCTGGGCACTGTGTGGCAGCTGGCCAGGGAATGCAGAAGAAGCTGTGCACCTGGCTGCTTAGTGGGGCAAGTGAACAGCTTTAATAACATTTTCCCTGAGCCCTGGGCCAAAGCTACAAGCGTCTGGGCATCCCTTCCTTGCACAGGTGGCTCTGTGTTTATGCTGGGGGGGGTAGAGGAGGAGAGTGGCATCTGCCAGTTCCTTTGCTTTCAAAGAAGTTATCCAATATGCTCTGAACTCAGTATGAATAGATCTGTCTCCAATTTGCCCCTACTATTCTGAAAACTGCTAGTTTTATATTTTTTCTCCATATAGGCTCCTGTCTCTTTAAAAGTAGTGACCCAGCTGTCACTCACCTTCCTGGCTAGCCCAGTGCTGAGTCAGATGACTTTTAAAGCTCAGACTCCAAGTCCCACTGGTTTTATAAACTCATGGAATTCAACCCTTCTGGTTTTGTTTGTTTGTTTTGTTATTTTAGATCTATTTATTTATTTGAGAGAGAGAGAAAGATGGTAAGAGGGAGAGAAGCAGACTCCACAGTGAATGGGGAGCCCAACACAGGTCTTGATCTGACAGCGCTGGATCTTGATCTCACGACCCTGGGTTCATGACCTGAGCTGAAATCAAGAGTTATTCGTTTAACCAACTGAGTCACCCAGGCACCCCAACCCTTTTGACTTTTAAAGTCAAACATTATGGAGATTAGTCTTTCTTGTGTGAACTCACTGGTGCAAGGGCCCATTTTTCTGCCCTCCCTGAGCACACAGCTCCCTCCCTCCTACAGGCAGCCTCCCTCTGATTCTCTGACCTTTCTAAATTTTCAGACATAGCTTTCTCTATATATTTAGTTGTGGAGTTTGTTCTGCCAGTCTTCAGATCACTCTCTGGTTTATTGGTTTGAACGTGGGTGATATCTAGTCATAAATGTGGGATGGGGTGAACTCAGGGTCCTCCTACTCCACCATCTACCCAAGTTCCTCCTTCCAGATCTTTTCTTAATTTCACCTTTCTCTTAGAAATTACATTACATAAGTCAATCTATTGAACATCATTATAATCTTTGTATGTTAAGTTATGCCAATTTCAGTGGCATACATTTTACTGAAGTAACTACAGTGCCTCCAAAGGACATCAATACATAAATTATAGCCTTCAAGGATGACCCCCTGCTATGCTAAAGTCAGAGTTCCATATTAGATGTGTAATAGAAGAAGACTAAGTTCTGAGGGGTTTCCTTCTCTCCTGCTGGACCCATAATTTCCATATATACATTGGAAATATCATCTCTAACAAGTGTGGAAAAACATCTTGAGCCAAATTGTATATAAGAGAGACAAAAGGAAGTTTGGGCAACCATACAGGCAGTGCAGATACCATCTCTGCTTTGGTATGCGGCTAAATTATGTAGATGATTCAATAAGGCATATAGTGTTTTAATATTTTCTTTCTTTTTGCAACATCTTATATGGTTATGTAGGCCTCCTATTATTACTATATTATTTTCATTACTATATTTTATTATAACTATGATGATGGATAATGAAGATATACCTTATAAAAATATACTCTAGTCTCAGTGATAGGGAGCTGAAGAGGGGCAGCAATGTGGTGCAGAAATAAGATGCTAAGAGAGACATTTTGAAACACACCATGATGGCAGAGTCCCTTGTCACTAGGAAGCAGCATGGCAAACAAACCATACTCAAACTGAAAGAAAGTATTTTTGAGTTTGTGTGTATATAAGAGGGGAGTTGATACAGTAGACCATACAGTCACAAAATATAGCAAAATCTACATTAGTCTTGAATAAAATACTGTAATCCTTGTGTTAGAATTATTTTTTGGCAGATGCAACTAGTAGGCTTGGTTCCTTCAATCATCATCTTTGGATGGGAAGAGCAATTTAAAAAATTCAGTAATTTTTCTTCATGCTATAGATTTAAAGTGTTTTATATTCCGAATATGAACAGATACAAGACCATTTTCCATATGTGGTGTATTATTGAAATATTTAAATTTTATATATTTTAATATATATGCCACATAAAATAAAAATTATTATTTTCTTATCATTTAATTGCATTTCCCATTTTCTATGAAAAGTACAAAGAAAAAGTCCCACTAATATCTTGGTGCCAAAACACAGTGCTTACGTGATGTATGGTCCATGGCTCACTTGCTGCATTCTGAGCTAGTTCGGGTTTCTCACATTTTGGAGGATTATCTCAATGGGAGAGCACAACAGGAACCCATTGTGTGGTCTCTAGGTTCTCTGAGCTGGAGGCATCCCAGACACTATGGTTTTGTTCTTGGTGTCAATGTCCTAAAGCCAATATAAATATTTAGAGTCTCTCAAGATGACTTGACTCCCATGTCAAGCCTGTGAATCTGGGTTGTTGAAGTCTGATGCAAATCTAAATGCCATATCTCTCTCACTTGCTCTCTCTTTCTGTCTCCTCGGGGCTCTATGGTTCTTTGGAGATTCATTGAGGACTACCAGAAGTATGTGGGATAGGCCTAGCATCAGAATCTGAGTACAGTTCTTGTTTGGCATGATATTTCACTGGAAAAATAAAAAAATTGAGAGAAGCTATAAAAACCATGTAATTAAATGATCTCAAAAACTCATTCTAGTTTTATCCTGTGGTAATTCTGTAAGCTTCCAAGACTTTAGTCATTGATGCCTAAGGTCCCAAGGTTTTGAGGGGTGGCCCTACTTGTTTTATACTGCAGTGGATGAGTGAAGAAAAAAAAAGCCTTTTTGAAAAATGGATTGGTTCAGCCTTTGATTGGTAGCATGCCTATACACGAGACATGTGATTTTTGTTTTGCCATGGCCTTTTTTCCATACTCCTAACATCATAGATATTTGCAGTATTATGTCATCTAAGTGGATTCAACTAAGTAATAACAAAAATGTGTGCTTCCTTCAACTGATATATGATACAGATAACTGTAATATATGTTTGTGCCTTAACATGCCCTAAGTTTCTCTTGCATACAGAGAAGGAGTAAGTGATATTCTATTAGGCCTGTAATTTTCTTTGGAAAAACTTCATGTGTTTTTAAGCATATTAGTTGTGACCCATATATTTTAATTTTCTATAAAAATGATTCATTTGTACTCAGAGATAATTTTTCAGGGAGTTACCACAGAGAAGGATGAGTGGTATATTTGAGATTTATTTAATCTGTTTCTGAACTAACCTTCCAAGTCAGCATGGGTTAAATATTAATACTTAAACGCTTTGGGAGAATTAGATAGAAAATAGAGAAAAACAAATCATTAAACACTAATTTTCAGTCTTCGTTCCTCCAGAACTACAACTTGCCTATGGTAGGATCTATGTTCTCCTTCTTCATTTCTGTCACAATGGAGAAAAATTTTCTGCAGCCTCTGCCTCAAGTTCTTCATTCCTTTGACGGTATAATTTTTCTCACATTATTTTCTCTCACTTCCTTCTGGATTAATACCACTAGCATTCAATCATGTGGTAATATTTCCCATTGCAAAAAAATTTTTTTAAGTCTCTCTCCTAGTCTGAATAAACTTCTCCAAAGAACTATCTACACGTCGCTATTTTTTTTTTTTACCTCTCATTCATTTACCTCTCATTTACCTCTGATTTTAGTCACTAATACACTGAAACTGCTTTAGTCAATGTCACTAATAGCTTCCATGTACCATATCTAGATTACTCTTTGTCCTCAACTTAGTATTTTCCTACTTGATTTATCATCTTTTGTTGGCTTAGTGGACATGCCTTTCTCTTGGTTTTCCTTCCTTCCTTCCAACTGACCCTTCTTTATCAATTCCTTTTGCTAGTTTCTCCTTTACCAAACTTATGAATATTGGCATCCATCTACATTTATTGCTGGGTTCACTTTTCTACTCTACACTTCTAGCATAGATGATCTCTTTAAGTCTGATACATCAGTTTGTTTTGATGACTCCTACATGTATTTCTCTAGTCCTCACCTGTTCACATGCATTCCAATATCTACTTAGCATCTCTTTTTATATGTACTATAGTCACCTTGAACTTCATATGTCCACAGTGGAAATCATGGTTCTTTATCCCACTAAGCCCATTTACTTCTTCCAGTCATTTCTGATTCAGTAAACAGTACCATCCTCCATTTTGTTCTTGAAGCCGGACGCTAGGAGCCTATGTTGATTTCTTTCTTGTTCTATGCCATACTCATCTATTAACAATCCTGCTTATACTCTCTACAAAGCAGATATGGACCCATCCTCTTTTCTATAGTTCCACCACTATCACCTTAACCCAAGCCTCTGTTATTTCTCTCCTGAATGACTGCAGTAGTCTAATATTGTGTGTCCTCCACAGGCTTTTCCTCTCTTCCAACCCAATTTTGACTTGGTAGGAAAAGTGACTTTATCAAAATGTCGACAGAACCACATCACTTTCCTTGTAAAAGCCCTCCACTGATTTCCCACTGTGCTTCTGAAACTTCTTACTAGGACTGAAAAATCCCTACATGATCCAACCTTTCCTTAACAACACTCTCTTCCTTATTTGCCAGGTTACAATCCAGCTAATCTTTTCCTTTATTACAAGGCTTGAGCCCTTTCTCTCCAGAAGATTTGTAGATGTTCTCAACTCTGCCAGGGAAATTCACCCTAGTGCTCATCACCTAAATAGATCCCTCTCTTCTTTTAGGTCTCTGTTTAAATGGTCCACCTCTAGAGAACCTTCCTGACTACTCTCTATCATTCTCATCCTCAGACTATTGCTTTTCCTTCATAGCACTTACAACAATGTATTATTTTTTTCTAATTGTTCTAATTGTCTAAGCTCCATGAGGGTAGAAAAGATGTCTGTATAGTATAATGTTTTATCTTCAATGAGTAGCACATTTCTTTGCACATAGCAGTTGCTTAATAAATGTTGAATAAACAAATATATGTCAATTTTATTTTATTTGGGGATGTGCAAAAACATATACAACCATGTGAATTTTCTAATTAAGAAAGAATACAAAAGTACACTGATTCTGGTAGAACTAAGTGAAATGGGAAGTAGAAAAAAAACACATAGTGATTCAAGAAGAAATTTGCATTTTTATTCAATCTTTCACTACAAAGCTAATGAATGATATATATTTGCCATAGTTTTAGGAACTTTGAGGGTAAAAAGAATAATGTATACATGATCTATTATGATAAATATTTTATAATCTAGTTTTCTTCAACTAAGTCATTTGTTTTTGTTTTTTAAAAGATTTTATTTATTCATGAGAGTGGGGGAGAGAGAGAGAGAGAGAGAGAGAGCAAGAGAGAACACAAACAGGGGGAGGAGCAAAAAGAGAGGGAGAAGCAGACTCCCTGCTGAGCAAGGAGCCCAATACAGGACTCAATCCCAGGACCTTGGGATCATGACCTGAGACAATGGTAGGTGCTTAACTGACTGAGCCACCCATATGCCCCATCTAAGTTATTTGTATAAGAATAATCATTTTTGCTTGACTGGTTTGGGTAATAAATTCAGTGTAATGATTTCAGTAAAAATATTCATAGATAATTTTTCCATTGGCTTCTGTTTCTCTTTTGTACTGGTGGTTTCATACTTTGCTAGGTAGAGGGTGAAGGAGAGTTTCTTATTAACATAGACCATGCTTTAGGTCAGGCATTTTCATTTTCTTTTCTTTTATTTATTTATTTGTTTGTTTATTTATTTATTTATTTATTTATTTAAGATTTTATTTATTTATTTGAGAGAGAGCGAGAAAGAGCATAAGCGGGGAAGACAGGGAGAAGCAGGCTCCCTGCTTCTGATGCAAGGCTCCATCCCAGGACCCTGGGATCATGACTTGAACCGAAGGCAGAAGCTTAACTGACTGAGCCACCCAGACACCCCCAGGCACTTTCATTTTCTATTTCCATTAGAAATGTACTTCTGGGGCGCCTGGGTGGCTCAGTGGGTTAAAGCCTCTGCTTTCGGCTCAGGTCATGATCTCAGGGTCCTGGGATGGAGGCCTGCATCGGGCTCTCTGCTCAGCAGGGAGCCTGCTTCCTTCTCTCCCTGTCTCTCTGCCTGCCTCTCTGCCTACTTGTGATCTTTCTCTCTGTGTCAAATAAATAAATAAAATTNCTCTGCCTGCCTCTCTGCCTCCTTGTGATCTCTCTCCCTCTTTGAAATAAATAAATAAAATCTTTAAAAAAAAAAAAAAAGAAATGTACTTCTGACCCACATCCAGCGGAATGTGGATTTCAAGTTATTTTTTTTTCACGTATAACCATATTTTTTATGGTTTCCATTTGTCCTTCAGTTAGTATTGATAAGATTAAGATGCTGACTGGGGATAGAGTTGCCAGCAAAGGCGGTTTTTGCTGCATTTTCCTCCCTGTGAAAATAACTGTATTTTCAACCATAACACTGACTTTGTTAATAATACGCGCACAAGAACTTCTTTTTAAAGCCAGTCACCTGCACGATATCCCTCTTATTCTCTGTCTTTTCTGGGAATAAGTTACCTCTTGGTGTTCCATCTTCAATGGCTGTAACAAAAGTGGAACTCCTTGAACTCATGAATAAGGTGACTTGTGTGTTTCTTTGCCATGTTAGGATTTCCAAAAAATATAATTGTGAATTTTACTAACGTGTTTTACATCAGGGAATTCTGTGCCTTTCCTTACTTTTCCTGATATTTAAGAGGTGAGTATTGATGGTTTTAAAAATTGCTTTAAATATATGCTTTAAATGTTATCTTATAAAATTCTAGTTTACTTTTTAAATGTCAACCTTTTGAGATATAATTTCCACACAATAAAATGTACCCATTTTAGAGGTATAGTTCAGTGAATTTTGAAAAATGCATCTCACCATATAACTACTACCACATCAAGATATAGAACATCATTATCCCAAAAAGTTCCTTCCAGCCTCTGCAGCAACCACTGATCTGCTTTCTTTATGTATACCCATAGTTAATTTTGTTTTATTGCTGAATAGTATTGCATTGTTGGGTGTATTTTCAATTTTTGGCTAATATGAATAAAGATTCTGTGAACATTTGTGTATAAGTCTTTGTGCGTGCATATTCAGAACTGGGTAATGCAGTTAGAAGGTAAAAGATGTAAAATAAAGTGATACTTTTAAGAACTTCACATTCAAGAAACAGAACTAGATTCATAATAATTGGCAGTAATGCAAGCTGGTAATTCTCTGAGTATCCATAAAGTGTTGGAGAAGAATAGACGAGGAAGTTATTAAATTATATAAAATCTTTTTGTGGATATGTTTTCATTTCTTTTGGGTAAATATCTATGACTGAAATTGCTGGGTCATGGCTGCTCTAAAACTACTGTTCATGCCTCCTGCTGTGAGAAACATAGTGACAACAGCTCTAGTTGTTACCCTCTGTATGCACCACCAAATTTGCACAGCAACCATGCTATTCAACACCTTTCCAATCTTCCTAGCCAGTGACTCATCACAGCAGGGGAACTATAGAGAGCTGGAGGTGTAAGATGTGGGTCTTCTCCAACAGGTGAATTTGACTTACGTACTCTTGAGTGCTTTTTTGGAATTGTGCAGTGACTCACATTCTTTCATCCTTCCCCCTCTCTTTCACAGGTGTCAGACCTGCATCATGGTTCGAGGGCTATCCCCACCTTCTCTGGGTCCCATCTCTTCATTGTTCTGAGGTGTTTCCCAAACAAATTTCTTACATCTCTAGACCTGATTGTAATATCTGCTTCTTAGAGGATCTGAAGTTACACATGGGTCATATCAAAAGTTTATGTTTAAATCCATCATAAGTTGCCAAACTCATTGTTGTATTATCTTACATTTTCTGGAAACATATGAGAGTGCCAGTTGCTCCACATCTTGCCAACATTGAGTGTTGTCAATCTTTCTTTCTTTCTTTTTTTAATTTTATTTTTATTCTTTGCCCAAGGGGTACAGGTCTGTGAATCATCAGGGTCAATCTTTCTTATATTCATTCTAGTGGGTATGTAGTAGTATCTTGTGATGGTTTTAAATTCACATGTGTCTGACAACTGAAGATGTTAAGAAATGTTCTTCTCTTTGAATTTTATGTAATGTTGAGTGTGTATGTCTGTGAGATACTTTACTGAGAAGTAACAGATGGCAATAATGAGAGGTTAAATAAGAGTGAAGTCCAGTGAAGAACAGAAGTGGAGCAAGGGTGGAGAAAAGAAAATGATAAATAAATATTTATGGAATTCCAGCCCCTAAATAGTTTTTTGTTTTCCTGTTGTTGTCTTGGTAAATCTAGAGATGGTTCTAGTTGTTGTGCTTTTTGATTATGAATGACTGTGTAAATTTAAGAAAGTGGTGTGTATACATTCCAATATGATGGAAATAAACAGTGCAGATTATTCATTGTAACAATCTATTCACTGGGTATAAAAAAGAGTGAGCAGACTTCTGGATTCCCAAAATCTAAGCTGTTCCCTACGTCTCTTTAAAATATAAATTTCCATTTAAGTTTTCATAGAGGGGCACCTGGGTGGCTCAGTGGGTTAAAGCCTCTGCCTTTGGCTCAGGTCATGATCGCAGGGTCCTGGGATTGAGCCCCGTATTGGGCTCTCTGCTCAGCGGGGAGCCTGTTTCCTCCTCTCTCTCTCTGCCAGCCCCTCTGCCTACTTGTGATCTCTCTCTCTCTGCCAAATAAATAAATAAAATTAAAAAAAAAGTTCTCATAGAAAAGTTGCCAATAAATATATTGGCTCTGAGGTCAATAATATGGACATTGTGACTTTGACTTCATTTAACCCAAGTTTCTTTTTTTTTTTTTTAAGATTTTATTTATTTATTTGACACAGAGAGAGATCACAAGTAGGCAGAGAGGCAGGCAGAGAGACAAGGAGAGGAGGAAGCAGGCTCCCTGCTGAGCAGAGAGCCCGATGTGGGCCTCGATCCCAGTATGCTAAGATCATGACCTGAGCCGAAAGCAGAGGCTTTAACCCACTGAGCCACCCAGGCGCCCTTAACCCAAGTTTCTGATCAACACTGAGCTTATTCCATTTGAACTTTTGTTAAATATGAATCAAGCAGATATTAAATAATAATATCAACAATTTAAGATACAGTAAAAGTTTAGAATTAAAGGAACATAAGAAAACCACATTGAATTATTGATATGATTTTATAATTTATTTTTAGCAAAATGGGGGTAGCAATAATTAATGACTTCTAGAAATATCAAGTTTTCATTTTCTCTCCTTCAAGGGAGTATATGGAAAATCAAATGATACATTTTGATTGTAGCATATCTCTTAAAGAGCTTTCATATGTAGATCAATACAAGAGAATTTCTGTCTACATTCCAGTGTGACATTATGTAGCTTTAGACACTATGTCCTGGCGATTACCACATAACTCAAGTGCCACATAAATTATCTTTATAAATAAAACTTTGCATACATATGCAACCTCAGAATGGAGCAATAAATTGGTCATGACTCCTTGTCTCCTATGGCGCCACTTCATCACTTCCTCTAGCAAGTTGGAACTGAGGGCACACTGGTGAACGCCTCTGTCTAATCTCCTATCATGATGCACCTCATATTTCAATATACAACTGGTACAGTTGGCCTTAGGAGGAAAGAAAGTTCAGTTTCCCGCATGTCAGTCTTTTTACCTTCTTGCCTAGAGCAAACTTTAAAAAAATTACTTGGGAGAAATGTTAAGCAACCAAACCTTTTACAAAACATGTCAAGATTAATTGCTGGTTTCACTCATGAGCTGTGTAGACTGTTTCCTAAGATTCTCATCTTATTAGATACAGTGATTCATATTCCCTTTCTTGGCAAAACATCTGCTTCTTTGCAGATATCCCCATCAATAATGTAGGCAGTGATGGGGTTCTGCCAACACTGAACTCACTTACAAATACAGAGAATAAAAATGTTTCAAGAATCTCTGCTCTTTGGTACCTTACGCTTTAAATATTTGGTGCTTTGGTAATTTAGAAATCTCCTCCTACTTAACTATATTACAGGAATGATTTGAATCCTTAAACTTGTTTTTTATTCAGCCTAAGTGGGTAAGCTGTTAATATGAGTTACTGAGCATTCCTACCCAGAATTCTTCCGTGACCTTGCAGATCTCACTCTGAAGCTTCCATGTCTTGAAATTTTGTTCATGTGGTGTTATTGTGGCAGAGCCTGAGGATGGCGATTTTAACATCTATTCTCAATTCCCTTTTCCCTTCTGTGCCAATGAGGTGACAAACTTGAGAATCAGCAAAGTACTGGTTCTGATATTGGAACCACGGCCAAGTGTCTCCCCCCTCTCTATAGATTTCTCATCCTGTGAGAAAAACACTCACCCCCGTATTCAAGCCACTCTGTTGCAAATTTTCTTATCTTTCCAGCTTCAAATAAACTGATATGAATACTATTGGATACATTTGGCCCCCAAATGTCCCACTGATTTGAGAGGGAATCTTTCATCTGAGAATCAGATCTAAAGAGCAGTGAAACAATAAAATAGGTTTTATTTTTAACATTCTTCAGACAAACCTTTATGATAGCTGATACTGCATTAGTGCTAAAACCAGGCCTCACATTTGCAACTCTGATGAAAGCTTATTAAAATCCAAACTCTTTAGATGAGCATTAAAGGTCTTTCCCTCCAGTACAGGGGTATCTATTCATAGTTTCCTAGAAAAACAATATGGATTTTGATCCCTATCTTTTCCTCATGATTTCCTTTAATTTGCTTTGCTCTCATTTCTTCCTTTCATTTAGAACCACTCAAGTCCTACTTCCCCTGCAGAGGAGGACTCACATGAGACACAAATTTCAATGGTTGCTTTCTCTCCTGATGTAGACCTTGCTTACTTGACCATTCATTTAGCGTTTTTCATATTGCATCTTTTATTGCTTTTTATTCTGTTATGTTTTTAATATTCAACTAGATTAGATGTTTCCTCAGAGCAGAGAATATGTTTTTAATAGAGGTGGCATGAATAGTCCCTTCCTCATTGTAGACACACTATATATATTTATTGAATTTATGTTCATTAAGTTCTCATTTTATTCATTCAAGCTTTTTATAAGGCTACAAGAATGTCATGCATTTGCCTGCTCTTAAAATGTCTACTACCTGTTAATATGAGCAATATGTAATGTGCTTTTAGAAATCTCAATATAAAGATCACTAAATCCAAATAGAAAAGTGAAAAGAACTTGATTAGGCAATTCACAAATAAATTAAAATGACCAAAAAAAGTATGAAAAAAACCCCAACCTTATTGATATAAAAAAAAAAGCAAGAAAACAAGATGCCATTTTTCACTTATGAAATTAGAAACAGTTTTTACTTCTAATACATTATTGGCAGTGGTGCTGGGGGTGGGCCACTCCCATGTACTACGTTGGGAATGTCACTCTCCTGGAAAGCATTCTGGAAGGCATGTGGGGAACACATTCATTCAATAGTTTAAAAGACTTTGTAGAACTTGACCCATTTTTTAGAAAAGAATGAGAGATAAGTAAAAATTAACTGAAGCATTTTTGAACTAAAAGCAAGTTATTGAAAGAAGACATTCTTGTCTAAAAATAGTGAATTTTAAAGCTTTATTTAAATTCAGTTTCATTAACATTTGGCGTATTATTAGTTTCAGGGGTAGAAGTTAGGGATTCATCAGTTGCATATACACCCAATGCTTGTCACATCGAGGGCCCTCTTTCATGTCCACCGCCCAGTTATCCCAACTCCCACCCACCTCCCATCCAGCGATCTTTAGTTTGTTTCCTACTGGTAAGAGTCTCTTATGGTTTGCTTCCCTCTCTGTTTTTATTTTATTTTTCCTTCCCTCCCCCATGTTTGTCTTTTTCGTTTCTTAAATTCCACATATGAATGAAATTGTTAACTGAGAATAGGTCACCATGACAAAACAAGTTTTCTAGGAGCTCTAGGAAAGGACAGGAAAGGAGAATGTTTCTTAAAAACTGATGGCTAGCAGTGGGAGATACAAGCTTCCAGTTATGGAATGACTAAGTCACAGGAGTAAAAGGCACAGCATAAGGACTATAGTCAGTGATACTGTATTAGCGATGTAATGGGACAGCTGGGAGCTACTCTTGTGATGAACAGAGAGCGTGAGGCAGAAACGTGTCAAATCACTAAGTTGTACACCTGAAACAAATGTAACGTTGTGTGTCAACTATACTAAAAAAAAATAAAAGCAAAATGTAAAGTAAAATGTAAAAAAGAAAATCTAAGAAAAAAAATCCTGGTAATTAGAGAAAGAAAAAAGGTTAAAATCAGATGTATCAACATCAAGATAGGGAAGAAACTAAAGATAATGTCACTGCTTTTCTGAGTATCTCACAAATCAGCTTATAAGAAATAAAAGATCTTAACATTTGTTATTTTGATATTAAATATATTTTAACCAGATGTTACCACACCCATATAAAAATAATAATAAAGATTATGATCTCTAGTATTTATTGAGTGTGTAGGTTACAGGTCCTGGACTGAGCATTTTATACTTATTTCTCATTTAATTCTCTTCACAACCCAATAAAGGACCAAAGCAGGTTCCAAAACTACCATTTTACAAACGAGAAACTGAAGCTTCAGAAATGAAATAACTTTGCCAAAGCAACACATTTACTGAAGGATGATGCCAGGATTTGACTTGCATCTATCTGATACCAGACTCCAAGTTCTTAATCAGTTTTTGGGTAAACTCTTTTGTATATTTGCCTACGTACATCTTTCCGTTATCACTTAGGGCTAATTAACACTGAGGTACATACTTATATCTATGTACCTTACCTACCTATGAAGCCTCACAGGTAGTAGAGAATGCAATTTCTTTGACTCAGTTCTGTCTCAAGGCTTTGGGCAAGTTAATTACTTTTTCTAAGCCCTGGATTTTCCTGTAAAATCTGAATATAATGTCTTCCTTAAAAGAGTATCATGAAGCTTTAAGTGTCCATCACACATGGACCTGACACGTGAGTGCAAATGGTAATCTTGAATAGTATCATCCTATCAATAATGTGTTTCGGTTAACAAATACTGGGAAGAAGCGTCCTTGGCCATAAACTACACATAGATGGGAATAAGCTTTTAAAAATGAAAATATGTTTTATTTATAACATTGTGTAAGTTTCAGGTAAATAGCATGTTATTGTGCTCCATTTTTATTTTGCAGTATGATTGCTACTGTAACGTTAACTAGCATCTCCAATACATCACATAATTATCATTTCTTTTTTTTTTGGTGGGAATAATTAAGTTCTACTGTCTTAGAAAGTTTGATGTTTGTGATCCAATATTGTTATCTATAATCACTATACTGTGATCTCATAGATCTCTAGTACTTATTTATCTTCTAGTTGACAGTTTGTACCTTTAAACAACATCTCTTCTATTACCTCCACGCCTAGCCCATGGTAACCACCATTGTATTCTCTGTTTTTATAAGTTATGCTTTTTTAGATTCCACAGATGAGTGAAATCATATAGTATTTGCTTTTTTCTTTCTGACCTGTTTCACTAAGTGTAATGTTCTCAAGGTCTATCCATGTTGTCACAAATGGCAGGATTTTCTTTTTTCTTGTGGATGAGTAATATTCCATTGTGTGTGTGTGTGTGTGTGTGTGTTTAGACATATATGTACACACACACACCTGTCAGATATGATATATATCATTTATTCTTTATCCATTCATCTTTTGATGGGAACTTAGGTTGTTTCCATACGTTGGCCATTGTGAATAAGGCTGCAATAAACATAAGCATGCATAGATCTCTTTGATAATCTGTTTTTATTTCCTTTGGGCATATATCTAGAAGTGGGATTGATCAATCATATGGTAGACTCAACATTCCTTATGTTGTAATACTGATCTATGCATGAAGGGTTTTGGCCATGGCTTTCCAAAAATGAGATTATAAAACACACACCTTTCTTACATTCTTGTTAATCAGTATCTTGTGGAAATCTTCCATGTCAACTGGGCCAGTTTTAATGTGCTTTTTCTAGGGCTGCATATTATTCAATTATAGATATACCATAATTAATTCAGCCATAATAAATCTGACTAAAATCACTCACTTGGTTTTTAGTTCTGTTTATGGTTCTTTGCAACTCCAAACAATTCATCTTTAAATAACCAGTTCCATATATCTTTATGTACTAGTATTAGATTTTTTTAAAATGATAGATTCCTGTGAATAGGGTTACTGGATAGGTCAGTTGTATATTTAATTTTAATAGGCTTTGTCAGATTACTTTCCAAAAAGGCATAAACAATGTATGAGAATATGCTTTTCTGAAACATTCCTCTGTTGTTCTTTTTTGGTTTTGGCAATATGATAACACAAAGCAAAGTGAGACAGCAGAAAAATGAGCATTAGAAAGTAACATTCAATTGCTTCACAAATATATATATATATGTACATATTTATATATATAAAATACATATATATATTTTAAAAAAACACCAAGATAAATAAATTCAAATGAAATGACAATGAGTTACCACTTCATACCTAATAGACTGGCAAGTTCTTCCAAGGCACTGCTCTTCTGAGGTCCTTCCTGGTACTTCATCTTCCTAATGCTTCAGTCCAAGGGGCTGGAGGCTAGGGGAGCACCACTCTTCTCTCTGGCTCCTTCTACCTTGCTCCTACCTACCTCCTCATCCCAACCACTGCCTAGTTTGGGTGATAAGGCTGGAGTTGGAGATGACTGAAGAAAGATGATTGTGTTAGTTAACAAGTCATTCTTGTCTGAGAATTTTCTGCCTATCTTTTGGAGAAGTTCATTAAACTCAGAATGTCATGAAGCAGCAAAATATTCACTGAAAATGAACCTACCTACCTCCTCATCCCAACCACTGCCTAGTTTGGGTGATAAGGCTGGAGTTGGAGATGACTGAAGAAAGATGATTGTGTTAGTTAACAAGTCATTCTTGTCTGAGAATTTTCTGCCTATCTTTTGGAGAAGTTCATTAAACTCAGAATGTCATGAAGCAGCAAAATATTCACTGAAAATGAACCTACCTACCTCCTCATCCCAACCACTGCCTAGTTTGGGTGATAAGGCTGGAGTTGGAGATGACTGAAGAAAGATGATTGTGTTAGTTAACAAGTCATTCTTGTCTGAGAATTTTCTGCCTATCTTTTGGAGAAGTTCATTAAACTCAGAATGTCATGAAGCAGCAAAATATTCACTGAAAATGAACCTACCTACCTCCTCATCCCAACCACTGCCTAGTTTGGGTGATAAGGCTGGAGTTGGAGATGACTGAAGAAAGATGATTGTGTTAGTTAACAAGTCATTCTTGTCTGAGAATTTTCTGCCTATCTTTTGGAGAAGTTCATTAAACTCAGAATGTCATGAAGCAGCAAAATATTCACTGAAAATGAACCTACCTACCTCCTCATCCCAACCACTGCCTAGTTTGGGTGATAAGGCTGGAGTTGGAGATGACTGAAGAAAGATGATTGTGTTAGTTAACAAGTCATTCTTGTCTGAGAATTTTCTGCCTATCTTTTGGAGAAGTTCATTAAACTCAGAATGTCATGAAGCAGCAAAATGTTCACTGAAAATGACTGAACTCACATTAGGAAGTAAAGTTCTGTGCTGTTTATTATATGAAGCAGCCTTGAATATTTATGTTACTTCCTTGGCTTTGAAAAGCATTGCATTTGGGGCCCCTAGTCCATTCGTAGCAAAGATATTTGATGCTCCCCACCGTCCATGTGCAACCCTTAGAGCTGGGCTGGGTAACTAGCTTTGGCTAATAGATGATGAGTTCCTGTATACACATGATGTTTCTCTGATGAGACAAGGAAAACTCCCTGCACAATCTGTAGAGTCTTCCTTCTTGGAAGCCATGTGTTGAAAATGTAGGGACATAAGATGGAAATATACTGGATCCTTGTGTCAGCTCCAGGTTTGGGGAGCTCCTGTGAACTCCCAAGCCCACAGAGAATTTTGAGTGTTTGAGAATTAGAACAAATTCCTATGTGTTAAGCCTCAGAGATTTTGGTGTTTGTTACCACAACCTAACTTAGCCTACCCTAACCTTTGTATTATTGGATTTGTGGTAAGGACAGCTCCTATGTGTAATGTCTCACAGATCAACAAAGTCATCAATTACCAATGGAATACATATGTCTAGAGGCCACAACTGACAGCAATTCCTAGGTGAGCTCTAGACAAAAAGAAATTTGGAAGTTTCAGGACTCCTATAAGCTAATATATACCATAAGGCACTTTTCTGGCAGTCAAAGATGGCAGAAGCCATATACATGCAGACAAAGAGCTGGGGAGTATGGGATGTGGTCCAGATGACTGCTAATTTGTGCTACTAATTCACTTTTCTATGCTTAAGTGAAGATACTTTAGATTTTTTAAGTTAAACAATTTTAGTGTTTTTTTTAATTGCTTTTCTTGTGATAGTAAAATGCTGGCAAAAATGTCAGCTAGTGTATAGCAATGGTCAAAAAAAAAGTTTTGTCTGTATTTGGAGAAGAATTGTAAAGGGAGATTGCTGCAACCCTAGTGTCGAGGCATGGTGGCAGTGTGGAAGCAGTGAGACCCCCAAGAGGGTGACATTCAGGGAACAGAATTTTTCTTCTAGTTCACTTTAGAGATTCTAGATATTAAGCTAGATGGAATCTCCAAAGGTTGAGCTGGGGCTGGGTATCCTAGATGAAGAACATGGAACAGCATAGAGGCAGGAGAAAGGTTGCTGGGCAATCATGGGTGAGGTGCTAAGGGAAAATGCTTCTCCTGTCCTTTCTTCTCTTACTGCAGCAAGGAAGAACTACTGATCTAACCCTACTTTTATTTTATTTTATTTATTTTATTTTTTCAGTGATCCAAGATTCATTGTTTATGCACCACACCCAGTGCTCCATGCAATACGTGCCCTCCTTAATACCCACCACCAGGCTCTCCCATCCCCCCTCCCCCTCCCTTCCATAACCCTCAGTTTGTTTCTCACAGTCCACAGTCTCTCATGGTTCATCTCTCCTTCTGGTTTACCCCAATTCACTTTTCCTTCCCTTCCCCTAGAGTCCTCCATTTTATTCCTTATGTTCCACAAGTAAGTGAAACTATATGATAATTGACTTACTCTGCTTGACTTATTTCACTCAGCATAATCTCCTCCAGACCCGTCCATGGTGATACAAAAGTTGGGTGTTCATCCTTTCTGATGGCTGAGTAATATTCCATTGTATATATGGACCACATCTTCTTTATCCATTCATCTGCTGAAGGGCATCTCGGCTTTAACTCTTGTTTTTCAGAGCCCCTGATTGAGCCATGATGAATAGGGAACCAGATCACTGCCCAGAGGAGGTAGGAGAAGCTACTCCCCTGCTGTGGCATTCCTCGGCTCTCTCTTGGCATGTAGTTGATGCAGAAAGCACCTATCCACTCTCTACTTCTCCCACAAGAACTCAGGCAACTCATCTTCGTAGCTCCCTTAAGCAGAGTAATGGGGGAGGTTTTCGATTCAGCAAAAGGAGAGAGATCCCTTTATATCTGCATGTTAGGCTCAAGGGAACCAGGGGCCTCTACATTGGGTGTAACAGGTATGACTGGGATTAGGAATAAATGACCGTCCCATATTCTTTGGGAAGCTCCTGAACAGAGGATGGGGCAGGAATTGAGCATTCCTTGGTCCTTGCCAACCACTGTCTAAAACCAGCAAAACCCTGAGTAACTCTGAACTATCGATTAACAAATATCTGATAATAAGGATATCAATGATTTAACAAACTTCCCTGAGAATAGTTGAATGGTAAATGACTGAAAAAACACTTCATAATTTTAATATACATGTATACATATTGTTTTCTCAAATGTGAATTGATGTGTGAGAGAATCAAGTAAGTCACAATTTTACAAAATAGTGAATCCTATTTTTAGATTTTTAAAAATCTTTTTGTATGGTGTGATTAAAATAACCTGAAAATTTACCAAAAAGTTCTGTTTCTTAATTCTTAAATGTACATAGATACTCATCCTAAGACTCATATATTCAGATCAGCAAGAATATATCAACTATTTAGATACAATAAGGTTTTTTCAAGCAAAAAAATAAGACAACTTTCATAATTCTATTCTATTAGTTGTGTACTAGCTTGTGAGATTTAGGAAAGAAATGAGCACAGAAATGTAAAAGTGGACCAAATTCCCCTTTTTATTCTAAGAATGCAATAGGCATGAATGAACCTCCTACTGCTCCATACATATTTGTGAGCATTAGGATAAAAATGAATACTATAAAGATGCTCTTCCAGATGAATTCTTTAGAGTTCAGCAGTAGTACTCCATGGACAGAACAATCAGGGGGTAAAGAAACTGCTTTTCTCTTTTTTAAAAAAATACAATGGATTTTGTATTTTTGGAGACCTCCTCCTAAAGTTTTTCATTTTACATACCCCAAGATTTTCTTTAGACATTTGGGACCCTCGACTGACATTTTCCAGTACTTGGAACTCTTTCTTCCTTTTAAGATTACAGACTTTTGATAACTACAATATTCCTTTTTAATGTCTGCAGTTACTGAGTAAAGAATCCCGTATTTTCTCAATCCATGTATTAAATAAGTAAAACTAAAATATATAATATATTCTGGGCAGATTTAAAATACTATCTAACTCTCTTTGCTTCTACAAATGACTTGAGGTAGCCATTGTGTGGCAGATAAAAGCATGGTCTCTAAGATCAGCAAGATTATGAGAAATTCGTCAGAGCTAAGCCCCCCAAGGCTAAGTTTTTCATCTGTAAAATGAAAAAATAATAATTCAAATTTTATCAGGGTTTTATGAAGACTAGTACTTTCATCAAAGTCATCAGTGACCTAAAGCTTGTCTAAGCCTCACTAGTCTTAATACCTTAGCTGTGTTTGACTTCTTGCTGCTTGAAATGATTTTTCTCCCCTAGATCCTGAGATACCCTTTGACCTGATTTTGGTTTTCCTGTCCACTTTCTCTAGCATATTCTTGTTCTGGGAAAGTATAGGTGGTCTCCTTGGGTCTTCTAGAACTTCATATACTAGCTCTAGCCTGGCTATATGCTGATAGAACTCAGATTTCTATCACTAGCCCAGACCTTTCTCGTAAGTTCCAGAATTATGTATCTAACTCCTTATCTCACATCCAGAGGTCTAATAGACATTACAGCCTTAATGTGATTAAACAAAAGTCTGAATCATCCCTCTAAGGCTTTTTCTTCTTGGTCAATGGTACCATCCTCCATATAGTTCCTCAGACCAAATTCCTAGGAATCACTGTTAATTTCCCTTCTCCCCAACCACCCCACCATATGTCAGTAGGTTCAACAAGCTCTACCTCCAAAATATAGCCTTGACCCGCCCACTTTTTTCCCCCATTTTTAAAATTAAATTCAATTAGACAACATAATTTCAGAGAATTCAGTTATTCATCAGTTGCATGTAACACCCATCTATCTCTTACCATTTCCATGGCTGTGATCCTCCCCCAAGGTACCACTGTCACTTGCCTGTCAACCACAACCAGTTTCTCTACCTCCATACAAGCCCTGCTGCAGGCCATTTCCCACCTAACAGCTAAAGTCATCTTCTTCACGCACTAACCATGTTCTACCCTGCTTAGAGCCCTTGAGTGGTTTACCATTACAATTAAATTTATATCCAAACCCCTCGCAAGGCTCCTCACGATCTCCCCAAGTCCTCCTTGCCTACCTGACAGTCTTATGCTCTTGCTCTCATTGATTCTGCTCTAATACCCTGGTCTTTGTTCTGTCCCTCAAATGTGCCACGTTTGTTCCTATCAGGGAGCTTTTACCACATGCTTGGAAGCTTGATGCCGGGTTTGTTATGGCTGCCTTCTCATTCCTTCAGGTGTTAATACCAATGTTGCCTTCTCAGAGAAGTCATCCCTAAGTTCACTAATGAAAACAAATCTCTAATTACTCTCTAGCATGTTGCTTTTTTTTTTATATAAAACACTTATCAATGCTTAAAATTTATTTAGTTACACTTTCATTTAGTGCCTGCATCCCCTACTCTTGCCACTAGCATCTAAGTTTCTTGTGGTTAAAACAATTTAGTTACCTATAGATTGTTGTAAACCCAGTGGTTAGTGCCACACCTGCACATTGTTACCATGGATGAAATAATTATTGGAGTTGTATCGTTAGTTCAGCTGAAGTTTAAACACTCACTCATGTGTGCAATAGTAATGGCCTCGTGATAATTTCTACCTTTGTTAGTCTTTTTATTCTCAAAAAAGGTGCTGCATCTCGATTAGAGTTGTCAACATATGGAATATTGGTTAACCATGACTTCATTAGGAAAGGAAGGACTTGTAACTACAGGGTTGTGTGTTATTTACACACCCTGCAGTTACCATCAATGCATATCGTCTTGGAGCCATAGGAATTCCAGTTAAGATGAACTAGTTTAGCCACCTCATATTAAAGGAAATAAACTAGTTAGAATTCCCCCCAATGAAGTTTTATTAATTACTTAGATGTACAATTAATTGCATTACTGATTATTTTTCCTTACTTATGAACGTTCACCAGTTTTTGTTCTTCAGTTAACTCCTCTTGCCTGCCCCCATCCTCCCCTGTTTCCTCTGTTTACCTTTTTAAAATGTTTGATTGATTTCAGTTATTTGAATTTTTGGTTCTTCTTGTTAGTTTATTGAAAAATGTGTTGAATGAATCTATTGATTATATAATCTTTTATATAATGTTGAAATTCACTTTCCTTGAGATTGTTGTAGTCCTACTAAGGATTTTACATATGTTTACAATACCAAAATTTATTTAAATAAACTTTTACTGGCTTTAAAGTTTTGAGTAAAAGTTAACAGACTTTTATTTAAGAATTTAGTCTCTAAGTTTAATCCACTTTATTTGCCAAACTGAATTCAGGTTCATTACGAACGCCAATTTTTCTTTCGAAATTTGATAGTTCTTTCTAGGTGTTTAATTCCATCCACTAGATAGATACTCTGCATCTATGAGCCCCTTGCAAGTACTGTAGTCGATTGAAAGTCTGACTGTTCATGCAGTACTGCTCTTGCTCCATCTTGCTTTTACATTTATATCAGACTAAATCAGTAAGTGGATCCATATATAAATAAAGCTAATGAACCCAAGAATTCATACATTATATTTTATTTTCCTCTTAAAATTTATTGTATATGTATTGTTTTGTTGGAATTATTTTTTAAAAAAGATATTCAAAGGGAGATGAGAAGAAATTTTGACTCTGGAAACAAACAAACTAACCAACCCATAAGAAATGTCAATCAGGGAGAGAAAAAAAGGAAAAGCTGTTGTTCTGGAGTCCCACTTGGATTAACTATATGAGAACAGAGAATAAGCTATAATGAGCATCTGCTACTGGCTCCTAGGATGGTAGCAAAGCAAGAATAAAATAAGAATTGTTGGATCAACTGCTCAGGAATTTGAAACCACAGGATATTGTAGTCCTTTGGGATTCTAAATATTCAGGCATCTGTTAGGTAGCAAATTCAGCTAAATATGGATCATCAAAGGAATACCAAAATTATGTTGAGGACAAGTTGATAATCTATATAGAAGGAAATCAGTCACTGGGGAAACTATCCTAGAAGAACATAACAATAATAGTTGAGCTACTGAGTACAAGTTCTTGGGGAAAAGGATTTCCAAAAATTTAACCCCTTCAATTTTCTTCCCATTTTCACCTTGCCAAAAAAGAATACTGGCAGGGGGAGGAGGCTGGCTCTGGGAAAATCAAGTTGGGCTCTATAGCCAAAAATGTATCATGCATCACTAGATGCTATCCCAATGGACTATCCCAAATGAACTGTAATTTAGGATGGTTACCCCAATTATTTTCTAGCTTTGCTTTATAGTCACAAAGGGAAAGTGGTTTCCTTGTTCTTTATAAGTACTTTGCTTTCTTAAATTATCCTTTGAATAGTCAATTTCTAGAAGGAGAAATTGAAATGGGAAGGCTAACCTTTAAAAAGAATTTAATATAGATCAGAATTCCAAACTATGGAAACTTAAAATAAGGTGGAATCTATTGTCACTCTATCATCCCTGTAACATTAGGAACATTTATTCTTTCGTTTAACAAGTATTAAGTGCTGACTCTATACTAGTTTTTAAGTACTAGTTTTTAAAGAATACAGTACTGAAGAAAAACAGGCACAAATTCCTGTTTCCATGGAACTTTCCTTCTTTCTCATAGGAGAGAGAGAGAGTTTGGAATTACAAAATAGCAGAGGAAGAAGACTCCCAGAGAAGGCTGATGTTAAGGGTGTATCCCATCAACCTATCTACCACTCTTCACTTTAATGCTAGGAATTCTCACCACAAAATGACTTTTTGGGTTATATTATTTTAAATTTGTTTTTGTACTTACCAGTTTTTACCAAATAATGAACAAGCAATAAACCTGTGAGCTTTCACATATTTGATAAAACGGGAAATTGAAAAATGTTTACACCTATCTTTTTATTTGCTTGCCTGTGGGCTTGTAGAGTCACTGAGCCTTTGTTCTTTACATTATGGGTAGGATCCATGAAACCTGGAGAGTAAAGAGAAACCAAATACATTTTGAAGATGCTTTGGTGAATGATCAGGAGGAGGGAAAAAAAATCAGTTACAACATCATAGGTCAGAAGACAGGATTTAAACCAGCTCTACCATTAGGATTCTTCTCATTAACCCATAGCCCACCTTCTCCTTTCACTCTGTTTTAGATATTCCTTTTATCTGCATTGACTAGTTTGAGGTCCCCATCTATAGAACTACCCGAAAATTATACTAGCATATCAGAGGAATGGCTTGTGTATTGGAAACCAAAATATGGCTCAAATGAACAGTTGACATCTACAGTTGCCTGTAGATGATAAATTATAATAGTGTTAATTTTTTTAAAAAAGATTTTATTTATTCATTTGACAGAGAGAGAGAGAGAGAGAGAGAGAGAGAGAGAGAGAGAGAGAATACAAGAGGGGTAGTGAGAGAGGGAGAGGCAGATTCCCCACTGAGTGGGGAGCCTGATGCAGGGCTTGATCCCAGGACCCTGGAGTCATGACCTGAGCCGAAGGCAGACGCTTCATGACTGAGCCACCCAGGCGCCCCTAATAGTGTTAATTGATATTTAAAATTTTCTCTTGGCTACACTCATTTTTTTTTTTTAACTACCAGTTGCTATTGTACACAGGTTGAGAATTATTTAGGACCTTTGGTTCTTTTTTGTCCAGTTAGTACTTTTACCTCCTGGTCTTCTTATTGTCCACTGACAGCTCTATTAGCTATTCCTCAAATTAATCAATTCTGATAATTGTCTGATATAGTTTGGTGTCTGACATAGGTTTGAGGGCCTATCCTATAATTTTGACATTGGGGACTTACAACAAATTTGGCACAGGTAAAAGACATTAAAGCTCTAACCCTTCTGAAAATTCCCAGTGCTTATTTTAATGGATTAGGCATAGTTCCACTGTATAGCTCAGATGGAGCTTTCCATATTTACTTTTACATCTCACCTCTTTAAGAGAGAAACTTCACAATGGAAAACAGCAGCAAGAGTTGGAAGACTTTAAAAAGGAAGCTGTTAGTGCAGCAGTAAAATTTGGCCAGGTAAATTTTTTTCTCTCTCCCTCATTAGGTTTCAATATTCTTTAGTATTATGACTTATCCAAAACAGACTAGCATTGAATTGGAGCTTTCCGTTTTTCAAAAATTATGACATATTTATCTAAGCTCTATTTTAACCTGAATCAGTGTTTTCTGGGCTTGAATTTCAATAATTCTTTTATTAAAATTTTCAGAGTAAGGACTGCAGAAGTAAATGCTTGAACTATGTCATTAGTTAGGTCTTCCAGAGATTTATTTAACTTAATAGAATCTCTTTAATAGCTCCATCAGTATAGAAATACGATCTCTTATGCTTATGTATTTTTCTTTAAAAAAACTTATTATGAAACTTTCCAAACATAATGAAAAGTGGAAAGTACAATAAACTTCCATTTATCCATCACCTGATTTAAACAACCATCCATGTTTTGCCATTCATGTTTATGTTTTAATAATCAAGATTACTAGATAATAACAGGGAAGATCATCATCTGCTATTATTAAATATGAAGGTAAAATTCTTCAGTTTGCAAAACTATGATTTTGGGTGAATTTCATTTTAAAAAGTAGAGTATTAGCTGTAGAACAGTGACCAGATATGCTATATTGACTTTAAAAAATTTGTTCTTATTTCTGCTTTTTTTAGCTAGTATTTAAAATATTGATGGAGTAAGAAGTTTGGTTTTCCAAATGTCAGCTGTTCCTTTCTCTATTCCTGGTTCAAAGCCAGCATTGTCAGAAGGGAGACAAATTGGCAACTAGCCTAAATACCAGTGGGAATACATCGTCTCTTTTGGACTTATATTCTTAAATACCACCTTAAAAATCTGTAGATAATTACTACAGCAATCTTGAAAATATTAATTAAGAAAAGAGCTAATAATTACTATGTTTCAAATTGAAAGTGATATAATTAGACTTAAACTGTGAGGTTTTTATTTGAAATTGATTAAGACCTTCAATGAATTACTTGGCAAAGAGGAATTTCCCATTTCTACTCTTTATTTGTTAATAGAAATATAAAGTCTCAAATATTTGTTTACTTATAGATTCTCTTATCTAATTCCATTTCATTTTAATTATTTATGGGTAAAATTCTCTATTTCCAATAATGAGATTGAACAGAACTGGTCAAATAATCCTGAACAAAAAGTGAAGAGATTTGATTCTGTTTTAAAAAAGCTGTATAGCTTGAGGATAAAGACATTTCCTTTACTGAAATTTTGGAAGATTTTCTATAAATCTACTTTAAGTTTTTCCCAAGTCATTGTTTATGCATGTGAAACAATGCGTTGAGTTTCCTTTTTTGCCCCTCTCAAAGAAATCTAAAATGGTGAATTAGAAAAAGGTCTGAGGCTGAATGATGCCATTTTGAATAGCTTGGCGTTGACAGTCTGGGTGATAGTTTAGGAGCTTTGCTGACACTACTCTTGCTCTTGTGGATGATGATATCCCTGTGAAATACACTGCCCTGATCTGCCTTCAGAAATCTTAACCGCATCAGTCAACCCCTGTTGCCTGAACATATGAGGTCATCATCATTACTTCATTTTTTTATTCCTATATAATCCCAGCTGAACTTCAGAAACCTTTCTGGTTTTCCCATCACAAGTTATTACTCTGAAATATGGAAATAATCTGAGAGATCTTTTATAAAATGTATACTCTTCTATTCATCCTAAGTATGCTATTGAAACAACAAACTAATTTTTTGAGCAATAGATTCATCAAATTTAAATAAACTTCAGGTGAATCAAATAGTTTCCCTCCATGCAAATAATCCTCTGGGCAAAAAAGACAACGATGTAATACTAATGGAACAAGGATGGCAGTATTGTGGAGAAGGGAGATGGAGTTTGATGAGAATTAAAAGAAATTTGAACAAAAACAACTAATGAACTAATGAAAAAATGGCAGAGATTATTGACATTACTAATTCAAGCAGTCTATTAAAAAACAGTGGATTTCCTCTAAGTGGGAAGAAAAGTTTGTAAGTAGAAATAATAAGTTAGTAAAAATTTTCACAAGTAAAGCTGACAAATATAAAATATGACTGGATTAATGACTTATAAAACCAATATGTAAGTTAAAACACTAAAGCAATAAAATCAATTATACCTACAAAAATTAGTTAAGGGATACACAGAATAAAAAGATGTGGAATATGACATCATATACATAAAATGTAGAGGGGGTAAAAATTTAGTGCTTTTAAAATGTGTTCAAGGGCGCCTGGGTGGCTCAGTGGGTTAAAGCCTCTGCTTTCGGCTCAGGTCATGATCTCAGGGTCCTGGGATCGAGGCCCGCATCGGGCTCCCTGCTCAGCGGGGAGCCTGCTTCCCCCTCTCTCTCTCTCTGCCTGCCTCTCTGCCTCCTTGTGATCTCTCTCCCTCTGTGAAATGAATAAATAAAAAAATCTTAAAAAAAAAAATGTGTTCAAGCTTAAGCAACCATCAACTTAGTATAAACTGCTATACACATAGAATGTTATATATGAACCCAATTATAACCACAAATCAAAAACCTCTAATAGTTAAGCAAAAAATAAAGAGAAAGTAGTGTAAGCACAACCCTAAAGAAAGCCATCAAACCACAATGGAAGAGAAGAAGACAAGAAAAAAGGAATAGAGAACTAGAAGTATGAGAAAACAATCAATAAAATGGCAACAATTACATGTCCTTAGATGTAAACAGACTAAATGCACTAATGAAAAGATACAGGGTGACTGACTGGATGAAAAAACAAGGCTTACCTATATACTGCCTACAAGAGTCTCACTTCAAATCTAAAGACACATACACACTGAAAGTAAAGGGGTAAAAAAAGATATTCTATGCAAATAGAAGCAAAGAAGAAAAAGCCAGGTAGCAATACTTATAACAGACAAAATAGACTTTAAAATTAAGACTGTAGCAAGAGACAAAGAAGGACATTATGAAATGATAAAGGAATCAATCCAACAAGAGACTATAACATTTGTAAATATCTCTGCACCCAAAAGAGGGGTACCTAAATACATAAAGCAAGTATTAACAGACATGAAGGGAGGAATTGACAGTAAAATCAACAAACATTGCCGTTGTACAACATACTAGGACATATGGACTTAACAGACTTTTACAGAATATATTCCATCCAAAAACAAGAGAATACACATTCTTTTCAAATGCATATGTGACATTCTCTAGACTAGAACATGTTGGGCCACAACACATGTCTCAATAAATTTAAGAAGATTGAAATCATACCAAACATCTTTTCTGACCACAGTGGGATGAAACTAGAAGTCAATTGCAAGAGGAAAAAAAAAAACCTGGAAAAAACACATGCACACGTGGAAGCTAAATAACATGCTACCAAACAACTAATTGGTTGATGAAGAAATCAAAAAGGAAATTAAAAAATACATGGAGACAAATGAAAATGAAACACAATGAACCAAAATCTTTGAAATGGAGCAAAAGCAGTTCTATGACAGGAGTGCATAGTGATGCAGGCCTACTTTAAGAAACATGAATAATTTCAAATAAACAACCTGAACTTACATCTGAAAGACCTAGAAAAAGAAGAACAAAGCCTGAAACTAGTAGAAGGAGGGAAATAATAAATATCACAGCAGAAATAAATGAAATTGAGACTTTAAAAAAAAAGGGCTGTTTCTTTGAAAAAATATACAAAATTAGACACCTTTAGCCAGACTCATTAAGAAAAAAAGAGAGAGAACTCAAATAAATAAAATCAGAAATGAAGGAGGAGAAACAGTAATCAACATTGAAATAAAAAAATGAGAATACTATGAAAAATCATGTCAACAAATTAGATAACCTATAAGAAATGATTAAATTCCTAGAAAATACAACCTCCCAAAATTGTATCAGAAAGAAACAGAAAATTGGAACAGAGCAATTATTACTAATAAAATTGAATCAGTAATCAAAAACTCCAAAGAAACAAATGTCTGAAACCAGATGGTTTCACAGGTGAATTCTACCAAACATTTAAAGAAGAATTAGTTCTTTTTTTTTTATAGATTAAACTACGCCCCCCCCAAAAAAAATAGAAGAAGGAAAATTCATTCTATGAGGCAAAAAAAAAATAAAGAAAGAAAGAAAGAAAGAAAACTACAGTTCAATATCCCTGATGTACATAGATGCAAAAGTTCTCAGAAAAATATTGGCAAATTGAATTTAAAAATACACTGAAAGGAATCATTCATCAATGATGAAGTAGGATTTATTCCAGGGATGTAAATGTGGTTCAGTATTTGCAAATCAATCAATGTGATATAGCATATTAACAAGAAAGATAAAAACCATATGGTCATTTCAATAGATGCAAAAAAAGTCTGACGAAATTTAATATCTATTCATGATATTAACTCTCAACAAAGTGGGTTGAGAGGGAACATATTTCAACATAATAAAGGCCATATATGCTAAACCCACAGCTGATATCATATGCAATGGTGAAAAACTGAAAACTTTTCCTCTTTGGTCAGAAACTAGACAGGGATGTCTACTCTCACCACTTTTATTCAACATAGTACTGGAAGTCCTAGCCACAGCAATCAGACAAGAAAAAGAAATAAAAGTATCTAAATTGGTAAGGAAGAAGTAAAACTGCCAGTATTTGCAGATGATATGACACTATATACAGAAAGCTCTATAGATTCCACCAAAAAACTATTAGAACTAATAAATGAATTCAGTAAAGTTGCAGGATACAAAATTAATATGCAGAAATCTGTTGCATTTCTATGCACTAATAACAAAGTAACAGAAACAGAAATTAAGAAAACAACCCCATTTACAACTGAACCAAAAAGAATAAACCACCTAAGAATAAACTTAATCAAGCAGGTGAAAGACCTATACTCTTAAAAAATGAAAGATATTGATGAAAGAAATTGAAGACGACATAAACAAATGGGAAGATATTCCATGTTCATGGATTCGAAGAATTAATACTGTTAAAATGTCCAAACTACACAAAGCAATCTGTAGATTCCATGCAATACTTATCAAAATACAAATAACGTTTTTCAGAGAGCTAGAATAGTTCTAAAATTTGTATCAACTATGAAAGCTCTTGAATAGCCAGAACAATGTTGAGAAAGAAGAACAAAGATGGAGGTATCAGAAGCCTAGATTTCAAGACATACTACAAAGGTATAGTAATTAAAACAGTATGGTCCTGGCACAAAAATAGGCATGTAGATCAATGGATCAAGATAGAGAGTCCAGAAATAAACCCACATTTATATGGTCAATTAATCTATGATAAAGGAAGCAAGAATATACAACAGGGAAAACAGTCTTTTCAATAAATGGTGTTGGGAAAACCAGACAGTGACATGCAAAAGAATGAAACTGGACTAGGGCACCTGGATGAGTCAGTCAGTTAAGTATCTGACTCTTGGTTTCAGCTCAGGTCATGATCTCAGGGTTGTGAGAACAAGCCCTTGCATAGGGCTCCTTTCTCAGGGCAGTCTGCTTCAGATTCTGTCCTTCTGCCCTTCTCTGCCAAACAAATAAATAAATCCTAAAAAAAAAAGAATGAAACAGCACCACTGTTTTATATCATACCCCAAAATAAACTCAAAATAGATTAAAAACCTAAATGTGAGACTTGTAATCTTAAAAATCCTAAAAGAAAATATAGGCAGTAATCTTCTGGACATCAGCTGTAGCAACATATTTATAGATATGTCTCCTCAGGCAAGAGCTACAAACACAAAAAAATTATTGGGACGATACCAAAATAAAAGGCCTTTGCACAGGAAAGGAAACTATGGACAAAACAAAATGGCAGGGCACCTGGGTGGCTCAGTGGGTTAAAGCCTCTGCCTTCGGCTCAGGTCATGATCCCAGGGTCCTGGGATCAAGGCCCGCATCGAGCTCCCTGCTCAGTGGGGAGCCTGCTTCCTCCTCTCTCTCTCTCTCTGCCTACTTGTGATCTGCTCTCTCTCTCTGTGTCAAATAAATAAATAAAATCTTAAAAAAAAAGGCAAATTTGTGAATGGAAGAAGATATTTGCAAATGGTATATCCAATAAGGGATTAATATCAAAAATGTATAAAGAACTAACATAATTCCACACCAATAAAACCAAACAATTGGATTAAAAATGGACAGAGGAAAAAAATGGACAGAAGACCTGAATAGACATTTTTCCAAAGAAGACATACAGATGCGGGCACCTGGGTGGCTCAGTGGGTTAAAGCCTCTGCTTTCAGCTCAGGTCATGATCTCAGGGTCCTGGGATCGAGGCCCGCATTGGGCTCCCTGCTCAGCGGGGAGCCTGCTTCCCCCCACCTCTCTCTCTGTCTGCCTCTCTGCCTCCTTGTGATCTCTCTCCCTCTGTGAAATAAATAAATAAAATCTTAAAAAAAAAAAAGAAAAGAAAAAAAAGAAGACATACAAATGGCCAACAGACACATAAAAAAATGCTCAACATCCATCAGGGAAATGCAAATCAAAATGTGATATCATCTCACTGTAGTCAGAATGGTTAGTATCAAAAAGACAAAGAATAACAAGTGTTGGCCAGGATGTGGAGAAAATGGAACCTTCATGCACCATTGGTCGGAGCATAAACTGGTTCAGACACTGTGGAAAACAGTATGGAGTTTCAAAAATATTGAAAATAGAAATACCATATGATCCAGTAATTCCACTGCTGGGTATTTAGCCAAAGAAAATGAAAACCCTAACTCAAAAAGATACATGCAGCCTTGTGTTGATTTCAGCATTATTTCCGATAGTCAGATAATGGAAGCCACTTAAGTGTCCATTAATTGATGAATGAATAAAAAAGATGTAGTATATATATGCAATGGGATATTACTCAGCCATAGAAAAGAGTGAAATCTTGCTATCTTCAACAACATGGAGGGACCTAGAAGGTATTATACTAAGTGAAATAACTCAGAGAAAGACAAATACCATATGATTTCACTTATTGTGGGAATCTGAAAAACAAAGCAAGTGAACAAGCAAAGGAAACAACACAGACTCTGAAATACAGGGAACAAACTGGTGGCTGTCAGAGGGGAGATGGGTGAGTTAGGTGAAGAGGATTAAGAGGTACAAACTTCCAGTTATAAAATAAATAAGTCATAGAGATGGAAAGTACAGCAGAAGGAATATAGTCAATTATACCTTCATAACGTGGTGTGGTGACAGACAGAGACTACACTTACAGTGATGAGCATTGAATATGGTATAGAATTGTCAAATCACTGTGTGGTACACCTGAAATTAATATAGCATTGTATGTCAACTACAATTATTAAAAAAAGTGAATGTCTGCATCTTTTAAAAATGGTTAAGGATGTGAGCTCTTATCTGGATAAAGTCTGGCCTGGGTGTAAAGCCCAACACTATCACCTGCTAGCTAAATAACTTAGATCTTGCTTCCATCTATGACAGAGAATGGCACTTTTTTATTGAGATATAATCAACCTAAAATGTTATATTAGTTTCAGGTGTATAACAAAATGATTCGATATATGTGTGAACTGTGAAATGATCACCACCACAGGTCTAGTTAATACCCAACATCATACAGTTACAATTTATGTGTGTGTGTGTGATGAGAACTTTTAAGATCTACTCTCTTCCCATCTTTCAAATACATGATAAAATGTTATTAACTACAGTCACCATGCTGTATGGGATTGGCAAATTTTTTAAAAAGATTTCATTTATTTATTTGTCTGAGAGAGAGAGAATGAGAGAACACAAGCAGGGGGAGCAGTGGGCAGGAGGAGAAGCAGACTCCCTGCTGAGCAAGGAGCCAGATGCAGGACTCGATCCCAGGACCCCAGGATCATGATCTGAGCTGAAGGCAGGCGCTTAACTGACTGAGCCACCCAGGTGTCCTGGGATTGGCAAATTTTTCTGTGAAGGGCTGGATAGGCTTTGTAGGCCATGTTGTGTCTTTCACAAATAGTCAACTCTGCTGTTGCAAAATGGAAGCAACTATAGGCAATACATGATGAACGAGCATGTTGTATTCGAATAAAATATTATTTATGGAAACTGAAATCTGACTTGCATGTGATATTTTTTGTGTCACAAAATATTCTTTTGAATTTCTTTCACCATTTTAAAAAAGATTTTGTTTTATTTATTTGATAGAGAGAGACTACAAGCAGGGGGAGTGGGAGAGGGAGAAGCAAGCTCCTGCAAAGCAGGGAGCCCAATGTGGGGATTGATCCCAGGACCCTGGGATCATGACCTGAGCAGAAGGCAGGTGCTTAACTGACTGAGCCACCCAGGTGCCCTGGAATTTTTTTCACTATTCAAAACTAAAACCAATCTTAGCTCGTGGACTGAACAAGAAAAAGCCTGGTTGGCTGGATTTGGCTTGTGGGCCATGGTACTTTGAAACCTGATCCATTGCAGTGGATCATTACAGTGGTTTCAAGGTGTGGTCCACATACTAGCAGCGCCAGCACTGCTTGGGAACCTCCTCAAAATGCAGATTCTCAGGCCTTAACCTAGACTGACTGAATCAGAAACTCTCTGGGTGGAATGCAGCTAGTGTTTTAATACGTAGTGTTAAAATCCCCAGATTTTAATGCACATTCAAGTTTGAGAACCATTGATCTATAGATACTGCTACTTTAGAGCTTTGAGTTCTTGTGAGAATTAATGAGATGCTGAATTTACAGCATCAATAGTGCTAAACACCTGTTCATTCTTATAAGCAAGGTCAAAGTAAGTTGGCTTTAATTTTGAGCATACTTTTTCTTCTTTTTAAAAAGACGACTGTGTGCAATAGTCTTTTGCAAGAACGCCATAACCAAACTAATGTGAAGGATATTAAGAGTGGATCATTCAAATCTTATTCGATTATATTGATAAAACATGAAGATTAAGAAAATCTACTCTTTACAATGTGACAGACTATGGTTTTCTTGGAAAACAGGATGCCTTTAATGCTAATACTTCCTTTGGCCTGTGAGTAATTAGAAAATGAAAGAAACAGAATTTGTGGTGTCACAAATGTCATAGCAGAATACATTCTTGCAAAAAGGAAAAAGAAAAGCAAAATATGAATTACAGAACAAAAGCACTTACTACACAGCATTTCTTGTCTTTTATTTCTCCATGACCGTGTGGGCACGAGGGATGTTGCTGGTCATTTCTATACAGGTTATGAGGACCACATGCTGACTGTCTGACCTATCCTAGGTTCTGGTTGAAAAAGGATTGAGTAGGCGAATGGCAAAGGCAAAAATAATATTACCTCACAAAATAATTTATTTGTGTCTTTGTAGAGCTGATGTCATGGAAACCTCCTTTCTTATGGAAACCTCTATCATTATTGAGCTGAACATTTTGAAATATAAATAACTAAAGGAAAATGAAGACTTAGAAGAAAAAGACCATTTCCATTTCTTTGACTCGAAGCTTAATACTGACTGTAAATATTCCTAAATAATCGCAGGTGAACAGAAAACATAATGAAGTTGAGATGACATTTTTCACGAATATGGACTTCATGGCAAGCCATACATAACACAGTGTAGAGAAGAAAGGGAGAGTCTGCCTTTCTCACAACAACCTGGATAAATTTTTTAAAAATTAAAATTATGGCTATGATATATCTGGATAGCTATGACAATATAGATTTATAAAAATGTCCCCCACAAAACATCCTGAATTTCTATCTTGCTTTTATATGTACATATTTTAATGCAGATACTCACAGAATTTCTTAACAGCTGGCTTCTTAATGTCCTCATCATGACCAGTGAATTTGCAAAAGCAGATGAAATCCTTCTGTAAGCTCGAGTAAACCAGAAATTAAAAAAAAAAAAATGCGGGCGCCTGGGGGGCTCAGTGGGTTAAAGCCTCTGCTTTCGGCTCAGGTCATGATCTCAGCGTCCTGGGATCAAGGCCCGCATCGGGCTCTCTGCTCAGCAGGGAGCCTGCTTCCTCCTCTCCCTGTCTCTCTGCCTGCCTCTCTGCCTACTTGTAATCTCTCTCTCTGTGTCAAATAAATAAATAAAATCTTAAAAAAAAAATGCTTGGGAAGCCCCTGAAACGAAATGTTTTGTTAAAACATGGGGGCACTTGGCTGGTTCAGTCGGTTAAGCAGCTGCCTTTGGCTCAGGTCTTGGGATCAAGGCCCCCATCAGGATCCCTGCTCAGAGGGGAGACTGCTTCTCCCTCTCCCTCTGCCTGCTGCTCTGCCTACTTATGTTCTATCTCTCTGTCAAATAAATAAATAAAATCTTTAAAAAAAAGTTTTCCCATGTTTTGGTATTTTAATAAAGATGACATGATAAAAAGCTTATTTTTTGGTAATTAATTTTGGTTGCCATTTCCATGATGGAATCTAAAGATCAGACTTTTTTGTCATTGTGGCCAGGATTTACTAGAAAAGGAGCAGGAATGGTGTTGCAACATTTATGTTTGCAACATATCAGTGCATTCTGACTGTTGACTAATTCTGATCGAGAACATTAGATTTCATTTTGTATAGTATGTAACATTTAACACGTTAGTATATTCTTTATTCAATAACCTATTAGTGACATCTGTAAAGATAGCCTTAGCAGGAGATTTCTAAAAAATATTGTCAAGACCATCTTGAGAATAAACATTAAATTGTCAGAGCTCTCAAGCAAATATCATGTTTGGTTTGATCCCAGATATAAACGACTACAATCCAGATGTTTCCTATTTCTCATATCTGCAAGTTTTCTATGGTCATCCTTAACTTTCATATCTAAATCAGATGCCTTGAACTCTACTGTGGGAAGACTGGAATCCTCCCCAGTCTCTCTTGAGTTTTTCTGGAGTGCATGTGCTACCATATGAGCCCACCTCGGTGACGTCCATGCCCTACTGCTCACTCCTGACCGTGGCCGGCTCTCTCTTCCTGTGCCGACCTGGTGTGGGGCGCGGCCCCTCTCCCTGCACCCTCGCAGAGCACCACAAACTGGGGCTCTTAAGAGTGGCAGCCTTTTACCACAGATTTGAGGGTTGCAGAAAGTAATTACAGGTCTGAAAATACCTCAACTTTAATGTCAGCTGCAGATACAAATGTTCCAAGTAATTTGTCAGCCATCCCCTCCGTCGGAAGTTTTTCATGGCTGTGTGCCCTTGTAGGCTCCAGTCTCCAGCTCTGTGGCAGCAGCCCTCTATTATTTTCCTAGATCTTTCTGGCAACTCCCCTCTCTCCTCTTTCCTGGGCCCCTCTCCCAGGCTGCCTGCTGTGCAGCCAAATTCTCCTCACTTATTGTGTAGAGTAAGAGTGAAGTTTTGATTTCCAGCTCACCCATCCAGCCCCAAACATCTAGGTCAGGGACCTGACCTTTCTCAATGAAAGGAAACAGCTTCCACCATGAAGGTGTTTTTCTTAAAAAAAAAAAAAAAANAATTTTTTTTTTAAAAAAAAAAAAAAAAAAAAAAAAAGAAGAGCCTTTTCCCTAGAGATGAATTATGCCATATTTCTGAATGGCAGAATCAACTCAGTTTTTACTTCCAATAGTGATTGCTTCTCTTTCTGATGTATACAGCATTTCCACCCAAGCAAGTGCTCTTTCACAGGTAGATTATTTTTATCTCCTTGGTAAAAACACTGCAGCCAGATGATCTCTCCAAAAGGTAATTCCATCATGCCATTCTTTTGCTTAAACTACAGGTAGCATCTCAGTGCTCTCAGGATCAAGTTTCTAATTCGTAACAGACCCTACAGGACTCTATGATCCCACACCCACTCCCATCCTTGTACTTCACCAACCTTGTCTTGTCTGAGTCTCCCTTTTCCCTGTCTTCTCTCTCTCTGAAGGGACTAGCCTTTCAGCTTCTGGAACAGAGCATGCTCCTTCCTACCTTAGGCTCTGTGTGTTTGCCATTCTCTCCTCCTAGAAGTCCCTCCCCCTTCATCTAGTGATTTCTTATCATGCAGATTTCAGCTTAAATGTTTTCTTCTTAAGTTTTCCCTGACACCCAGCTAAGTTTAGGGCTTCTGATGTGTATTGTCTTTGCATGCTGTACTTCTCTGTTATGGCACTAATCCAAATTGTAATTCATTCATTTTGAAATGAATCTTTTTTTGCTATGGCTCCTTCCAGCAGAGTTGCCCAGGATTGTCTGTGTCCTTCTACTTAAGTTAGCTACAACTAACTTTTTTTCTATTCTGTTAACTGTCCCATGCCCTTCAATGCTCCTCCAAACTTGGGGTTTGACCTCCATTGGCCAACCCAGGGTGACACATTGCTCAATTGTGTCAATCACCTTATTCCCTGCATTTCCTGTCTGCATTCCAGTTAGCACACTCCTAACTCTCACCATCTTTTCCCATGTCTTGCATAACTGCTTAACCATTGGCTTTTGTCTCTTGCCAGACATTCCCTTTCCCTCACAGTCTCAGCTGAGGCCATACTTAACTTTTTCTTACATCTTCCCACGGACCACGTTCTCTGCACCTCCTGGGTCCCTACACATGTTGTTGCTTAATCAAAACAAAGAAGCCTACATTAGCCCTGCTAAATCTTCCCTTTATCTATCTAAATTCTACTTATCCTTCAAGACTTATCTTACATTTTAACCCTTTAAGAAGCTTTTCCTCACACTGTATATGCTTCTCACTCCAGACTGCTTACAATAGGCAGAATAACAGCCTTCAGTGATGTCCACATTCTAGTCCTAATCCCTAGAACTGTGTATATGTTATGTTACCAGGAAAGGTTGGATTAAGGTTGTAGATGGCATATGGGCTGCTAATCAGGTGGCCTTGAAATGGAGAGACTATCCTGGATTATCTAGGTGGGCCCAATGCAATTACAAGAGTCCTTATAAGTAGAATGGGTAGCCAGAAGATTCAGTGTCAAAGAGAAGCAACGCGGAAAAAAAAAAAAAAAGAAAAAAAAAAAACTCCATTGGCCAAGATGACTTCAAAGGTGGCAAGGGGAGGGGGGCAAGCTAAGGAAGGCAGGCAGCCTCTAGAAGCTGGACAAAGCAAAAGAAAACAAAAGAAAACAAAAGATTCTTTCCTAGAACCTCCAGAAGGAACAGCCCTGCTGGCACCTTGATGTTAGCCCAGTGAGAGGCATTGCAGAATTCTGACCCTCAGAATTGTAATATATTTATATTGTTTTAAACCACTAAGTTTTGACAGTTTGATACAATAGTCATGGGAAACTAATACAGTGCTCTCCCCAGGGGCTTCGAAATTCTGTACTTCTTTGTCATAACTTTTATCATGCTGTGTTATGATTGCTTATTTGCTTGTCTAACTGTATTTATTATTATTATCATTATTATTGAGAGAGAGCATGAGAGGGTGTTGGGATAAATGTGGAGGGAGAGGGAGAGAGAAAATCTTAAGCAGGCTCCATGCCCAGCACAGAGACCCTGAAATCATGACCCGAGCAAAGATCAAGATCAGACACTTACCCGACTGAGCCACCAGGCGCCCCTGTCTGATTATTTTAATAGCCTCAAAAGTCCACAAGACAAGAGTGGTGACTTTCTTACTTACTGTTATTTATCTAATGATAACTATAGTGTCTGGAAGATACTATGCTTTCAATAAGTATTTGCTGAGTAAATTAATGGCGTAGCTAGAATTCAAACACAGACCTTTGACATGATGCAGTAGCCCTTTGGACCAGAAACAGGCACTACTTGAGATTTTCTTCCTCCTGGAAATCTGCCTAGAGGTCATCTGAAATCAGAAGTAGGTTGGCCAAATTTAGTTATTTGAGAAAAATTGCCCAAATATATATGGATCCATGATGCTGTGGCATCTCAGTTACCATCGAGAAGGAAAATATTTGTAAAAGAATTTATTGGATCCCATTAACTTCCTTCAGCAGGGGGATGGAGCATTTCTCATTTACCCTTAAAATCTGTTACATACATATGTTTCCATGATACATTGTTGGGACATGACCAGAAACAGTTTGGTGGAGAAAGGAAGGACCACACACTATGTCTCAGATTGCTCGACCCAGGGCAAACTTAGTCTCTTTCAAGGTTATTTCCTCAGGTGACATAAACATAGTTTCATCTGTTGGAACCATTTGCACAACAAAACTGGAACATCTTAACGTTCCTGGAGCAAATGTTGTGGGGAAGCCTCTCTGTACCCTGCAACGTCCTGCTTACCACCTACATGACAAAAGAGAAAAAAACTTGGAGTTTTCATATGACAAAAACCAGACATTTTATTCTTTCCTTTTTGGTTTTTCTTTTTAGTGAACAATTTGGTGGGTGAATATCAGAAGCTATTGGAACTCAGTACAATATCACTCTCTATGCCTTATATTTTTAAGATGGAATGAAAGGAGCAAAAAAAAAAACCACCTCTTAAATGATTCTTTTTATCTTTTCCAAATACAGTAACATTACCAACTAAAATCACTAAGAAATTAAAGCTGATTAAGGAACATTAGAAAAGCTGTCAATGCATTTAAAAAATCAGGCTAAAAGTTGCAGCGTTCATTAAACCCTCAGGGGAGGAAGATAGATTCTTCCAAATCACAACAACTGAAATATATTTCTATTATTTTTTGCCCTAGACTCTTCCCGCACTCATCCTGAATTTTAGAGTGCTCCAACAACTTCAAATTGATAGAGAGTTAAGTGCTCTGAGGAAGGCTAGTGTGTGAGCAGAAGGAGAAACATTTTGGACTTCTAGCTAGCTGGCAAGTTATTTTGCGGGATAGAATTTTGGCCGAATCTAGATGACCCTGAAAATTTACACGCATTTTCTTTTGGACTAAAAAAAGAAACATTTTGTTATAATTTTGTGGATTAAAGTTTAAAAAAAAACCTGGATTTTTATTTTCTATAGAAAGAGTCTAAACTGTACAAAATTAGGAGATTTAAAAAGTAGTCAAACTCCCTTGGGTCACGGGGAACCGTCCTCAGAAAGTTCTCCACGGCAGCTTCTGCGAAGACTATTTTGTGAGAGGAGCCAGAGACTGGGCTGCTTGCGGACGTGTAAAAACCGAAGCATCAAAGGAGCTGCGTAGACGCATCGCAGCCCTCCTGAATTCATCCGGGCTGTGAGCAGAAACCTAAGATCCGGCTCAAGGGCAGAATGCACATGGCTGGGTCTATCAGAGACAAAACACATCGGCAACTTCAGATTGGTTGGAAGATTTGGAAAATCTTTGAAAGCTTGAAAAGGAAAGATTTTGTGAAATGGTATGGGAAGCAATCCAGAGTAAAACAGGGGGGGGAAAAAGAACCCATACATAATTGGTTTTCGTGTAAGAATTGACAAGGCAAATATCCCTCTGCTCTCTATCTTGTATCTATTAGCATGTTTCTACCTCCCATCAAGCGGTTCCAGGGATTTACAGGCATATACCAGAATAAACCCATGATTCCCGAAGCCCTCATTTCACCTCCACTCAACTAAAATGAATTTGAGTCGATTAGGCCCAGATTTTAATGCAGTGAAGCAGTTGCAACTTTGTAAGGGGTTGGGTTTTCCACGAATGCACAAAGAACCTTCACACTGTCTTCTCTTCCATCCACGTCAGAACTGACCACCCACCACAACATACTTCACAGGTTTTGCAGGAGCGAACCAGCTCGCCGTGGCACATCTGTCTCATAAATGCCCCACGTAAAAATACAGTGTGGTAGTCTTGGAGAAATAATGTAACCTGCAGTGCTTTGAAAGCAGATAATTTGCATTTTCTTTGATAGTGAAAATGAAGAGGATTCGTGTAAAGAAGTTCTGATAAAACAACATGTTTGTAGAAAAGACAAGAAACAGCTTGTGTTTTCAACTCACCAGAACCTAAATTTATCATGAAATTGGGTAAGTTATTTTGGAAGCTGGTTTCCTTGGAAAATAGAGGTCCGAATTTAAACATGGGAAAAATAGAAAATGAATTTGTAGTAGAGATATATAACAAGAAAGTATATTACAATAAGAAAAATCTTACGATAAATTATTAGCTCTATGAGGAAGCACTTGTGAAAGTCCTTGCGTGATGTATTTGCTAAGTCACTAAATATTGGCTGAGTTTGGCGACACTTTGGCATTTCTGTTAGCATTTTTCACAGTAGGAAATTTCCTAATTAAAAAAGCTAATGTTAATGAAGAATGTAAGACTGTTTCCCCTCTACCTAACTAAAGTCACAGACTGTCAAGTTTTGAGTTCTTGCCTTTTCTGTCTCATCCCTTGATATCGGAATGATAATTTGTTTTTGTCTGACAACTTCCTTTAAAATGGCATAGGTACGGGCGCCTGGGTGGCTCACTGGGTTAAGACTCTGCCTTCTGCTCAGGTCATGGTCTCAGGGTCCTGGGATCCAGCCCGTATCGGGCTTTCTGCTCGGAGAGCCTGCTTTCCCCCCCACCCTCTGCCTGCCTCTCTACCAACTTGTAATCTCTCGCTCTGTCAAATAAATAAATAAAATCTTATTTAAAAAAATGGCATAGGTATTTGCCCTTTGGGATTTGTTTGTGAGTTGCTTGAATTGCAATCTACCTGTTAATAGTGTGCCTGAGTATTAGTACTGCATTTTTTAATTTGAAATTTTTGTTATTTTTATATTTCCTTAGAATACACACCTCTGGTTTATGAGTAGGGTTTGTTGCAAAAAAAAATTATACATAGTTTGGAGGGAACGCAGACTATAATTTTCTATGGGGGAGGGGGTTTTCTAATGGGGTTTTTCTTTTTCTTTTTGTTTTTAAAGATTTTATTTACTTATTTGACACAGAGAGAGAGATTACAAGTAGGCAGAGAGGCAGGCAGAGAGACAGGGAGAGGAGGAAGCAGGCTCCCTGCTGAGCAGAGAGCCCGATGCGGGCCTCGATCCCAGGACCCTGAGATCATGACCTGAGCCGAAGGCAGAGGCTTTAACCCACTGAGCCACCCAGGTGCCCTCTAATGGGGTTTTTCTGTCCTTCACAGATTTTTCAACCACTTTGTCCCATTGTAACAAATTATATTCATTAAACCACAGGCCAAACTAGTAGAGCTCCCAGGCCTTGAGTCCTGCTCCTACCCCCCACTGCCACCCCCAAATTTTACTTCCTTCTTGTTGAGCTTCTTGAATTTGAGGGAGGCCAGGGTGAAGGTAGATGGCGGAGAAGTGGTGAAGGAGCCTGTGGCTGGACGTGCAAGACTCCAGTGCAGCTACAAAGGTCTCCCCTGGCTCAGAATTAAATGACGGGGGGCTGGGTTGGAGCCCTGGGGCCGGAGACTCAGCATAAGGAAATCTGCAGCTAGCTAATGCACTCATAGTCTGTGATGAGAAAACTTTGTCGTTGACTATTACTGAATTAAATCTTAATAAACGCCTGAGCTTTCCCCTAATCAAATCAAAATGGATTAAGAAGTCACATGTAATTTTGAATACCCTTTGAGCATATGTGATTTTCACTACAGTCATTGTGGGAGTCGTATTATGTACAGGACAGATGTGCTCTAAGTCTTACCATTTAAGGCAATTGTTTGTGGCATAGAGACCCCATTGCAGTAGTCAGTAAAAATATGGCCCCCTATTCTAGGAGGTGACGGTTTAATGAGAATCAGCACATAGGAAGACAAAATTAGCCACTCTTTCAAGCAAATAATTTGACAATTGTGAAAGAAAAGAGGCTTTTTTTAAATTGGAAGTTTATTTTCCAAATTGCAAGATAGTCAAATAATCAGCATATCTCATAAAATCTGAGTTTTAATTTAACACTCAAAGTGATACCACTGATGGTCTATAGCTCGTGATAAAAGCAATTCATCTTATGTGTCATGTTTCTTGTTTTCAAAATCAATGATGGTCAGATTTAATCATCTCTAAATAATGTATAGTGTAACAACTGTGCATAATTGAAGATACCTGTATTTATTTCCCCTGCTTTTCCTTGGTTGTGATAAATCTTCAGCATACTTCAACCCTTTACTGAATCTTTATATTTAATTGAGGAAGGAAAGGAACATTTTAGGAACAAAAGAACAACAAAGTACAAGTTGTCTCAAACTGGTGAGTGAAGAGGACGAAGGACAGCCAAAACAACTAGAATTCCCCCTCCCAACCTTTAGTTTTAGGAACCCTTTCTACTCTTCCTCTCCCATCTCTGTCTTCCACCGCAGGCCCTAGGTTTTTATTAAAACTCATTATAAGATCAGTTTGGGGAACAGAGAACGTGAAGTATAATTTATTTAATAAAAACTACAGAAATGATTTAAGGAAAGGAAAAAGTAAATGCATAATTTGGAATCCAATTAGTCAATAAAAAATAATATTCAATTCCTTTTCCATTTCTAAAAAAAATTTAAAACGAGGAAGTCTTTAGTATGACTAACAGTGAGAAACATGATTTCCTATCTCCTATGAATGGCAATGGTATTGAGATATGTAAGAATTTTTAGTGGCAGAAGTAAAAGACCTCTAAGTAAAGATCATGCAAGAGAGGGACATTTTCAGGGGCCACTACCTAATTTTAAAACGCCATTTTGAAATTTATTTATTGAACATTTAATAAATTTATTTGGCTTTTACAAAGGTGACATGTACACTGTCTCTTGATTACTATAACCAAATAATAAAAGGTAATACAACATTAACAGTAATAGGTGATTTTTGAATGAGATCAAGAAATGTGATGAAGCTTTCTCACTGAAAAATTAAAGTGAATGCAAATGCATAAAGGCAGTTTATACAAGGTTTCATGCTAAAGAATGATCCATTTAAATAGATGACACTTTACTACTTTTTATAGATGACTGGAAATGCAATCAAATGACAAAATGTATATAGAATATCAGACTATATTTGATTTAAAGAAAACTATCATAAAATCATGATTATAATTCATTTTAGCAACTTAGTGTGATGATTACAACAGGTATTAATCAAATGATCCATGATGATCTACACAACAAATGGATATAAGAACAAAAGGTAACAGTTAAAGAATTTACAGTATAACTTAAAAATGTTTTGACTTGTGTACACTTGATTTTAATGTATCAAAAATTATGTGAATATTAATTTTAGTCATGTTACTTACAGTGATCTACCAAAATACAAAATGCACCTCTGCAATTTTTACACTTCTAAAATTGTAGTTTTTATATCTGCATTCTCTCTGCACATTATTTTGAAAAGTGTCAAAATAGTTGTCTATTTAATAGCATAACACGGAAAAAGAGGATATCACTTAAACATATCTAATCAGAATTTATATAAATATATATTTATATAAATATAAATTTACACCCCTTGAGGTACTTTCCTGACCATAATAATAATACAATTAAATATTATAATTAATACACTCTGCAGCTAATAAAGATGAGAATCATAAACAATAACGCTATTGTAAGACTGTTACTGATCAAGAAGTTCATTTTGGTTTTTGATCTTTTGAAAGCGCACACTGAAAAATATTTTTTGAGCCCCAGAAAACAACTTAAATTTATTTTAATGTAATTTAATTATAAATGATAAAAATCCAAACCAGTCATTTTGGGGAGAGACTTTATTTTCTAGAGCACATCTGTGAGTAACTAAGGTTACTTCACCAGATTTTAAAACTGAACATGTTTGAACAAGCTACTTCTCATCTTAATTTTCAAACTACAATAATGGCATGTCTTGCAAATCTTAATGCCAATTATTTCTGTCTGAATTAACTTGCCGTCTTTATTGACACATGGAAAACCAGGAGGTTCTTTTCTTGCTGATGATTACATTGTTCTGGTTGTTAGAATTATAGTGTCTCTGTTTTGTCCGAAGCTAGTCAGAGCAAGTTTTTTGAACTTGGATTTATGACTCCATCATTGTCACCAGTCTACCACGACCTCAAGAGTTGTGACCAAAGACTCTTCAACTTATATTTTAACATAGTAAAAGGAAAGGAACATCGATGGGGGACCCTTGGTACAAACAAGGTCTAGGAATATTTATTTGTGTGAGAGAAACTGTGCTTTGTCGCTATGTGCCATTTATTAAAAAAGTAGACTTGCTTTAGCTTTCAGCTTTCTCAAACAGAAGAGGTAGACAAAGTATGTCCCCCGAATTTTATGATCATATTATGCCAAAGAAAACAAGGCTGTCCATTTCAGGGGATAAGAATTAGAGTATTTTTGAGCAAATTTTTTCTGTAATAGTCTCCCCCCCATCTTTAAGTCACTGCTTCTTTTCTTACGCATGGATACTTTTCCATTGTGACATTACCTGTCTCTCTTCCCTCCCCCACCCTTCTCTCATTCTCTTTCAAAGCATTTTTTCAATCAGCACATGAGGTTCTGAAAGAAAATTATTTAGTCTTGGCTTTTCCCTCAACTTTATTCAGCAAAGCTACTGACTTGAACAAAAGCAGTACTGTACCTGCTCCTGGCCGCCAGAAACAATGACGAGCGCCTTGATAAGATTAGATGTAATTTTAAATGCAGCAGGGACAAAGCCTCCTTCCCACTAACCCCACTCGCAATCCCCTACTGTAATTCCACCACAGTGAGCAGTTGAAAAATCCCTGACCAGAGCCAGACTGCTTGGTAAGCGCCACCTAACAGACATAGAAACATGATCTGCATCATTTTCAGGCTTGGCAGACATTTTGTGCATAAAAAAAGAAAAGAAAAGAAAAGAAAAGGGAAAAAAAAAAGCCCATCTTTGAAACCAGACACAAGCGCACTTTATATAGTCTCGTTTTATAGTTTTAAGAACTTAAATCTGAGATATCAAACAAAAAAGAGAAAAATATGTTGAAAACGTGTATCAAATCAGGTTTAAAATTAGTTTTCTTTTTGAACAGCAGCTATCCCTGTATGTCTAAGTTAAAGTGTTCTGTGAATTGTGGAGTGTTTTGAATGAGTGAAGTAAGCATAACTGTTTGTGTATGAATCAAAGAAGGTAGGAGCTCAGTGTGTATTTTTTTTCTCATAAAAATTTACTTTTTAATTCTGTGAAGGCACCGATGGAGTGTTAGAGTTCTTTTCTTTTTTTCTTCTGTCCTTTGGGTAAGAAATTTGACCTAATGTATGTCTTTATGTCTTTATGTGTATATGTTCTATTTGTTTTGGCCACAAAATCCTGTTGATTCTCCTTTTCTTGTACCAGTATGCAAATAATAATGTTAATCTTTGGTGTCTCACGCTGTACTTATTTATCTATTATCTATCTCTACCTATCCACTCTTGTCATAGATACAAAACACTGATTGTTAAATTTTAAAAGGGAAGGTATACTGACAGCAGTAAAATGTGTTTGTTTCATGAATTGTACAAGATGCAACCCACGTGCCCCACACAAATGCTTTTATAACAATATATTGTTTTAATTTTTGTAAAATAAATCATTTAAACTGCATTATATAAACTGTTTTTAATGAAAGTTACCCCCCCTTTCATGATGTGGATAAGATCTCCTTAATTTGTCAGTTCAAATGCATTTTTTTGTGTGTCAAGTGTTCTTTATAGGGGGCATGACTGCATGCTGAAAAAAAGTCAGATGTTGAAACTGGATAAAGAGTCTTAACTGACTAAATTTGAGAGGCTTACTAATCTCTGAACTTCTGATCCCTTAGTAGTGGGTATTTTTGAGTTAATACAGGAGGACAAATCTCTACACTCGCCTAGTTATGGAAATTAGAGGCGTTCTGAGCATGGAGCCTACCCATTAACCTGACAAATACACTGCATGTGTGTGCCGTGATTGTCCTTGTTTTTTTGTCGTAAAACTTTAGAAAACTGAGAAAATACAGTTAGAATCTCAATTTCTATTCCAACCCCCTCCCCCACCAAACTCATATGCTGTTTTTCTGTGAGAGAAAGAAACCTAAACAGTAAGAATTTTCACAGGACTTCATTTAATTAGATTCCACTAAGCATGACTGAAATGTGTTATTGTCCTTGAACGTAATGGACTGCATTGATTTTTTAAATTGTTTTGGCGGGAAAGAAAAGTTTTCCTTTTCGTCTCTTTTCTCTTTCTTTTCTTTCTTCTTTGCTCCTTGTTTTTGCTTTTGGGCTTTGTTGTTGTTTGTTGTTTGTTTGGGTTTCTCTTTTGGTATTTTTTGATCAGCTGGTAGTGGACCTAAATACCTTCAGTGCTCTTCTGTCTCTCTTTTGTGTCCCCCTCCATCTGTTCCTGGAAAGATATGGCTAGAAGTAGCCAACCACATTAACGTCGGGGAAATGGTAAAGATTATTTTCCTTCTGACAACATTTTCCAGGTGTCTAACAGCCTCTGTCTATTGGTAGACCCTGCGCAGTTTTCCCGACCAGTTCCTTTTTTGTTCCTCTCCTCCCTCCCTCCCTCATCTTACTTCCTGCAATGCACTGGATGCGGTCAGGGGATTAAAGAGGCCTGAGTAGGACATAGTTCCTGCTCTCAAGTTGCTCACGGCCTAGTGACAAGAGACTCAAAAGAAGTGTCTGCTTCCAGCCTTACCTTCTCACCTGCCCCTGGTCAGAAGTGAAGCTTCCCATTTTCCCATTCCTTCTACCCCCCAGGAAGCTGGGAAACAAATGCAAGCTAGCTTAACCTTTAAAACTTAACCTTTAAAAGTGTCCTCATCTCAGACAGGTTTTGCATTTTAACTCTTGCTTGCAAGAGTTGGATGACTACTAAGGATTTTTGTCAACAAAAGAGCACAGATAAAAGGGAGCGACCTTTTATGTTCGAGAACCTTCCTCAGAATCTCTTGATCATGACCGAAATGTATTTATACTAAGGTGGACCTCATTTTCTTGGTCCAGAGTTTATACAAATCCATTAGGATTCAAACTCAGAGATATTTATTACAATAGTATGAATTTACCATTTTTTCATATTTATCATATTCGGTGTGTACTTTGTATAGAAGAAAAAGAAGCCTGGGGCGCCTGGGTGGCTCAGTCACTTAAGCGGCTGCCTTCTGCTCAGGTCATGATCCCAGGGTCCTGGGACTGAGCCCCGTGTTGTGTTGGGATCCCTGCTCAGCGGGGAGCCTGCTTCCCTTTCTCCCTCTGCCTGCCCCTGTGCCTACTTGTGCTCTCTCTCTCTTTCAAATAAATAAATAAAATCTTTAAAAAAGAAAAGAAAAAGAAGCCAAATTACTTGTTTACATGCCACCAAATTTTTATCATAAAACACATTTAGACATATATTGAAATATTGTTTTCTGCACTACTAATTTATCTTTGTAAAAATTAGAGATGACCTCCAGTTTCAGAAAGCCAATACCTAGCAACTCTCTGACTCTTTCTAGTATATTCCTGCTAGCATCATTTTAAATCAATAATTAATACATGTTTGTTGACGACATAAGATCACAATATCTATATAAATAAAAGGAACAAAAATATACCTTTTTATCATATTTTTAGTACTCTGAGACNCGCAACGGGCTCTCTGCTCAGCAGGGAGCCTGCTTCCTCCTCTCCCTGTCTCTCTGCCTGCCTCTCTGCCTACTTGTAATCTCTCTCTCTGTGTCAAATGAATTAAAAAAAAAAAAAAAAAGATCACAATATCTATATAAATAAAAGGAACAAAAATATACCTTTTTATCATATTTTTAGTACTCTGAGACAGCAATTCTTAATATCTGCTTTCAATTTTTTTCCATCCAAATATTTTCATAGTTTTCCACAACCAGGATCAGAGCGTTCACAGCAGTTTTAAACCATTTTAACTTACCAGTATATCACAAATATTTAAAATTTAGTGAAGGATTATGCTTAGTATTTCTAAATATGTTTCATTTTTTAAATATCTGCATTGCGTGGATGTAGAATTTATTCAAGATTACCTTTTGTTTTTTATCTTTTTTCCCTTGTATTATATGAATGCTTTCTCTTTTGCCTGCCTAACCTCCAGCCTCCAACTTTTTTTTTTTTTTCCTCTCCTGTCCCTTCCAAATGGAAAGTTTTTCCTTCCTTTATCTGCTTGTCTGGAAATTGTGTTCACCCTACGTGACTTGAGTGATAGGCCTTTTTCTCAACAAAGTCTCCGGTTCAGCTTTATCCTCTGCATTCCTATCATGCCTCTCATATACGTGCATTGTGGAATTTATCACAAACTATATGGAATGGCATCGTCAGAGATCAGACCCTGTCAGGCAGGCAAGTGTCCCAACAGTACCTTCTCCTATGGGTCTATGTCAAACGCTCTGGGCAGAGCAGCCTCTGGATGGCCTCGACTGTTTGGGGAGCTCCTTACTTGTCATGGAAAACAGAGGGCTCAAAAGCCCCCATCTGGCTAAATTCTATAATCTGCATGTGTCTATTGAGCCTCACCTGATAAGACTCTGAACCCAGATCATAACAGGGGTTCAGGCAAGGGCAAATCTGATTGAAGGATTTGGGGTTTCTCCAAGAGTCTGTTAGGTGAAGAGATTGCAGCTCCCCTGGAGAACAATCATCTGTTAGTTGAGAGAGCCAGTTACTAGGACGGAAACCTTAGAGGGAGCAGTGGCTGCTGGTGTGCCATGTGCCGGGGCTGCGGTGGCTGTGCCTGGCCACCTCTCCTATGCGCCGGGAAGCAGACTGCTGTGAAAATAAAGTGACTTGTGCCACTAAGGACCTAAAGGCTTTGGTCTGGAAACTGTCCTCAAGGGATGAGTCAGATCCACAGATAAAACCTCATGAGCACTGATGCAGCCTGTTCCGTGTTGAGGTCCTGGTGCAGTCAGCTCTGGCCGGCAGGAGCAGTGGCAAGAAGCAGCTGAAGTCACCCGAACGGAAGGACAGGGCAGGTGCAAAGCCTGCACAGTGAAAGCCTCCAGGAGAAGCCCTCTCCCCGCCCCCCCCCTACTCAGCCCACTGACTCCTGGAGGGATCTCAAGTGAAGGTGGCCCTTCCTCTCGTCAGAGCAGAAGGGTTCAGAATATGGCATCTAGTGTGATACACAGATAGACGTAGAAAGTACATCTTTTTTACCCTTGTCTATTGCTAGCACTTAGTTCAGTGTCTTACAGATACCTAATAAATTCACTTATTTATTCAACCCACAGGCCTAATATATATCTGGCACTATTCTAGATACTAGGACAAAAATTATGAAGGGTTCCATAATTTCTAATTTCATTATTATGAAATGAAAAAGACAGGAAACAGAACACCACAAAAAGGGAGAGAGAGAAAGAAGGAAGGGAGAGAGAAGGAAGAGAGAGAGAGAGAGGGAAATAGACTCCTAGCTATAGAGAACAAATTGATGGTTACCAGAGGAGAGGTGGGAAGGGGATGGGTGAAATATGTGTTGGGGATGAAGGAGTGCACTTGTCATGATGAGCACCGGCTGATGTGTGGAAGTGTTGAATCGTTATACTGTACACCTCACACTAATATTACGCTTTATGTTAACTATACCGGAATTTAAAAAATTTTTCAAAACCACTAAAGTTCCACTAAAGTTTTACTAAGGAGGTGATGTTTTCCATATGAAAAATCTGCATGTGTGTGTGTGTGTGTATGTGTATTTTATAAATAAGTATGAAAGGTTATATAAACACATCAGATATTAAGGCAGAATCTTTCTCAGTCTGAAGTTTTTAAGCCAGGGTAAAAAGATGGACGCCCTTTACCATGCCTTCTCTCTTCCCTCAGAAGGTGCTTGGAATAAATTGTCCAAGGGTGCATTTTCCCTTCGAGGAAAACCCTGAAGAAAGAGACAATGTCATACCTCACTTCCATGTAATGCAAAGTGATACTTCTTCAAGTAGAGGTTTTATTTTACAGCAGACCTACAGCATATATTCCCACAGGTGTAACACTGACCTACACCGAGAGGCTCTGAGATATCTACTAATTAGGGACTAAAGTTTTTGAAGAGAAAAAGATTAGTGAAGAAAAAAGTTACCTACATCTTTCAAGCCCCAGGGCAGCTCCCATGTACGTGGACAGTGATGAGTTATGCAGGCCAAAATGTCTTCGCTTGCTGTTCTTATAGAAATAATGGAAGCGAGTTTTGCTGCAATAATTTTCTTTTGCATTTAGACTTTCTTCCTTATGCCTTCAGTTGAAAGAAATCCTTATGAAGGTTTTAAACAAGGAAGCATGTTTAAATTTAGACAGTTGGTATGTGACATTTTTTCTTTTCTTTATTTTTGTAGAGAACAATTGCACAGACTGATATTGCTTACAAGGTCGATTGACTGATTCATTCTTCAGGTATTTTGTCCAGATTCTAGCTGGTAAGCCCCTGGGTAAGAATTTGTTCAAGTAAAACAGGAATTTCTCTTAGCCAACATTTGAAACAATATTTGCTTGAATCCTACCAGTATTCTGAATTATAACCATAGGAATGAGATATTTTGGATGATGTCATTGTATTGGTATCTTTTTAAGTTTTTGAAATGTTAATGTTTTCAACGAGCATTGCCTTTCTGATTAATCTTAAGATCCCATGGTATTTAACATTATTTACAACCATTAGGTTGTCTTTAAAAAATGCTGACACCATGTTAAGTGATAGTCAGCAGGGAGGCTGGATCAGACCTTCCCATTGAGTTAGTCTGTGTGTGTTCTCTCAGGCCCTTTCACTACTTTGTCTTTCAGTTTTCTTCATGTGCCCAGTGACGTTAATCAAACCCCTTTTCTAAGCCACAACATTTAGAAGGACATATGAATACTATTTATAAGATAATTCTGAAAAAGATGAAGCCTTTATATGTAAGTTGATATAATTGTGAAATATTGAATTCAGGTCTATAATATGTAATGCTATTGATGCTATCAATATTAGGTAATTATTTAAAACTAAGAATATACTTAGAGTGTGAGGTCCCAAGAAGCATGGTGGCATAGTGCAAAATGCATAGACTTGATGTCAGGGAGATTATGGTTGAAATCCTGGCTGCTACTCACTAGTGGAGTGATCTCAAACAAACTATCTTCTCCAAGCCCCAGTTTCCCTACCTGTGAAACAGGATAGCAGTGTTTATCTAACTGGGTTTTTGCATAGTTTTAACAGGGTTCACTATTGGCCATAATAAATTTTGACTACTTCCAAGGATAGGTACTTTTAGGAAATTGATTAATATATGGGCACAGCAGTTTTTTAACTAATGCCTGGTAATGTTGTTTCTTAAAAAAAAACAAAACTATAATCTGAAGGAATTAATGCATCTCAAAGTATTAGAAATAACTAGAAGCATAGCAATATGTGGCTTTTATTTTCCTAAGAAAAAATTTTAGGGTTTTTAATTCCCTCAGAAGGATTTTAGGGTTGACATATCCAGATATTAGCCAAATTGCAAAGTTTTAAAAAATAAGATATTTAGCCAGACAAAGGAGTACATGATTGCAATAGAGGAATGGCTGCAAGTTTTCCTGGAGGGTTCAATTAGTTTCTGGTGTTCCATACTAATTTCTACACCAAATGCATCTTCAGTCCCTAAGATTTTTAGGATAAGGGTTTTTTATGTATTTACCTTTTATGCAAATGAACAAACGTATAAAGTACATTAAATTATTATTAACTGTCATTAGTTTATGGTGAGTAGCTAGTTTTACTCATTTGTCACTTGATAACTTTATTAAGTTTTTCTTAAATCATTAAATTTATTATTAAATTTCAGCAAAACTTTTTAAGTGTTTGATGTATTTTTTCATTGTTAGGTTTCTGAACAAATGAGGCAAAAATCTCTTTCTGATAATAAAATGATCTGTTATAATATGTACTATTGTCATAATGCTGGTAGAATTCTTACATATTTTTATTATTTTTGAATATTTTGGGCCTTTTAAAAAATTTATTTCCATACTCCCAATTTAAACCTGGAACTCAAGAATAATGACCTATATTATTGAGTGTAGTTACATTATTAGAAATAGAACAAGTCATGCATCTTCATCACCTTAGAATAAGGCATTTGGGGATTCTCAGTTGCTCTTGACCATCTGGAGATTATTTATTTTTGAAGAAGCTCACTGAAGCTCTATGGTGGATTTTGTGAAATATAAAACAAGCATTTAATGAAGTTTTAAAAATAGTTTTTTAGGAAAAGGGATTCAGTTGTGAAAGCTCGTTCTAATGCATAAACATTTCCACAGTAATTCTGGTTATTGTAGATGAAGTTTAAGAAAAGAATGTGGAAAACTAACTTTTTAGGAAATCATTTTATACATTTATTCAGTGTGTCCATATTAGATAATGAAGTGATAGAGGTAATGGAAATGTCAAACGTAAACTTAGTTAGGGTGTTTATTGGATACAGAAAAAATTTTAGCATTTATATAGGAATTATAACAACAACAGACTCAGAGTTAAGAATGAAGGGATTTCCCTTGAATTGGTAATAAAGAATATGAGGCCACATCTACTCTTCCAATGGTTTAGAGTTACTGTCAAAGAGTCAGTGATTTAAGCAGTGGAGTAATGGCATTTTGGCACATCGCTCTTTCTGAGAAAATGCAATAAGATACTGTTTTACTGATGCTTTCCTATAATGTGATATCGTTCCACAGATATGCTTTTTGTAGGAAGTAATTATGTATACTGGAGATGAGCAGACCCCAAAAGAAGATCTTTATGACCCAAAAGAAGAATTCTCTGAATAGATGCTATGCCATATTTTTAATGAAAAAGGAGCCATCATCTTGCTGATCAGATTCAGCATAAAGATGTGGCTAACATAAATTCACAGGGGAAGCCGAGTTAAAGCAAGCATATTTTGGGGGGTTGGTGTTGGGAGATTGTTCTCTTCACTGTTGGGCAAGCAGAAAGAGGGTTTACTTCCAACTATGACTCTGGAGGACATATTCTTACAAAAAAATCAAAGTGTCTGGAAATCTAAAGGAGAATTAGACATCTTCTTGACCTTTTCTTTTTCCCCATGGCTTTGTTTTTGTTTGTTGTTTGTTTGTTTTATTTTTATTTTTTATTTTTTAAGATTTTTTTTTTTTAATTTACTTGACAGAGAGAGAGACCACAAGTAGGCAGAGAGGCAGGCAGAGAGAGAGGAGGAAGCAGGCTCTTCGCTGAGCAGACAGCCCAAGGTGGGGCTTGATCCCAGGACTCTGAGATCATGACCTGAGCCAAAGGCAGAAGCTTAACCTACTGAGCCACCCAGGTGTCCCTTTCTTTTCTTTTTTTTTTTTTAAGATTTTATTTTTTTATTTTTTTATTATTATTTTTAAATTTTTTTGTTTGTTTTATTTTTAAATCAGTGTTAATATTGTGGACATGGTTTCTGGAAAAAAGGGCTATTCATGTACTAGACACTTAAAACTATCTCTTGAATGAATGTTAAATGAGAGTAAATAATACACAGCAATCAGGACTCTGGATTCTTTTATTCTGGTAAAAAAGAATAATATTAAAAATCCCCAATCACCCTTTCTATAGTGAATTGCTGATACACTCTTAAATTTGGCTACAGAAAATTAATACTTGCTGTTAAAGTTAACTTCAAATAGCAAAGAAGTATCTATGTTAAACTTAGAGATGTCTAAGTTCAAGCTGAGAACCGTTAAGATTAGAGTCAAATCAACCCAGGAATAAACCCACAATTATATGGTCAATTAATCTTCAACAAAGCAGGAAAGAAGACCAGATGGGAAAGAGACAGTCCCTTCAACAAGTGGTGTTGGGAAAACTGGACAGCAACGTGCAAAAGAATGGGACTGGACCACTTTATTATACCATACACAAAAAATAAATTCTAAATGGATTAAAGATCTAAATGTGAGACCTGAAACCATAAAAATTCTAGAATAGAGCACAGATGGTAACTTCTTTGACATGAGTCATAGCAGCTTCTTTCTAGATACGTCTCCTGAGGCAAGGGAAACAAAAGCAAAAATTAGCTATTGGGACTACGTCAAAATAAAAACCTTCTGCACAGCAAAGGAAACAATCAACAAAACTAAAGGCAACCTATGGAATGGGAGAAGTTATCTGCAAATGACATATGTGATGGAGAGTAGGCAAAACATATGAAGAACTTACAAAACTGAACACCCAAAAAACAAATAATGTAGTTAAAACCGTACAGAAGGGATGAGCGGACAGTTCTCCAAAGAAGACATCCAGATGGCCAACAGACACATGAAAAGATGCTTATCACCACCCATCATCAGGGAAATGTATATCAAAACTACAATGAGCTGTCATCTCACACTTGTCAGAATGGCTAAAATCAACAACAAGAAGCAACAGGTGTTGGCAAGGGTGTGGGAAAAAAGAACACTTATGCACTGTTGGTGGGAAGGCAAACTGGTGAAGCTACTGTGGAAAACAGTATGGAGGTTCCTCAAAAAGGTAAAAATTCAACTACCACATTACTGGGTATTTACCCAAAGAATACAAGAACACTAATTCAAAGGGTAACATGCACTACTATGTTTATAGTAGCATTATTTACAATAGCCAAGATGGGGAAGCAGCACAAGTGTCCATTGATTGATGAATGGATAAGAAGGATGTGGTATATATACAATGGAATATTACTCAGCCATAAAAAATGAAATCTTGCCATTTGCAATGACATGGATGGAGCTAGAGAATATAATGCTAAGTGAAGTCAGTCAGAGAAAGACAAATACCATATGATTTCACTCATATATAGAATTTAAGAAACACAACAAACAAAGGAGAAAAAATAAGAGAGAGAGAGACAGATCAAGGAACAAATTAATTATAAAGGACAAATTGATGGTGACCAGAGGGGAGAGGGGTAGGGGATGGGTGAAATAGGTGATGGGGATGAAGGAAGGCACTTGTGATGAGCACCAAGTGAGGTACGGAAGTGTTGAATCACTATATTGTACATGTGAAACTAATATAATAATGTATCTTAATTAACTAGAATTAAAAACTTAGAAAAAATAGAGTCAAATCACCTTTTTTAAAAATAAATGAACACTGTTTTAATGAAAATGCCTATTTTACAAAAGTAACTGATACAGAAAAAGTGAATGATGCATATGTGTTTTTCTAATAATTTTAATTGAATTTTAAACTACTTTAATTCACTAATGGAAGGAGACAAGGTGGAATATTGGCATGTTTTGTCTTTCTAGTTATTAACAGCAATTTCCAATAAAATTATTTAAAGCAAACTTTAATTATTTTTTGAAAAATATATTCTTATAAAATAATCTTAGTCTTCATATATTGAACTTAAAATTGAAGTTTGTTTTTATGAAAATTCCAGACCTTTACATTTCAGAATGACAAGAGGTGACTAGGTCAGGTAAATGACTATCATTTATGAGAGATGGCTTGAGGATATAAACCTTTAAATCTAAGTCAGGCATAAAAAATATTTATATATATAACCTGGTTCATTTTTTTCACATCAATCTTCAGAAATTCAAGAAATCACAGCAAAGAGTAAAGAGCATTTTGAGTTTACACATAAAAATAGAAAAAGACAAGCTAACAACCGGGTGCGTAAAAATGTACTTACACACACACAAGCACACACACCTCTCTGACTGGTTATCTAGAGAGCTAAGGCATTAATAGTTTGTTTTTTTACCTGATGATAAACATTAGCTTCAGGGACTATTTAAACTTTCCACTCGGGCTGCTAGTTGTGGCACAGTTATTAAACTAAACCCATTTGTTCTTGTTAGAATGGCTACTAAATATCTGAGTGCTGGTTAAGTACTTTCCTAGTATAAGCTAGGCACGTCAAAAGACAGTGGTAGAACTAAGAGGGGCAAAGATTAGTACCTAACTTAAGGTAACCAAGCTAGTATGTGTTTTTAGCTTAATAAGTACTTTTATCTTCACTTTGCAATAGATTACGTTTTTTGTTTTGTTTTGTTTTTATTTGTTTGTTTTTTTTACCTAGAGAATAAGCTTATTCTGCATGCATATAATCTTGCCACCTACGGATAAACTAGTCTCGTACATAAGTGATACCCACGCTGCAGCAGTTTTAAGAGTTACAGTGGCCAGAGAAATTAACAGTGCTGATAGTACTAAGTTACACATTTCAAAGTGACACCTTTGTCCTTTGCTATCATTTCCCAACAAAGTTATCACAGAAACTTCTCCCATTTGAAAGAATTGTGTTTCTCTCAGCTAAGGTAGCTGACAACACACTGTGAGTTGACCTGCAACTCTGGGTCCTTCCTTTTCTTTCCTTTCCTTTCCTTTTCTTTCATTTTTTTTTTCCTTTTTGGAGTTCTCCTAAAAGATTTTAGTTATCTGTCATCAGGCACAAGTTTAGATTCTACCGAGCCAAAGCAGCTTGGAATGTGTTGGTGAAGAGGACACTCCAGACGGGACAACGTGCTTGTCCACAGGGTGAGCGTGAAGAAGAATGCTAAGAGGCTGTAGCAAGATTGCTTTGGCTGGTGTGAGCCTTGGAAGGGAGACCGGAGCCACTGGGAACGAATCCTGGTGCTGAAAGGGTGCACTTCAACCTTTCAGTTTGTACACAAGCCTCAGAGCAACAGCACTCTCTGGCAATTGGCCTTCTTATGCCTAATTTTCAACCCACAAGTAGGAGTGAGGTTGTTGAGGATATCCTCACCCTTAGAGTTATTCACTTTGCATAATGACTCTACTTAGCACGTTAGGAGGGAGTGCTGATGTCTAAGTGCCCATCTGCTTCCATAGTCATTACTGTGCACCCTTCAATTAAGCAGTCCAGATATGAGTTCTTGCAAGATAAGCTGAAAGTGATTATGGTGGTGGTTACACGAGTATGTATGTACATTTGTCAAAACTCATCTAACACTTAAAATAGGGGAATTTTATTGTATGTAAATTATACCTCAACAGACTTGATTTAAAAAAAAAAGTTTAGGAATCTTTAAGGGTGAAGAACTGTTAGATAAAATAAGAAAGCTGCTGTCAACAGGGACATGGTAATTTCTGCTATTGTTACAGAAATAAACTTTTCTGAGTACAGAATACATTAACCATTTACAAGAAATAGCAAAACCGGCCCATTATTGATGTATTTTACAATGATCTTGTAAAACAGCGTGGCTCCCTTTGTCACCATTGCATTCCCATGGATTGTCTGGTGCACAGCACATAGTAGATACTCAATAAATATTAGTGGAATCGTTGATACCTGAACTGACGTCTGAATAATTGATATTCTGCGTCATGTAAATCTCAGGTGTTTTGAACAATTCAGGGAAGCACGCCGAAGGAAACATTATGTCTTGATTTATGAAAAAGCCTTTGCCAACTTGGTTGCTTTCACAAAACATTTATTTTAATTATGTTTATAAACAGTCATTTTAACAATTCATTATAAACAATCATTTAAATTAAGAAATCTAAAGAGGGAAAAACAAGGTAGTTAAAAGGGATAGGTGGATCTCCTCTTCAGTTGAAGGAAGATGGTGGATCACAACACTTGGAGGAAAATATTTCTGGGCGTGTGTTGGAGGCTTTTCTACTCATTTTGCAGCTCAAAGCAATAGTTAGGTTTGACACTCAGTTGAGTACCTGACAATTCAAAACACAGGCCTGGAGACTGTGCATATGCGGAAAGCAACGCCTTTTTTTTTTTTTTTTTTTTTTT